>OX344726.1:87446613-88004113 GCA_947034835.1 Ballota nigra | reverse complement strand
TGTGTCTGTTTCTTATATAAAGGCTCTGAATATTAATTATGTTTTGTTGTTGCTGTCTTATCTTAAGAACAACTTGTTTTGGATTTTGTTTGGGCTGAGCATACTTTGTGCTTAGTTAAAATTCCTGGTCTTTTGGTATTTTTGGCAAACTAATATCTATTTTGGATATTCATTTGTCATTGTCTATTACACATATATTACTGAGATTTTCATCAGGTGTGTTGTAGTAGAAAGACCAAATTAGGGGAGATTGTTAATGTTATGTCAGTGTTGTCAGAAATGTTTAGGCAACATTCTGGATAACATTACTGAATTTGTCCTTTCTCCTAACACTAACACTTTTGTTCTATGTTGTGTTCGCAGGTTGAAGACCTAAAATGTTCCAGGTCATACGGTTTCGGTTATCAAGTGAGGAGATCAAATACATCATGGGGGGTTGTTGGAGTTAGTGGAGGAATTGTTTCTAGAGCTTTCCAATCTGACCTAGTGATTGTAACTTCCGGTGGATCCTGCACCTATAAATACCAAAAGATGCACAAATAAAAAATAAGGGGAAACAAGCCAGGAAGTAGTAAACGAGAGATACACTATCGAGTGTTCTAGTACATCAAGTGTAGAAGGACAATTATTACTATATTTTGTGTTGGTCGAGCGCTGCAACGCTCCTATCAGTATTGGGACCAAAAATATACTAGATTAGGATCTGAGTGTGATCAATTTTCTAGTCATCGTAGATCTGTTTAGGCAGTGTGTTTACACCTTACCCTCACTTTGAGATCTTATGTTAGATCTTTGTTTGTATCACTACATGGTTATAGTGAAGCTTTTCGCCATGAGACACCATAGACTTTATTTAAGTCTATGAAAATTTTTGAAATCCGTTTGCAAGGTGTTTAAGTCTTTCGCTGCTTAGAACTTGTTAAAACCATTCATAACTGTCTTGTGTTGCCGCACATGTTGTCAACATTTCAGTTAACACTACTCTAAAAAACACCACACACACTCACACTTTTTGTCTTTTTGGGGTTTAAAATCCCAAATTCCGTCGCACCTCCGCTCAAATCGCTGTCGTTACCTTTTTAAATCCCCACTCTCCATTAACGTCGCTCCAAACCTCTCTCTAAATTTGGCCTTCAAAATTTTTAATCGATGTCCTCATCTTCACGAACCTAATCGAACCCCCCTCGAAACCCTGGAAAACATCCGATCAAAGAGATCTCTTCAATTCCTCCCATTGTGGTTAACGTAGATTTGGATCCCGAGGCTGCCTCTATAGCTCGATCGGTGGATTCGAAAGCTCGCCCATTAGGAGAGGAGACCGCCCAGCCGAACCCAGCCTGTGAGGTCAAAGAGGAGACTAGCTCGGACCTCCACTTTGAGGAAAAAGGTGAGGCCGAGGTGCAATAGGCCACTCCTGCAGACGAGCTAACTTGGGAGTACCTAGCGAGCATAAATTATCCAATGCCGAACCCGATCGAGCATCAGATCCCAGTTGCAGTAGCTCACCAAGTGGACTGGGATGCCTACGAAAGAGAGTACTCCACTCGCTTCACCAAAGCAGCTCGCGGGAAGCTAAGCTTAAGATCACAGAATTCCAGGCGAGCTACATCATCTCATCAATCACCGAGGAGGATCTTCCCAAGATCAGAAGGGATTATAAAAATCCATTTTGACATATTTATGTACGCACCCTTGAAGGATGACCGAGCAGATCGACCTCTCCGGGAGTCCGGGGCACGATGATCAACCTAGAGATTCTCAAGATAGGGGTCACTCTTCCCCTCCATCCGTTGATCGGTCGATTCTTATCAGCCAAATCACTCCCGTTGGGTGGATAAACCTGATGTTGATCATGGTTCTGTTCACTTTAGAGGGATACCCCAATAGATTAACTGTGGAAGAGGTGAACTACCTTATGGCACCAACGGCCTGTACTGGGGATGAGGCGGGCTGGTTCTACCTTAAGGCTCGTCCAGGCCTTAAGGTAGTTGAAGATGAGCCCAACAAGGTGAAGAACTGGAAGCATGACTGGTTTTTCATCGGTGGGGATTGGCGGGCTTCAGCTCACCTCTTTGGTGGTGAAGAGCGGATTAACACGCCAGTAGAGTTTGGGAAACTTAAACGTGAGTTTTACTTCTTCGATACTTTTGAAGAGTTAAAACTAATTTTAATCTTTTTCTCTTTGCTTCAGGTCCCAAAACTCTTAGGTGGAGGAGCACCATGGATGAGGCAGACGACCTATTCCTATTCGTCTTGAGTCAAGTTTCCCTCAGGAATAGAGTAGATCGTACCGTTAGCCACCTTTGCTCGGAATCAACTCGTCATGTAGCTCACCTCACCACCATCCCGCATCACTTAGAGGTGTAGGCTGAGATTCCCGAGGGTAGAACTCTTTTTCCATTTGGCGAGCTACTTCTGTTATTCTTTCTTTTTACACAAAAATTTCTAACACTGGTAGTTCACCGGTTTGTAGATCAGCTCATCACCGTCGCAATTCCCTCTACATTCACCCAACTCGACCAACATATCTGGGTGATCCCATGGCTAACCCCAAGGGAGATCCTCGCCAATCTGCTGCACAGGGCTCATCAAAGCAGCCCGCCCCGGTGAGTAGCCCGCCGGCGGCCGATCTATAGAAGAAAAAGTGGGTACTTTGCGGTGATAGCACTCCCATCACTGAGTCCGAACGAGCTCCCAAGAAAAGCAAGGAGCACCATGGGGGAGAAAGGAACTCTGCTCGTTCCGTCGAGCAAGAAGTTGCTCGGACCTCTTCAGTGGAGATCGTCACTGAACAACAAGTGATCTCCACCGCTCACCAAAAGAGACCAGGATCTCCGAGCGACCAAATCTTTCTTGGCTGGGATGTAGGTCGCTATTCAGAGTAATTATTCTCATTCATTCATTTTAGTTTTTTTAGCACTCTCTGTTTTCCATCGTAGATATCAATCTTCTAGCTACCCCGGCCGCTCGCAGGCTGTGCACCAATTCTCTTGGTCGAAGGTGCCGACCTCCTTCAGAGAAATTCTGAGCTCGTATGTTCGGCGAGCTACTGAGTCGATTGTGCGGGCTTAGACAAAGCCTCTGGAGGATATTGTGAATGAGAAGTCTCCACGAGATAATGGTTGCCTCACTCTTGTCCAGGCGAGCAACTCTATTGTACAATCCAGAAGCTGGTCGACCAGGTGGACAACTTGGAAAGGGATGCCCACCAGCACATCAGAACTATTCGCTGCATCTTCCAAGAGAGGGATGATGCCAAGACCAAGGCAAACGAGGCCATTGCTCACTTCCAGGAAAAGGTCAAGGCTCATCAGGCCTCAGAACAAAGTGCTCTAGACCTTCACTAGAAGTTTTCTGAAGAGCTGAAGGTCAAGGAGGCTGAGCTTGGAAAGTTACACGCTCGGCTCGACCGCGAGCAGAAAAAGAAAAAAAATGGCTGAGCTGCGGGCAAAGGAGGCTGAGGCTAAAGCTACTCGCCTCGAGGAGGAGTCCGCAAAATTGATCACCCGGACGAGCTGGTGGCCAAGTTAGGGGCGAGCTCGGTAATGGTCTATGTAAATGCCTACGCTGAATGCCTTTGGGCTGTAAACGAGTTCGACATCCCCCACGTCTTGGCTGGAATTGCTAAGGAATTCACTGAATTCCTTCAGACCAATCCTCCTCCTCAAGGCACAACACTCCGAATTGGCGATCTGCGAGGGTACGGGGTCAAGATCGACTTCCTTGACCCCAGCATTGAAATCACTCATCCTCCAGAGGGCGAGGACGAGCAACTAGAAGAAGTCAAGGTCAAGGTGGATGCTTCCGCTGACCCCAAAGGGAAGGCATCAGCCGAGCAAGCTGAAGATGCAGCCAGACTGATCGTCGAGCTGACTGTTGATGTGCCCATTGATCCTTCTACCACCGGGGCTCCCTTTCTTGACCCCCAAGATGATAATCTCCCTCCACTAGGGGTTCAAGGGACTTAGGTAGGAACTTGTAATCTTTTTTCTTTTTATTGTAGTTGTTCGCTCCAATATGGAGTTGGTTTTGTACTTCTGGGCGAACTGCCTTTCATTAATGAAAGTTTTATTTTGCTCATGTCTTCTTTCATGCACTAACTGCTTTATATTTACTTTCATGATTTACAGTATTAATACATATATTTGGGCTTTGTTCAAAATGAACTTTGCCTTTGAAATAGAATAAGGGCCTGTGGCCTTAGGCTATGTTCATTTAAAAATGAACAGTCTTTGAATGGCTTGATCAAATAAACTGACTTGTGTCTTGATCTTGAATCTTCTCCTTGAACGAACAACTATCATTGATCTTAGTAAAATTTTACAAGTATGAAATCGACCAACTTTACAAGTCCTTACTAACTTTTACAAAAGTAGTTCGACTACTATACACTTTGTCAAACAACTTTATACATCATAAAATACTAAGGATAAACATAAACAACTCACTTGGCTAAAATAGTTCGCCTAGAAACTCCTGTTCATCCCCTAGTACTTAGGAAAATTTTCAAAAAATTAGACAAGTTTTTGGGTTTTACTTGCACATATGCATATCTAGCTCGCCCATTGACCATAGATGCTCGCTTATTGATAATACTTCTTCAACTGAACTGCATTCCAGAAGTATTGGGCCGAGTTGCTTTCTATGTCTTCAATATCATATGCACCATTGGGTAACCTGTCCGTTACCCTGTATGGGCCCTCCCAAGTCGGTCCAAATACACATGGCGGTAGGGTGAGCACCTTACGTAGGACGAGGTCACCAACTTTAAATTCCCTTAGCTTGACATGGGAATTGTAATAATGCTCTGCTCCCTGCTTGTATGTTGCATTTTTTAGCTTGACCATAATTCTTTTTTCCTCAAGTAAGTCCAGTTTGGCTGCTAGAGAAGAGTTATTCGCCTCTTTATTAAAGTTGGCTATTCGACTTGTTTTGGTCTTTAGCTCAATTGGGATGACAATTTATGTTTCGAATGCCAATGCGAATGGTGTTTCTCCTGTACTGGATCTGGGAGAAACTCGGTATGCCCATAAAATATTCGGGGAGCTCTAAAGACCAATTTCCTTTGCTTTCCGTCAATCTTATCTTTAGGACATGCTTGATTATCTTATTGACAGCCTCAACCTGGCCATTTGACTGTGGATGATAAGGAGTTGAGAAATATTTTTTTATCCCCCACTTGGTGCAGAAGTCCCTTAGTCTCTTCACATCAAACTGAGGACCATTATCTGTGACAATTGTTTGTGGAATGCCGGAACGACATATAATGTTCTTGCAGATAAAACTGATCATTTTCTCCTGGGTGACTTTGACTAAGGCTTCTGCTTCTGCCCATTTGGTGTAGTAATCAGCTGCTACAACAACAAATCGTACACTTCCTTTTCCAGGTGGAAAAGGTCCAATAATATTCATTCCCCATCTTGCAAATGGTCAGGGACTGAAAACAGAAATGAGCTCTTACGCCGGAGTGTGGATACTTGGGGAAAATATTTGACATCGATGACAAGCCCTCGCAATTTGAATAACATCTTGATGTAGAGTTGGCCAGTAATAACCTTACTTTATTATTTTGTAGGCCAGAGCCTGCCCCCAGTATGATTTCCACAAACTCCTGAATGTATTTCATCCAAAGTAGCTCGTCCTTGCCCCCTAGACAAACACTTGAGAAGTGGGATTGAAAAACCTCTTTTATAAATTTGCTCGCCCACCAGGGTATACCTGGCTGCTCATTTTGTTATTTTGGCAGCTTCAAAAGGATTGCTCGGTAATTCACCACTTTTCAAGTACTTAGCTAAAGGAGTTTGTCAATCATCATCATTAAGTAGTTCGTCCATCTGATTGATCTTGTAATTGTTGGAGTTATACGTGAAAGTATGCTTTTACTTTGTATAACTCGTGTATTAAACACTTATTTATGAGAATAAATCTTTTATCGCATTTGCTTTAGTTATGATTGAATGTTGAATATCTATTGCAAAACGTTCAATATATAGTACATGTTACATTGCAGTTAATGTGGTGATACCCGATCAAGAAAGATCATATTAACAGTTTTCCTTGTAACTAAACGTACAAATTCACGACCCAGGTGGAATTGAACAATCTGCCGTGAAAGGTCGATGTGTATATCTCAGATTGGCCTGTCTTGACCAAGAGATTGCACTAGCACATTTAGTATGTGTTGAAGAGGACCTACAGTGAGGATAAATTCTTCTGTACTGATATGTGAAGAATTAGACCCCAGTGGTTATTGATTTCTTAATCTCCGTCACTTAAATAAGACCGTGTGTGCTTAATGGTTACTGCTTTGATTCATGTTGGGTGTGAATCATCGTGACTTCAAACCTTGTGTTTTGGGCAATAATATTAATCATACGACGATTGCTAAGATTTAATACGGAGAAACGCATGTGAGTACAACTCGTGTGATTTTTCCCCTTGGTGGACGCAGAAGTTTTATTGTACCAAATCTTGCAAGTGAAGAATTAGTTTCTTCGGTACGGTTAATAATGTTGAGCTGTCTTTACTCCAAGGTGAAAGATGTTAATTAATTTAGAGCTATTCAGAAGCTTAATTAATTAATGGACTTGATAATCTTAAACGCGGGAATAATAACCGGGAGCCCATATTATCGTAATATGGATTAAGCAATATTAATTTATTAGTGGTACTAATTAATATTAATGGGTTGAATTATATTTGTGCTCAATATTGAAATTCAGAAGTCCATTGGAGGTCCAATCTTAATTCTCCTAAAGGCCCCTCAAGTAGCCCAATAAGTAGCCCGATAATAATAAGGTGATTAAAATAAAAGAAATTTATTATTGCTGATTTTTTGCTTATAGTTTTCGAAATTTATAGATATGGTAGAGAAAAGATTTGTTGATTTTCTTGGAAAGATATTATGGAAGATATGTATTCTTGGAATACAAGATTACCTCATAAATTCAAGAAGATCCAAATCTAGTTTATTTCTCCCATGAATTTCGAAAATCTCATATATTAGGGAGGTGAGATTTTTATGGAATATTTTATTATGGATAAAATAATATATGAGATATATTCAAGTTTTCTTGGAGGCCAAGAAAATGATTTTCTCTCCCCTATTCTATATGCAAATTTCGAAATTCCTAGTCCTATATATAGGAGATGATTATTTCATCTCCAGTTTACAGTTTCACAGTGTTGAAAAAAAAAAATCAGCAACAATATTTTTTTCTTTCTTCCTTGTTATTCTAATTGTTTGTGAGCACTTTCCACTGGTGAACAAGCAAGGCGAAAGGGACATACTTGAGAAGGTCTTTTGGTTGATAGCACGATTGTGATAGTCCCGTTGTTATCAAAGGCCATATCTACAAGAGGTACGAATTACGTGAACTCCTAGTTTTTCCGCGTCAGGTTTTCATGTGAATTAATTCAACATGCATGATGATAAAATTGTTGTTGGAATTATTATTTGAATTAATTAGGATTAATTCATGCTAGTAATAATTGTATTTAAATTCGTATTTAAATTTCATCCCGAATAATTTTTGGGCACCCCTATTTTTCCAACAACTGGTATCAGAGCAACGGTTTCGGGCTCTGATCTTTAAATTGGAATTTAAATTGTTTGACATTAAATTGAAATTGGATAGTAGAATTGCTATATCTTTTTGCAGCTATCCAATTGTCATGGTTTTAGTGTTTATTTTTTTTAATGCGTGTGAATTAATTGTTTTTAATTCGATTCGTTCGAATTCGTTTTTTTCGTGAGAAAATCCACGAGTGGATTAGTTGGTTTTATTTTGATTTAATCATTGTAATAGACTAGTCTAGATCTAGTTTTTATTTATTTTGTAAATATATTGTAACCGGATCGAGACGAAGACAGAAACAAAGAATTAAAAACGACGTATCCGGATGATGCATGCATGCGTGGCGCGTGCATGAACATGGGATTATGCACGGGATGGAAAAGGAGGACGAATGGTGAAACCCGAAGCACGGCGTGCGCAAGGCGCACGATGCCGTGCACGGGCGCACGCGCGAGGCACTGCCTCTCGGAGCTTGGTGCTTGGTGCCTCGGCTGCCGTGGTCGAGAGGCGTGCGGCCCACCTCCGTGGGCCGATGCGCACCGGATCTCGGGCCGTAGAATTTTTTTTTCTCGTTCTTATTTTTTTGGTGTGATTCCAAACGTCGTCCCGAACCCCAAATGAAGTTGTTTTTGATGAAGTGTTGTTGTTCGAGTGGGAGCGTGTCGAGACGAACGATGAAAAGCAATAAGGACGATTTCTCGCATTAAGATGTGAAGAAAATTAAGCCGTGATAATTGGATTTGAGTGCTCCAATGTGTTTAATTTTATTTTGATGGATGTTTTATTTCGTGCACTTATTATTATTTGTTAATATGTGTTTGCATGATTTTAATTGTCCAAGAAAAACCTTACTTTCGAAAATTACCAAGTATGTTTCTTTAATCGCAATTTTATTCTGGATATTAAAATTGGATTAATTTGGCCTCCATAGTTTATTTATTTGTGAAGTCTTTTTGGAATACATTTTCCCCTCGGATCGGCCAAAAGGACGGATTTCACATTAATAAATTCCGAAAGGATGATTGTGGATTATTACTAGTAGCGGTATTGACCCTCACCACGAGTGGCTTGCTCAAAGCGAAATAATAATCCTGTATTGAATTATGGTTATTACTTAGGCATAAGAAATTGATATTAACTTACTTCTCTCGGAGTCCCTGTCAATTTTTATGTGGTCAAAGTAGGAGCCAACTATTAATTTTGAATTAAGGATTTGTAACTTTCAAGTTTGTGATCCGCTTGAATGTGTTTAAATGTATAGACCATCCCTCGTGGCACATTTAAATTGTTTCTAGATGTTAGCTAATGCATGATTATATTGTTTTAAGGTTTCAATATAATTGAAGTGATCGAATTATGTGATAATTTTGTATTTTTCTAGATATTAATATGAATGTATGTTTTATTCTCATTTCATCATGTCGCAACCTTTTAATCCACTGTTTAATATACTTTAAGTTAACAAACTTTCTGGAGAGAATTATATTGATTAGAAATGTAATTTAAATTTTGTCCTTACTGCACAAAAACATAATTGGGTTATTCACGTTAATATACCCGACAAGCTTAATGATAAGTCAAGCAATGGAAAAAGACAGTTTATGATTGGAAGCGTGACAATGAACACATGAAGTGCATCATCTTGACATCTTTGTCTAAGGATTTGAGGTGCGTTCATGAAGACATTGTATCCGCTGTTGAAATCATGGAAAGCCTTGAAGAGATGTTTTTACATCAGAAACCCATGACTAATCAGTTCACCAAACATGACTCGGTCAAGTTGGAAATGGTGGAAGGAATGCCCGTGAGGGAGCACGTTCTCGAGATTATGGCATACCTTAACAAGTTGGAAGTACTTGGTGCGGATTTTGATGTCCCTTCTCAGGTCGATTTCATAATCCATACTCTACCAAAAGGCTTTGAGCAGTTTCATCTGATCTGTCAAATGAATGAATGGACAAGTCGTTTGCCCGAGCTCTTGCAAACTTTAGTTTTGGTAGAGGCGATAATGGGGCACCAGTCCACCGCTATGGTGGCTAATGGTCCGTCTACCTCTTCTGGTCCCAAGGGAGGGAAGAAGAGGAAGAGAACCAAAGGGCGGACCCAAGCAAATCCATTTGTTGCAAAAGGCAAAGCCAAGACTAGCATCTAAGGAGAAGTGTTTTAACTGCGGTAAGAGATGACATTGGAGGTCTGCCTGTTCCAAGCCTAAGAGGCTAGGAAAGTTAGGTAATTCACACGTCTTAGTCGTCAAAACTTGTGAAGTGGTGTATGTTGTTCATTCGTGGACAGTGGATACGAGAGCCGTTGATTACATTTGTTTCATTTTGCATGGGTTCAAGCTAACCCGACGATTTAGAGGAAGTGAGATCCCCATCACACCAGACAATGCTACGAGAGTGGCAGTTGAAGCAGTGGGAGAAGTGCGCCTATCTTGTGAAGATAGAGTTATGGTCTTGAGAGACGTTCTTCATGTTCCTAGTTTAGAAAGAACTCAACCTTCAGTTTCTAAACTGTTTTGAATAGATACTCAGTTTCTTTTAATAAGGATGTTATTATTTCTTGAAACGATGAGTTTATCTGTTCCGGAACATTGTTGGATGATCTTTATACCATTAATTGGGCACACCCCTCATATATTGAATCTAATAACACATCGACTATTTCAAGTTATGAAAGGAAGCGTTCTTTCTGATATGAATGAAATACTTCTATGGCATCTTAGATTAGGTCATGTTAATCTAATGCGAATACAAAGATTGGTGAAAGACGGATCCTTGGAGTTTCTTCAAGTTGAGCCGTTTCCAACTTGCAAATTCTGTTTAGAGGGTAAAATGACCAAGTGGGCATTTGGAGCCAAGGGGAAAGGAGCCACGGAAGTCTTGGAACTCGTTCATACCGATATGTGTGGTCCAATAACGATCATAGCTTGAAGGGGGTATGAGTATATTGTGACTTTTGGTGATGATTACTCGGGATATGGATACATCTACCTTATGTCGCATAGGGAAAGAAGTATCAAGTTTCTACGATCCGATCATGGAGACGAATACCTCATCAATGAATTCTTGAAGTACCTATCGGACGAAGGGATTGTATCCCAGTTAACCACACTGGGAACCCCTCAATAGAACGGTGTGGCAGAACGAAGGAACCAGACACTTTTAGAAATGGTCAGATCTATGATGAGTTATTCAGATTTACCCAAATCTTTTTGGGGTAACGCCTTGGAAACGGTGGCTTACATTCTAAACTTGGTGATATCCAAATCGCTTCCTAAAACCCCGATAGAATTGTGGACCGGGCGCAAGCCCAGTCTGAGACACATTCGGATATGGGGGTGTCCGGCATACGTGCTAGACAAGAAAGTCGGTAAATTGGATCCACATTCGGAATTAAGGTTGTTTATAGGATATCCCATGGGAACGAAGGGGTGTATATTCTATAGTCCCAAGGATCAAAAGACCGTGTTTTGTACACACTTTAAATTCTTGGAAGAAGACTATAGGTACAATAGAAAGCCCAGAAGTGAGATTACCTTAAGCGAATAAAGAGGGCAAACTCCTATACCAAGTATACAAAATGATATACCACACGTCACACCTTCACAACCGGAACCCTGTTGCAGTGGGAGGAATGCTAGGCAACCCGAGAGATTCATGGGAATAGGACAATCTTCGAATTTAATTCCCGGTAATGAATTAGACCCATGGATATGCGACGAGGCAATCCAAGATAAAGACGCAGAGTCATGGCAAACGGCAATGAAAACCGAGATGGGTTCAATGGATCATAATCAAGTGTGGGAGTTGGTCGAACCATCCAATGGCGTAGAACCCATTGGATGCAAGTGGGTATACAAGAGAAAAAGAGGATCGGACGGAAGGGTTGAGACCTTCAAGGCAAGACTAGTGGCTAAAGGGTATACTAAAAAAGAAGAGTTCGATTATGAGAAGACCTTTTCACCTGTAGCTATGCTTAAGTCCATCCATATTCTCTTGTCGATCGCTGCGCACCTAGATTACGTGATCTGGCAAATGGATGTCAAGACAGTTTTCCTTAATGGAAGTCTTGATGGGTTAGATATCTATATGCGACAACCCGAAGGTTTTATTGCGAAAGGCCAAGAGAATCTTGTATGCAAACTCAAGAGATCCATTTATGGACTTAAGCAAGCATCGCGTACTTAGAACCAGTGTTTTGATCAAGTTATTAAGTCTTATAGGTTATTGATCAAAACGAGTTCGAGAGTTGTGTGTATAAAAAGTGTGACAGAACTGCGGTGGTCTTCTTAGTATTATACGTAGATAATATTCTGCTCATTGGAAACAATGTAAAGGTATTGTCAGACGTAAGGGTATGACTGTCAAATCAGTTTGATATGAAGGACTTAGGGAAAGCCGGTCACATCCTTGGGATCAAGATCACTCGAGATCGCAAGAGTAGGATGTTGGGCTTATCGCAAGTTTCATACGAAGCCACTATTTTGAAGCGTTTCAGCATGCAAAATTCCAAGAAAGGTTTTGTACCTTTTAAGCACGGAATACATCTATCAAAAGAAATAGGCCCTAAGACGCATATGGAGATAGATGACATGAAAGGTGTTCAGTACGCTTCGGGCGTAGGAAGTATTATGTATGCAATGTTGTGTACGAGGCCAGATATCTGTTTTTACCTCGGGCATGATGGCAAGATATCAAAGTAACCCCTGGAAAGCTTATTGGACTGCAATTAAATGCATTATGTAGTTTCTGAAAAGAACTAGCGATGAAATGCTGATTTAACAGTCAGACGGTCTAATTCCCATGGGATACACGGACTCAAATTTCCAATCAGACATAGACTCCAGAATATCTACCTCGGGTAGTGTGTTTTGCATGGGAGAATGAGCCATGACATGGAGAAGCGATTTGCTGAAATGTATCGCAGTTTCGACCATGGAAGCCGAATAAGTATTTGCTTGTGAAGCAGCGAAAGAAGCGGTTTGGCTGAAGTACTTCTTAGTGGACTTGGACGTTGTTCCGAATTTGCCCAGCACAATCACTGTCTATTGTGATAATGTCGGAGCAGTTGCAAATTCAAGGGAACCGAGAGCCCACAAGGCCAGCAAACACATTGAAAGAAAATACCATCTTATACGAAAAATCGTTAAAAGATGAGATAAAGTGGTGGCAAAGATAAACATCGGAGGACAACCTAGTACATCAATTCACAAAGGGTCTGCCTCAAAGTACATTCGAGAGACATGTGGATGGAATGGGAATCAAGACTATTGCCAATCTGCTTTAAGTATAAGTGGGAGGAATTATTAGGTTAGTGTAGGTTGACATGAGATGTCACGCATAACTACTACACTAGACATGCATGATGTATACTAAAAAGCAGACTTTAAGTATAAGTGAGGGATTGTTGGAGTTATACGTGAAATTATGCTTTTACTTTGTATAACTCGTGTATCAAACACTTGTTTATGAGAATAATTCTTTTATCGCATATGCTTTAGATATGATTGAATGTTGAATATTTATTGCAAACAGTTCATAATAGTACTAGTTATATTGTAGTTAATGTGGTGATACTCGATCACGGAAGATAACATTAACAGTTTCCTTGTAACTAAACATACATTTTCACGACCTAGGTGGAATTGAACAATCCGTCGTGAAATGTCGATGTGTAAGTCTCAGATTGGTCTGTCTTGACTAAGAGATTGCACTAGCACATTTAGTATGTGTTGAAGAGGACCTACAGCGAGGATAAATTCTTTTGTTCTGATATGTGAAGAATTACACCTCAGTGGTTATTGATTTCTTAATCTCAGTCACTTAAATAGGACCGTGTGTGCTTAATGGTTACTGCTTTGATTCATGTTGGGTGTGAATTATCGTGACTTCAAACCCTGTGCTTTGGGCATTAATATTAATCATACGACGGTTGCTAAGTTTAATACGGAGAAACTCGTGCGAGTACGACTCGTGTGATTTGTCCCCTTGGTGGGCTCAGAAGTTTTATTGTACCAAATCTTGCAAGTGAAGAATTAGTTTCTTCGGTACGGATAATAATGTTGAGCTGTCTTTACTCCAAGGTGAAAGATGTTAATTAATTTAGAGCTATTCAGAAGCTTAATTAATTAATGGACTTGATAATCTTAAACGTGAGAAATAATAACCGGGAGCCCATATTAGCGTAATATGGATTAAGATTGATAGTGCAATATTAATTTATTAGTGGTACTAATTAATATTAATGGGCTGAATTATATTGGGGCTCAATATTGAAATTCAGAAGTCCATTGGAGGTCCAATCTTAATTCTCCTAAATGCCCCTCAAGTAGTCCAATAAGTAGCCCGGTAATAATAAGGTGATTAAAATAAAAGAAAATTATTATTGCTGATTTTTTGCTTATAGTTTTCGAAATTTATAGATATGGTAGAGAAAAGATTTGTTGATTTTCTTGGAAATATATTATGGAAGATATGTATTCTTGGAATACAAGATTGTCTCATAAATTCAAGAAGATCCAAATCTAGTTTATTTCTCCCATGAATTTCGAAAATCTCATATATTAGGGAGGTGGGATTTTTATGGAATACTTTATTATGGAGAAAATAATATATGAGATATATTTTCAAGATTTCTTGGAGGCCAAGAAAAAAAAATCTCCCCTATTCCATATGCAAATTTCGAAATTCCTAGTCCTATATGTAGGAGATGATTATTTCATCTCCAGTTTACAATTTCACAGTGTTGAAAAAAAATCAACAACAATATTTTTTTCTTTCTTCCTTGTTATTCTAATTGCTTGTGAGCACTTCCCACTGGTGAACAAGCAAGGCGAAAGGGACATACTTGAGAAGGTCTTTTGGTTGATAGCACGATCGTGATAGTCTCGTTGTTATCAAAGGCCATATCTACAAGAGGTACGAATTACGTGAACTCCTAGTTTTTCCGCAATAGGTTTTCATGTGAATTAATTCAACATGCATGATGATAAAATTGTTGTTGGAATTATTATTTGAATTAATTAAGATTAATTCATGCTAGTAATAATTGTATTTAAATTCGTATTTAAATTTCAACTCGAATAGTTTCTGGGCACCCCTATTTTCCCAACAGTAATCTGATGTTGATGGATTGACCCTTCTAGTGATGATAATATCTGATAACTCTGTTGGTCCTTCACTAGTTGCCAATCGAGCCAGAGCATTAGCTTGGGTGTTGCTTGCCCGGGGTACTTGTTCAATATATACTTGATCTAGCATTGACACCAGGTGAGCAACTAATTTTTAATATTCAATCATGTGTTCATCCTTGGCTTCGTATTCACCTCTGACTTTACAATAAGTAGAGATAATATGATTAAGTTATTTGAATAGACACTTCATCATGTTCAAGACTTAATCGAGTATTCATGAATGAAAGGAAGATATCACGATAGCCTACAATATTACAGGTAGTTGCAGATTTCCTCGCAACGTACCTCGTATATTGAGAATGTCTGATTTATTGTCTAGGGTTCAATTAAGACCGTTAGTTTGACTAATCGCTCGATATACGAGGGCCTATGGGTCACACAACAAGTAATGGTAATTTACCAATTATAGTTGGTTGATTAAATATTGTATTGGATATAATATTTAATTTATGGAGAATATAATAATAATTATATTTGAAATTAATTATTATTATTATTTAATTAAATTGGATTTAATTAAATATAAAATTCCAATAATAATATTTGGAATATTATTATACAAGAATAATAAATATGGTAAATATATTATTCGTAGGAACATATCTAGGAAAATATAATCCGTAGAGATTATATTACGGGCTAGGCCCGATATCTTGCTTAGGAATTAAGCAAAGTTAATTCCTATAAATATGTGTCTTATGGGAATTCCGGAAAAACACAAGAAATATAATTTCTCCATAAAATCTCTAGTCGGAATTTTCCTAGCAAATTCGTCTCAAGATTCAACGCTGGCATACCGGTGCGGGTTGGTAGAAAGCCGTTACGTGGATACCATAGTTGAGGATTACGCGTACAAATCGTTGTAAGGATTTATATACGTGTTATTTATCTTTTATGTTTATGTTATACAACCGTGTTTCAGATTCGTTGTTGGTGAATCGTTATCTTCCGTTGCGCCGAATATGGTGTTCATGCCTCTAAAACCCAACAGTGGTATCAGAGCATCAGACTTTGATTTATTAGTTGTATACTTATCTGTATTATCCATGGGTATAATAGTTGGATACCATATTTTGAAATGACTTTAGAAATTGGCCGAGAGCTTGGAGTTCGTTGGTATTTCTAATTTTAGCAATATTTTACCTACGGATAATTAATTGTTAAGCACGTAATATTTAATATATGCTTTATTTATGCAAATTTAAATTTTGAAATAAAGCATGAGAACTTGATTAGTTGCTCCTCATTTGTATAACTGCTTATGTGAATCGATATTATATTATTAGTTATATATAGCCCGCATTAAATTGTCTGGGTAGGCGGCACCCAATATTTGTCGGACCGTATTAGATGTTTGGGTAGACGACGCCCAATATATGTTAATCCGCACATGTCATGTTTGGGTAGCGGCGCCTAATAATTGCTCAAATGTGACGTAGTTATCATGTTGGATCTCGATTAAGCAATTAATACCCCGTCTTTAAAATGTTCTTCACTAAAATATGATTTTTCATTATATTGAATGATGTCTTCCATTAAAATTAAAAGTAAACCGGAGATTTCATTCAAATGAGTATTTAAGGCCCAAGTCTTTTGCTCGGATCTACATCTAACGGAACTTTTATATGGACATGTTTGTCGCCGCTTAATGGTTTTAAACCAACTTAATTATGTTTCACCAGCCCAAGCAGGGAAACGAGAATTAGGTGACATCCGTTTGAACTGGGTTCAATCAACTATGAATTGCGTGAGACAATTGGTTTAGAGACCTACCAGTTCTGCTATTGCAATGTTCAGCCCAAGCAGTCATTGTAATAGTAGAAATATGGATCCTAGTCCATTACGATTTATATTTGATATAAATTCGTACTCTTCCGATGAGGTCGTTGAGTATGTGAAAATAATGGAGATAAAATAAATTAAAAGGCCATGTTTATTTTGATTGCTGAATATTGATCATATGAATTTTGTGTTTAATTCCCGTTTTAATTTATTTCTCTACAATTGTTGAAATAAAAACTTATCATTGAAAAATATTCTGGAAACGAACAAATTGGCTGGGCCAAATTTTCTGGACTGACATTGAAACGTGTGTTTGGTGCTAAGGCAAGAAGAGATTGAGTACGTGTTAGACACGACAATCCCTTCACCCATGAGGCTGGTTCAGTTGAGGCTGCAGCATTTGACGTTACAGCTCAAAGAATCATCAAGATGATGTTTCCCAGACTCTATGTTATGATTGCTCGGCATGACTCCCGAATTGCAAAGACAACATGAGAAAATGGATCCCTTCGAGATGCTCAAGCATTTGAAGGATCTTTTTTATTCTAAATCTCGTTTGAGATTTATGAAGTGATGAGAGATCTGTTCAGATGTCGGTTAGCTAAAGGAGGGAAGATTTCACCTCATGTGCTATCCTCAAGTCACTCCCGATTCATATTCTAGTTTCGTAGTAAATTTAATATGAAGAAGACGGAAACGACGATGTCGGAGCCTCATAACATGCTTAAGACTCTTGAGTCTTCCACTGCTAAGGAAAAACCCGTACTCATGGTGAGTGCTTCTACTTCTTCTGACCCGAAAGGCGAGAAGAAGCGAAGGAGCAAGGCTAAGAGGGATCCAAGTCCAACTTCCTGAAGGCTAAAGGTGGAGTTCAAAAGTAAGAGCGGGTTGATAAGGATGTGTGCGCCACTGCAATAGAAAGGGGCATTAGAAGAAGGACTGTAAGGTTCTAGCAAGTGAGAAGAAAACACAAGGTGTTTTAGCTGCTAAAACAAGTACGGTTGTTATTAAGATAAACATGTTCAATAATAGTTCAAACTGCTGGGCATTTGTTGAGTTATGGACATGATGTTCTTAATATACAAAGTAGGATGACTAATGCTTAGAAATCATGAAAACCCGACTTACTTGTGGCATAGTAGATTTGGTCATGCAGACAAGAAAAGAATCACAAGGTTAAGAAATTTGGACTACTTAACCTCATTAGACCTAGAGTCTTATGGCGATTGTGAATCTTGTCTCAAGGGCAAAATGATCAACAAACCCTTTTCCGAGAAAGGGGTACGTGCCAAAGAAGTTCTAGAGTTGGTTCGCATCGATGTTTGTGGACCATTGTCCACTCTAGCTAGGGGTCAATTCGGCTACTTCATCACCTTTACCGACGATTACTCAAGGTACGGATACGTGTATCTTATGAAATACAAATCCGAATCGTATGAGAAGTTCGAGGGGTACAAGATAGAAGTAGAGAAACAACTTGGTAAGAGTATCAAGACTCTTCGATCGGATCGAGGAGGTGAGTACCTTAGCCATGAATTCATAGATTACTTGAAGCTTCATGGGATCTAGTCACAATGGACTCCTCCCGGAATACCTCAGATAAACGGTGAGTCCGAAAGGAGAAACCAAACCTTGTTTGACATGGTAAGGTCCATGATGAGTTTTTCCTCTCTTCTAACATTCTTATGGGGATACGCATTACAAGCCTCAATCTATATTCTGAATAGGACTCTGTCCAAATCAGTTGAGCAGACTCCATACGAGCTATAGCATGGCAAGAAGTCATCTGCTAATTGATAAGTTGGAATCCAAAGGTGAAAATGGTTATTTTGTGGGATATCCTAAGGAGATAAGATGATATCCCTTCTATCTACCGGAGAAATAAACAATAATTGTTTCTAGGCAAGCTAAGTTCCTAGAAGACGAGTACGTCTTTAAGGAACAAAGTCGTAAGAAGATAGAATTTGAAGAGATTCAAGAACCACAAATTAACATAGAGACTGATGATTTGTCAAAGCAACATGATAAAGAATCAGTGGGAGCATTCAACGACTCTCATGGTGGAAGTTTATCACTAGGTGATCCTCTTTCAGCCAGTGGGAGCGTAATTGGAGTTGCATTACCTTCGCAACAACCTCCAAGTGGGCTGAATGAGAATAACATAGTTCAAACTCCCGCCCAAGAGGCATTTGAAAATGTCGCTCTTGAGGACTCTCCGGTCAACGATGAAGTCGTTGTACCACAAAATTTTCATGATCAGAATGTACAGCCTGCACAACCACAACTCCATAAGTTGACTAGGATTCGTAATCCACCCACACTATGCCAGAAAAGGGCTACGACAACGGGAAATCCCCATTGTCTTATGTATTTTTCCACCGTTGTTGATGGGCTCGTTGTCGTAGGGATTTACAACAACGGGGATCCCCGTTGTCTTAAGTGTTTTTCCACCGTTGTCGTAAAGACTTATGACAATGGGTTTTAACCGTTGTCAAAAAGTCTGGAGCTACGACAACGAGCCGATCAACAACGGTGGAAAACCACCAAAGACAACGGGGAATCCCCGTTGTCGTAAATCTCTAAGACAACGGTGGAAAACCGTTGTCATTTCAATTTTAACCGTTGACGTTGCCTTTTTAAATTAAATCATTTTTGTAATAACCCTACGACAACGGGTATTACCCGTTGTTGTAGGTGTTCTGCTTTTTTTTTTTTTTTTTTTTTGCAATATCAAATTTTACATAATTTTAGTTGCTAATAGTAAACAATATATTATAAAATTCTAATTAAAATAATATTCAATACATTATTAAACTTTATAATACATCAACAACCAAATTCGTGAAAATATAATAATTTAGAATTCGACAATGTAACTTATGAACATATTATAATATAATACAAGAACCTAGACACAAGTGCTAATATCGACTCCTTCCATATTTCGTTTTCTATCCCAAGTCACGTCATTCCTACAAAAAAAATTCAAAAATTAATTGATCACATCAAAATTAGCAATATTTAAAACAAAGAATGTTGCAATGATAAGTAAAAATTAAAAAAAAATATAACCACCTGGTAAGCTAAGAATTCAGTGCAATGAAAATCACACGTCTTCTAAATGGATTGGGACAAAAACCTGAGTATACTCTCCAGGAGAAATTTCCCAAAAAGTGATTATGTACTAGGAAAAGTTATTGCAACAATCTATTCATATCACTCGGACATCATTCTTTATTTCCCTTCTAATTATTATAAGAAAAAAAAACTATCAATTTAGGCAGAGCATACACCTACTTGATGGTTATTTCAACTCATGGTACTAATTACTAGTATTTATTCAGAGTATTCAACCAAATAGTGAATATTAAAAATCCCATCAAGCTAATCCAACAAAATACCAAGCAATCATGTCTATTTTGTTTACTTAAATAATACTTCTCTTGAATATGGCTAATAACAATACGATAACCACAAAAAAACAGAGGCCAACATCAAGAAAAGCACAAAAATCCACAAATAAGTCTAAACTTCCCAATGAATCAACTCACCAAATCTTATGAACCCTTAAAAAAAATCTCTTCACCTAACCAAGAAAAACTAAAGCCCTTGATGAAAAACCCCTAATTCCAATTTCCAGGCCATGCCGATAAAGTAAACATTTACCAGATAAATAAGCATTAAATGCATGCTTAAAGTCAATAATCAAGAAAGAAGTAAATGGGTTGTAAAGATAAAAACTTTACCAACTTCCTCAACCCGAATAATTTAAACTAATCAAATGTCCTCTGCTATTTTAAGGCAAGATGTCCAATGAAGAGGCTTTGAACTGCCTGGCACTTCTTGATCCTGCAAAAGGAGTTCAAATCATTGAAATAATCATATTATGCTTCTTGGAATAGTGCAAGAGAAGCTCGAAAAATGAGCTTGAATTTCGAGCCAAAACTCGAAAATCATTGGTTGATCAAGGTTGGTATAAAATCTGATTGGAGATTCATATCTTATGGTTTGTCATTAGGCTTCTGATTACTAGCCCTTCTATAATAACCATCATATTATCGTTTAGAGAATAAACTTTAAAAATTATTTTTTACATATAATATATTCTTATCAAATGAATTAATTAACACGTTTGACCCTACAGTAATCTATCCAATTTTATTTTCTCATTAATTAAAAAAAGAACATGACTTATAAGTAGGGCAATACCAGCAAAGCATAACCAGAAAGAACTAAGTTTGAAGTATTTTGATCCTCGTCTCGAAGTACCAAAGCTTGATTTTCCATTCTCCATTCACTTGAGTCACTTACCCCATATAGTTTCCCCACCTGTCCAAAGAGTCTACATTACAACCTTGAGAAAATTCCTTTTTGATTCGGCATTGATTTCTAGAGTATGGTCGAAGTTGAGAGCGCTTACAAGCCTATGGCTGCTGATATGTGTGATTGATTGATTGAGTGAGTCCCTTATTATTGATATATACTTGTGAGGGAGTGAAACACATCGTTGAGTGTACATCCATGTTTGATCTTGGTGTTTCTTGTTGTTATTGCATGAGTATGATGAAGGAGGGTGAGTTAGTATACGTGTGATCGATCTTTGAAGTTCCCCAACTATCAAGTAAACTGAACTATGCAACTAAAATCTCCTACTTGATAGAGAATGTGGATGTGGGAGTGGACTGGATACAAGACAGAAAATGGAGTAATCTGAAGGCCTTGTTCAAATCTGGAAAGACCTTAGAAACAAGGATGATCAAGGCAGCAGTAGAGAGCCCTGAAGCGGCAGAGGAGGAGGTGGAAGTTGGGTCTGTTGAGGGAAAGAAGACCAAGCTTAAGAGGAGGCTGGTCAAGCTGAGTGATAAGATGGCCCTTCACAAGGAGGAGGAGGCACATAAGGCCTCAAAGAAGGAGAAGAAGAGGTCTTCTGAGGCCGTGAAGGAGAGTGCATCCAAGAAAGTCAGAGTCACAAACTCTACTGATGAGTCTTCATCAGGTAACCCTGACTCTTCTCCTAATGTGATCTCAACTGAGTCTGACTCAGATGTACCTGCCCCTACCCCCATCAAACCCAAAACCAAACCAAGAACCCCTGTAAAAATAAAGAAAATTTCCAAAATGTCTAAAACCCCCACTGAAGGCTCTCAACAGCCTGAAAGTGGATCCCAAAATACCACCCCATCTGAGGCATCTGCTGAGGCATCCTCAACCCCCTCTGAACCCATCCCCTCAACCCCCACTGAACAAAACCCAACCCTTCCTGAAACTCAAGCCCAAACCTCTTATGAACCTAACCCACCTGAAATCCATTCAACTCACCTAGAGTCTATCCCAGAAGAGCCCACAGATATCAGATCCCCTACCCCTTCCTTACCATCAAAAGATGAAGAAGAGTACTCCTTTCTGGATACTCTTAAAGATGAGGTGGCTTACTCTCTAGAGTCCAAGTATCCTGAGCTTGATGGGTTTCCCACCCTGAAAGCAATGTTCTTGAGAGTCAGACTTCTTGTCCAACTCAAGGACAAGAGGTTAGGAGAAATTTTGCTGGCTGTTGGAGGCATCAATGCTGATGAGTGAAAGAAGGAAGAGAGGAAAGTGTTAGAATTTGCCAAGATGACCAAAACCAGACTTCTCTGTGCAACAGCTATATTGTCTATTCAAATGCTAGGAAATGGGCATTTTTTAAGATCATGAGTTTGTATCTCATAAATGGGCTAACAAAGCTCTCTCTCTCTCTCTCTCTCTCTCTCTCTATATATATATATATATATATATATATATATATATATATATATATATCTGTCTAACACACTCTTTCTGATGATGGATGGATACATGTTTCAGTCAACTGGATGCTAACTAAACCATTTGGTTGATTTTGTTTTTGGGCAAGATAAATCTTAAAACAAAAATCCAAGCAATGAAAATAGTATGTAAACTCAAATCCCATAACAATTTATATTGATCAGTTCCTAGGCGTGTAATTGCTTCAACTTTGAAATATATGAATGCAAGTAAATGACAATAAATAAACAATCTTACGACAATTGTTGCTATCTGGCTACGGTCTCCCCATTCTGCTAAAAATATCATTATAAATGACTGCACTCAAAGATAATTGTGGGGAAAAAAATCAGTGATTTGCACTGAATCTCCAAATGATCTAAACAAAAGCATAAAAGTGAAAACGGAATGCAGGAATTAGCCCAAACAGGATGTATATCATATTTAATTTAAGAAACAAAAATAAGAATGTTTTACTAGTTCGCCATTATGGCATTACGACTTTTAATTTGTACAAAAAGAATAAGGTATGCCTCTAGATTGGTTTACAAAATCTAGAAAATAAGCGACAGAATGTTGTTTTCCCTTGTCCAGCTCCAAGTTTTTCTTATACCTGCAATATTTGACAGTCTCCCTGTTTCCAACCTCAACGGGATCTATAATTTGATATTTCTTAGATTCAAAATAAAATCCTCCAATATCCAGTTTCTAATAAAAAGTAGTTGCATGATATTAAACCAAAAATCATATGCTTAATGCTTCTTAAATGAAATCTAGATAAAGCATTGATGATGCACATATTTAATATTACTAAGGATTACTTAACATCCTGCCCTGCTGCAGCATGCAAACCGAGGAACAATGTAGTGAAGGCAAGCATGAAATATTTTGGTAAAAAAGCCAATTCATGTAATAATATGCCTAAGGCAAAGACCACAACGCTGGCTTTTTGCGAAAGTTCAAAATTAATATTTCAATCATGGCAGAAGACTACTCCCCACCATAAATTTAGGTTGTCATCCTATGAAAAAAGAGAAATCAATACATCTAAGGGAGCAAATTTTCCTTTGTTTCACTTGCATAATCTATTCAGCATCTATGTGTCTTGCACTTGTAAGGGGTGATCCAAATAAAGTTATGTATTGCAAAGAAAATAATAATTAAGTTAAAAATATAGAATTCAATTCACGGTAGATACTGAACCCATCCAAAACTTTAGCCTTATACTACTTTTGCTGTTGTTACTTGCATATAATGGCAACCTAGATGAAGTCAAAATTATTTTAGATACACCTTATCATATAATTCAATTAACCTAATCATATATAAGAAAAGCAATGCAATACTGATACATGTTAAATGTTTCTTTATCTACACCTTTATCTACATTTTAGTAGTGATTATTCATGTAGGTGTACTTGCATCATAATATTTCTCATGGTACTATGTCCAATGTTGATAATAGTTGCCACTGCTACACTTTATACTATGTAATATACTAAAGATGCATCATTCCTTATTCAATCAGTGAATACGAAGCAACTAGTAACTTTCACTTACAACTAGTTACAGCCACAAAATGAATTTTGTTTTTCCAAACATGTTTTCAAGAGAATCAAGATTATCCTACCACACCCACATTCAACTCCGAATCACACACTTCTACCACAAATGCATGATTATCTCTCTCTATTAATAACTTTTTCACAAATGAGGAAGAGAAAGGTTCGAACAAGAAATATTAAATGGATTGACCCTCAGCCCTACGGCTCTAAAAACCACAACAATTAAACTTCCCAAAATCCTGAATCAAATACCTAAAATACCTGGGGAGAATTAGGGCATTAGCCACAAGAGAAAGAAATTAGGGTTAGGACTTAGATGTAGAAATTATGCCTTAATTACCTGGGAAAAATTCGACTCAGGCGATGGTGGATAAATTCGGCGGTTCACAATGGTGGACGAAGCCGGTGGTTCACGATGAAGGGATATTCATGGCAGATGTGAGAAAGCAAAAGAGTGACGGACGGCGGTGCTGAGTGACGGTGGTGCAGCGCTGAGCGACGGTCGGCGGCAGTGGTGGTGGTGTGGTGGCGCTGAGCGAACAGGCGACGACGTAGTGGCGCTGAGCGAATAGACGGCGGCGTAAAGACGCTGAGCGAACGCGTACGTGGGCCGCGGTGGGTTAGGGACGAAGTGAGGAGTGAATTTTTTTTCTAAGTGTGGCCTTTTATACCCTTTAATAATTGAACAAATAAAGAAAATTAGAAAATAAATAAATATATAAGACCACGGGATAAGACAACGGGGATTAATGCCTGTTGTCTTATGTTACGAGACCTAAGCTAAGACTACGAGAAAAGACAACGGGGGCTTATCCCCGTGGTCTTTTCTTGCGAACCCTGAATTTAAGACAACGGGGATACCTACGACCACGGGCATAACACTTAAGACAACAATAAAAACCGATCCCCGTTGTCTTTTCCCCGTTGTCGAAAGCCATTTCTGGCACAGTGCCACTAGATATTATGGGTTCCTCGTGGAGGAACATGATGACGTGGAGATCCCGGATAAAGACGAACCTAGAAATTATACTGAAGCAACATTAGATGTTGACTTAGAGAAGTGACATGAAGCCATGAAATCCGAGATGGACTCGATGTACACTAATTAAGTCTAGAACTTAATTGAGTTGCCAGAAAGGGGTTAGACCCATAGGTTGCAAATGAGTCTTCAGGCGTAAGACCGATGCAAATGGCAAAGTACAAACCTATAAAGATAGGTTGGTGGCGAAAGGTTATAGTCCACACGAGGTATTGACTATGATGAGACTTTCTCGCCAGTTGCTGAGATCAAGTCCATTCGAATTTTACTTATGATAGCAGCACACCACGATTATGAGTTTTGGTAGATGGACGTTAAAACAACTTTCCTCAATGGTAACATTGATAAGGAAGTGTTTATGACTCAACCGGAGGGTTTTATATCTAAGCCAAAATCTAATCTTGTGTGCAAGCTTAAACGATCCATCTATGGATTGAAGCAAGCTTCTAGGAGTTGGAATATCCAATTTGATGAAGCTGTCAAATCCTTTGACTTCATCTGAAATTTGGAAGATCCTTGCTTTTATCGTAAACGCAGCGGGAAAAGTATTGTCTTTATAGTCGTATATGTCAATGACATATTGATTATAGGAAATAACATCCCGCCAATGCATTCCTTGAAAGATTGGTTATCAAAGACCTTCATGATGAAGGATCTTGGTGAGGCATGCTACATCTTAGGGATCAAAATCCATAGGGATAGATCCAAGAAGATGGTACACTACAATAAAACACCAATATACAAATGGATTTTACCAACTGATGTCATTCGTTGGTAAATACAAATAGAATAACAACGGATTAGAAATTGAATTCATATTTTAAGTTCTATAACAAATTTACCAATAGGTTAACAACAAAAAATTACAAACGAACTAAATTTGTTGGTAATTATGCCACACTCTTTTTGCGCCAACTTTAGCAACCGCCTAACAACAAATTGTTAACAAAATTTAGTAACCGATGTTCGTCGTTGGTAATATTTGTTGGGAGAAAAAATATTGCATTCCCAACCAAAATATCTGTTAGTAAATTCCAACGAGTTTATCGTGGTTTGGTATGTACTAACAGATGTTCCATCCATTGTTAACTAACAACAAAATATCAATTAGTTGGTAATTACTAATAGATTTGTCGGTTTGTAAATACTAATACACATAAATATGTTGGTAAAATACCAACTATTGTCATCTGTTGGTAAATTCAAATAGAATAACAACACATTAGAAATGTAATTCATATTTTAAGTTATATAACAAATTTATCAACTTATTAGCAACAAAAATTTACAAACGAATTAAATTTGTTGGTAATTATGGCGCATTTTTTTTGCGCCAACTTTAGCAACTGCCTAACAATAAATTGTTAACAGAATTTAGTAACCGATCTTCGTCATTGGTAATATTTGTTGGGAGAAAAAATATTGCATTCCCAACCAAAATGTCTGTTAGTAAATTCCAACGAGTTTGTCGTGTGTTGGTATGTACTAACAGATGTTCCATTCATTGTTAGCTAACAACAAATTATCAATTGGTTGGTAATTACTAATAGATTTATCTGTTTGTAAATACTAATACACATAAATATGTTGGTAAAATACCAACTATTGTCATCTATTGGTAAATACAAATAGAATAACAACACATTAGAAATGTAATTCATATTTTAAGTTATATAACAAATTTATCAACTGATTAGCAATAAAAATTTACAAACAGACTTAATTTATTTGTAATTATGGCGCACTTTTTTTTTGCGCCTACTTTAGCAACTATTTAACAACATATTATTAATGAAATTTACTAACTAATGTTTGTCGTTGGTAATATTTATTGGAAAAAAAAATATTGCATCCCCAACTAAAAAAATCTATTAATATTTTAAAATGAGTTTATCGTGTGTTGGTATGTGTTAATATTTTAACCACCCATTACTAATTACTAACATATTATCAATTAGTTGATATTTACTAATAAATATTTCACTTTGTAATTACTAATGAACATAATGCGTTGGTAAATATTAACTACATTGTGATTTATTATTATTACTAATGAATTTCATGTTGTTGCTACTCATCAACATATTTATATTTACATTATAGTAACTACATAAACAATTACTAATTGATAAGTTCTCCCGTCATCCACAAAAATAGTACACTTTTAGTTTTCATACAGATCAATAAGACATCATTTATTGTGCTTAAAATTATGAATTTTACTAAAAAAATCTTGATATACTCTTATTTATTAAATTCAAAAACAATAATTTTTAATCCCAATATTTATTCAATAAGAAAATTTAAATAAATTCACACATTCTTTTAATAAAGAAGTGAACTAAAATTGAAAAAAAAAAAAACAATACGAGACTATGTTTGTGGAACAAAGGAAGTAAATTATAAAAGTAATTATTGGAGCACCATGCAATTCAAGTATATCTTTATAAAGTTACTAGTTTCTACTATTACTGAAAAGTTACCAATGATATTATTAAAAAGTTCATTTAATAAGAGACAACTTTTCAGTAATAATAAAAATAATTTTTCAAAAATGCATTGCATTACACAGTGCATATGAGGTACAAGAGACTTATTCACACTTTTATGATATGTTATATAATATACATGTAATTGTATTTATTGTCATTTGTTTTCTTTAATTGAAAAAGATATTACAGAAGTCATTAAAACAAATTCACAAATTCTAGCATGCAGTTGGATTTTAAGTTCAATTTTAACTTCAATTTTGTTTTTTCAAAACACACCGAACTGTGTGTTTTTTTTTCAGTTGGAGTATTATTGATTACTTTTTTGAGGTATTATTGATTACTTTCTTGGGGTATTATTGATTACTTCTTGGGGTATCACTAATTACTTCTTATGGTATTACTAATTTCTATTTAGGGTATTATTTTTAAAATTCAAGTGCAAACAATGCATTAAAATGCATACTAGAACTATTAAAATAAATTTGATCATAAACAAAAATAAAATATGTAATAATTAAAAGAACTCTAAAATTATATGACTATTCTTAAAACTTATCACATATCAAAATATTATCAAATCTAAAAAATAGTAAAAATATATAATAAATATTGAAAAGTAATTGTTGGGATATATTTTAGTTTTGATGATTTTCCAAAACCACATGTAATAGGTTTGAAGCAGTCAGGATAGCATCTTTTAGTTTCAGGTCAGGCTAGTTTGTTTCTCAGTAGAACAGGTTATCAGTAGAGGAAGAACTCAGCTGAGGGGGAACTCAGTGAGGGGGAACTCTACTGAGAGGAACTCAGTGAGGGGGAACTCTGCTGAGAGGAACTCAGCTGAGGGAAGAACTCTACTGAGGGGGAACTCACTGATATAGCCTGAGGAAGTCAAGATGACATCACAAGGAGAACAGTCTGAAGCCATGTCAGAAGACCTGAACCTGAAGAGAAGCCTGAAGGAAGTCCCACTGAGTATAAACCTGACTTTCTAAGCTGGTCAGTGGACTACTCAGTGAAGAGCCTGATCAAGAGGATCAGTGCTGGGCCTAGTAGGACCTGAAGGAATCAGGCTACTGAGACTGGGAAGCTTGACAAATAGCCTTATGTCAACTCCCCTGAGTGGACTTCAAGTCTACTGAAGAAAGGTATCCTGAGAGGATTACAAGTCAGCTGAAGACAAGTCGCCTGAAGTCAGGACTACCCTGATCAAGTACCCTGAAGAAAAGAGCCGTTGGACTCAGTCCACGTGGACCAATCAAGTCAAGGCAGCAAATCTGACAAAAGCTGACAAAGGCCATACTTTACTGAAAAGGAGAATTTCACTCCAGAGATAGTCTGGATTTGAATGTTACTCTCTCCAACGGTAACATTCAAATCCAAACTATAAATACAAACATAAGCAAGGAGCTGATGTGAGAGTGGTGCGTTTCAAGGGAGGTATAAGGAGGCACCATCTCCATCAAGAACACTGACCTGAGTTCTTCATAGTCATATTTGAGTGTTCCAGTTTGTATACTCGAGCCTATCATATACATCCTAAGCTTAGAGAGGTTTTCCCAACCTTAGCTCAGAGGCTAAAACCATGTAAGGGAAAACCTCACCTAGTTGAAGAAGAACCAAACCAAACTAAACCCTTTCCAGAAGAGTGTTAGGTGTTGCAGTGAGGTGAGGAGAGACAGTCCCTGAGAGAAGAGGGATGTGAGGCCAGTTCGAGAGGCAGCTCCGTAGAGGGGTGTGAGTCCAGTTGTGAGTGCACCTTGACACGTTAAAAACAAGAATCCCGGGTAGTGGATTTCCTGTTAAATCAGGCAGTGGATGTAGGAGCTTGAGCCTCTGAACCACTTTACATTGTTTTGTTCATTATTGCCATACATTAGTTTACTTCAGTGTTTAAAAAAAATTCTCCTAAATTCCTATATTGTCCTTATTTGTGAAAGAAAAACGGGACCAACAGTAATTTAGATATATTTTTATATTATTTTTTAGATAAAATATAAGCTTGATTAAACATTATCAACGTTCGGACTGTTTATGTAAAAATATTTTTTTAAATAAAATAAAAGAATATTTTCACTTATTTTATATTTCTTTGAATGAGTCATATCTACACCAAAGAACTAGCTCAATAAACAATTGCTCATCTTCTATTAACATATTTTTTCCAAAAAAATTCAGCAGTTCGTATTCTAGTGAATCATATTTATTCATTTCAAATCAAATCGAGGTTAGTAAATTGTTAATGACTTTAGATAAAGTAACTAATGCAACTTCAAATAATATATTTAGTAAAAATAACCAATACACATGAGAACTAATATATTTATTGCAATTCAATGTTACTTTAAGTGTAATATATTAATACCCTTCAAATAAATTTTACCATTTATATCATTCACATAATACCTTATCTTTAATAATTACCAGGACTCTATCCAATATAAATAGTACTAATGTCTTTAGTGAAAGTAACTAATACAACTTCAACTAATATATTTAGTAAAAACAACTAATACACATAAGAACTAATATATTTAGTGCAATTTACTGATATCTTTAGTGTAATTTACTAATACCCATCAAATAAATTTTACCATTTATATCATTCACATAATACCTTATCTTTAATAATTATCATGACTCTATCCAATATAATAATATAAATAGTATCGATGCCTTTAGTGAAAGTAATTAATACAATTTCAACTAATATATCTAGTAAAAATAACTAATACCCATGTGAACTAATACATTTAGTGCAATTCACTGATACCTTTAGTGTAATTTATTAATATCCTTCAAATAAAGTTTGACATTTGTATCATTCATATAATACCTTATCCAATATAATAATATAAATAGTACTAATGTCTTTAGTGAAAGTAATTAATACAAATATATTTAGTAAGAACAACTAATACACATGTGAGTGACCCAGGTTCGATTCTTTTTTTGAACGAATTATGGGAGTTATAAGGTGGCTTGGAGAATTTTTGGAGAACTTGGGGGCTTGATGAACTAACTTCTAACTACGAACAACTACATTACCGATGAAAAAAAAACTAATACTCATGTGAACTAATATATTTAGTACAATTCCTAATACGTAATTTGCTAATACTTTTCAAATATGTTTTATCATATATATCATTCACATAATACCTTATCTTTGATAATTATCATGTCTCTATTCAATATAATAATATAAATAGTACTAATGCATTTAGTGAAAGTAAAAACAACTAATACCTATGTGAACTAATACATTTAGTGTAATTTACTAATACTCTTCAAATAAATTTTACCATAGATCATTCACATAATACTTAATTGTAAATAGTTATCATGACTCTATCCAATATAATAATATAAATAGTATTATTGTCTTTAGTGAAAGTAACTAATACAACTTCTACTAATATATTTAGTAAAAAGTTAATTCTTAATTGTAAATAGTTATCATGACTCTATCCAATATAATAATATAAATAGTATTATTGTCTTTAGTGAAAGTATCTAATACAACTTCTACTAATATATTTAGTAAAAATAACTAATACCCATGTGAACTAATACATTTAGAGAAATTCACTGATATCTTTAGTGTAATTTACTAATACCCTTCAAATAAAATTCTCCATTTATATCACTCACATAATACCTTATCTTTAATAATTATCACGACTCTACCCAATATAATAATAATATAAATAGTGCTTTTTGTATGGCAATTAACTAACTCCATTATCTAAGTAACAGATGACAAATGATTCAAATCTTACGAAAAATTAATTAAATACAATAATTAATAAAAGATGAATTCTTATTTATATATTAGAATGAATTTATATATAGAGTTCTAGAAAGGACTAATTGTTTTTCAAGGGAAAAATATATATATATATATATATATATTTTCGGTGGGGTAGCTGGAGCTTGATATGAGTACCTTTTTATTTTTTAGTTGTAAATTTTAAGGAGGTATACTAAAGGAAAATAAAATGTAGCTAAAATATATGGTGGGTTAATTTAGGAGTGTGATACTAAGTATATTTGTGGGTGTATATAACTGCGCCCTTTAATTAATTAACGGGATAATAATTATTTTAAAAAATTAATTAAAAAATAATTATAATTAAATTTAATCATTCGAATAAAATAAATATAAGAATTTTTAAAATAAAATTAATAAGATAAATTTTTTTTTTTTACAAAAACTTGCGTTAGACCGTCCCATTAAATGAAACAACACGATTAAAAATATTAATGCAACATGCGCAATTTATAGTTCATCCTACAGTCTCGTGGAATGAGACAGTCTCACACAATATTTACTCAATTTTTTAAAACCCACATAATATTCGGGGTTTAAAAGAAAATCAAAATTTTATTAACTTTACAATGTGTGTATGTATGTGTGTTTATATATACTCCAAATATTATTCAAAATATATACTCAACAATATATTCAAAATCAATATTATTCCAAATCAATATTTTTTGAAAGGCTATTCCAAATCAATATTATGTTGTACATATATTTTAAATTATGTGTATATATAAAAAAAGTATATTCCAAATCAATATTATGGTGTACATATATTTTAAGTTGTGTGTATATACATAACGTGAGTTTTAGGAGGAAATCTTGTTAACAAACAAGATTTGGTCGTACAAATATTCTTAGACAATCTATTCAAATTTTTGAGTTTTAATTAAAAAAAAAAACTCCTTTTAATACTTTGCCTTCTATTGAAAAGCAAACAAAGAGATCCCAATCTTACTGTGAAACGGTCAACACGATGTTCACTAAAAAAAAACGCCTCTAATCTCAATAAAGAAAAAAGACAGAAACTTCCATACGTGCTTTTTTACCCCGTCAAAATAAAGCAAACTGAAATGTATCCTCCCCACTAAACACGTTCTCCTCCATCATAAAACTAGTGGAATTTTTTTTTCTAGTTACTGTAATTTTTAACCGGTAGATGAAAGCATATATGGTGTATATTGGGAAGAGACTGAACAGATAAAAAAGAAGGATACTCCAAAAATTATCAGGCAAGGGTTAATTTTTTTAATTAAATTTTTTTGCTGATTCCTCAACAATCTTCTTACGATATTCTTTAATTCATGACTAGGGTTCTAGAATCAAAATTTTAGGTTTATTTGGTACTTTCTCATAATATATACATTTATGGTAATTTGATGATTTTATGTGCGTTATACATATAGAAAACTTATAAATGTTGTATGCTTATCATTTGTGTTGTATCAATTGTTTGATTGTTCTTGGTTTTTCCTTTCTCGCTCCGTTTACTTTTATTAAATTAATATTTGATTTTTAAATACTCTTTTTAAGGTTGCTATGACTCTTGATTTCCTGCTTCAATATGTGTTACATTTACATAGGTTGATTTGTTTAGAAATGGGGCACGTGCTAACTATAATTTAATTATAAATTGAATTATAAGATGATTTAATAATTAATAATGTTCTGACCGATGAATTGAATGCCTATTCATGTGTACAATTTTTGTTTGCTATCACAAAATATTATTTAGTGTGTATGATATTATAATGACTTATATTTTGCTATTGTATATTGAATCAAATTATTTTTCCATTTATTGCATAATTTATTAGGTTTGTTTTAATATAATTTATCATAGAACCGTGGCTAGACCAATTCTTCAAGATCAAACTGCAGCTCCAACTCGCTCTAGCAATACAAAACCACCACTCCGGATAGCTTACAATGTGTAAGTGTGCAACCATTTCTAATTATCAACTAACACATTGTTAATTATTTACTTTTACAATTCTCATTAACCTTGCTTTATATATTTTATGTTATTTTATGCAAGTAACTTTACTCCCTCATATTTTGCTTAGATAAAAATCAGGAAATGGCTAAAGCACTGCCTTCACAAAGAAGGGTATACTTGGTCAAAAGTCCCGAAAGACACAAAAGAGTTTTAGTATGATATTTTTAAGGTATAATTTCTTGTTATAACTATAATAATCCTTTATCTTAATTAATAAATATGCTTCATACATGTTTTTATGTTATGCACTCAAACTTTATGTATGTTGTATTCTTTCTTTTAATCACCACATATTATGAAAGTTTGAATTCTCACTTCATTTTAATTTTCTATTTTTTTTTTTTTTTGTAGAGTGTATATATGTATAGGTTGAGATATTTCGGTATTTATAGAACTCGGTACACCATTCAATAGAGTACCATGTCCAGTGTGCTCTGTTTATACAATTCCACTCATTATTATTCTAGGATATATTTAATTTCATTTTTATTTAATTTTTAGGTATCCAATCTTGTGAATGTTTAAGGTTTAAGAATAACAATGGTTCATCTAATCGATGTTTATTAAAGTAATTTACTTGTAGGTAATATCAGTGTTTAATTGAGTTGCGTGTCTTTAATTATACTAGCTAAAGTGAAGTTTGAGCTTTGAGTTTGTCATTTTAAATTTCAATTTATTAGTATCATCGGATGTGTCATCATAGACACATCAAAATTTATTTATTTATTAGCTAGCTACTATTTTTTGTTGCCTTTTAAGATTTTAAAATTTATAATTTAAAAAACTTAGTTATAGGTTTGATTCATGCAGATGAGCGATTATGAAATATTTATTTTAATTTATGTATTGCAGAATCAATTTATATTTGATCGAGATTTGTCGATGGTGTGTTATTTGGAAACGGTAGGTTGCAAAGTGTTATTTTGACATGCTTTCTGAATTGAGGAAATCAAGGGAGCCACCTGCATATGTTCCACAAGAGACTTGGGAGAGTTGGCAGAAACATTGGACTATTCGAGAAACAAGTTTGAGAAAGAATAAAAAAATTGGTTGAACATCATCAACTGAGGATTATATATCATATTCAGACTTCATTAGGTATATTTTATGTAGTTTTTCAGACTTTTTACTTAGCTTTGGTACTCTTTTTTCGTGACTGGATTTGCATTCCTTTTTGTATTTGTTTAAGTATTTTAAATTACATGAGTTATCTTTTATTATTTGTACATATGTTGTTTCATTAAACACTTTCAAGATGATAATGGATCGTCAGTTATATATAATATGTTTATATCTTATTGTTTATTGAAAAATTATAATATTAGTTTCTTTTTAATTGGTATTAGTTGATCCACATGAATATTATCAACCAAAATATCATTCTATTGGTATTTATTTAAAATATTAGCAACCAATTTATATATAAAAAATTAGTAATAGAGTTCAATTCGTTAGTAAAATATATATAAGTACCATCAAAATTACCTATGAGTTTTTAGTCATTAGTAAATTATACACGGATTACCAATAGAAATTTAGCCATAACTAAAAAAATTTACTAACGACTATTGATTTACTAACAACATTGTCAATTGTCACTTGGTTAGCAATTTAGCAACTATAATGTCCTTTCATTGGAATTCTGTCAATAAAAAATAAAAAATACTAACAAAAATATATTTAGTGACAATTTTTTTAACTGTGATTTGGTTGGTAATTTAGCAACTACAATGTTCTTTCATTGACATTCTGTCCACAAGGAATAAGAAATACTAACGAATTTTTTTTTACCAACGACTATTCCAACGTTGACTTGGTTGGTGATTTGCCAACGACGCTTTTCTTTTGTTTGCTTTCCGTCCATCACCAAAAGAACTTTACCAACGACCGTAGGATTACCAACAAATTTAGTGATGATAAGTTGGTTGAAAATTTAACAATGGTGTCGTCCGTTCATTGGCATTCCATTTGTAATTTCTCAATGGACCCAAATATTGTGTTGGTAAAATTTACCAACGAGAGGTTTTCCAACAGATGACCATTCGTCACTAATCCGTTGGTAAATATCTTTACCAACGGATTTTCTTAATTAGCAATGAATTTTCTCCGTTGTTATTTTCGTGTTTTCTTGTAGTGCTAGAATTTGTGAATTTGTTTTAATGACTTCTGTAATATCTTTTTCAATTAAAGAAAACAAATGACAATAAATACAATTACATGTATATTATATAACATATCATAAAAGTGTGAATAAGTCTCTTGTACCTCATATGCACTGTGTAATGCAATGCATTTTTGAAAAATTATTTTTATTATTACTGAAAAGTTGTCTCTTATTAAATGAACTTTTTAATAATATCATTGGTAACTTTTCAGTAATAGTAGAAACTAGTAACTTTATAAAGATATACTTGAATTGCATGGTGCTCCAATAATTACTTTTATAATTTACTTCCTTTGTTCCACAAACATAGTCTCGTATTGTTTTTTTTTTTTTCAATTTTAGTTCACTTCTTTATTAAAAGAATGTGTGAATTTATTTAAATTTTCTTATTGAATAAATATTGGGATTAAAAATTATTGTTTTTGAATTTAATAAATAAGAGTATATCAAGATTTTTTTAGTAAAATTCATAATTTTAAGCACAATAAATGATGTCTTATTGATCTGTATGAAAACTAAAAGTGTACTATTTTTGTGGATGACGGGAGAACTTATCAATTAGTAATTGTTTATGTAGTTACTATAATGTAAATATAAATATGTTGATGAGTAGCAACAACATGAAATTCATTAGTAATAATAATAAATCACAATGTAGTTAATATTTACCAACGCATTATGTTCATTAGTAATTACAAAGTGAAATATTTATTAGTAAATATCAACTAATTGATAATATGTTAGTAATTAGTAATGGGTGGTTAAAATATTAACACATACCAACACACGATAAACTCATTTTAAAATATTAATAGATTTTTTTAGTTGGGGATGCAATATTTTTTTTTCCAATAAATATTACCAACGACAAACATTAGTTAGTAAATTTCATTAATAATATGTTGTTAAATAGTTGCTAAAGTAGGCGCAAAAAAAAAGTGCGCCATAATTACAAATAAATTAAGTCTGTTTGTAAATTTTTATTGCTAATCAGTTGATAAATTTGTTATATAACTTAAAATATGAATTACATTTCTAATGTGTTGTTATTCTATTTGTATTTACCAATAGATGACAATAGTTGGTATTTTACCAACATATTTATGTGTATTAGTATTTACAAACAGATAAATCTATTAGTAATTACCAACCAATTGATAATTTGTTGTTAGCTAACAATGAATGGAACATCTGTTAGTACATACCAACACACGACAAACTCGTTGGAATTTACTAACAGACATTTTGGTTGGGAATGCAATATTTTTTCTCCCAACAAATATTACCAATGACGAAGATCGGTTACTAAATTCTGTTAACAATTTATTGTTAGGCAGTTGCTAAAGTTGGCGCAAAAAAAATGCGCCATAATTACCAACAAATTTAATTCGTTTGTAAATTTTTGTTGCTAATAAGTTGATAAATTTGTTATATAACTTAAAATATGAATTACATTTCTAATGTGTTGTTATTCTATTTGAATTTACCAACAGATGACAATAGTTGGTATTTTACCAACATATTTATGTGTATTAGTATTTACAAACCGACAAATCTATTAGTAATTACCAACTAATTGATATTTTGTTGTTAGTTAACAATGGATGGAACATCTGTTAGTACATACCAAACCACGATAAACTCGTTGGAATTTACTAACAGATATTTTGGTTGGGAATGCAATATTTTTTCTCCCAACAAATATTACCAACGACGAACATCGGTTACTAAATTTTGTTAACAATTTGTTGTTAGGCGGTTGCTAAAGTTGGCGCAAAAAGAGTGTGGCATAATTACCAACAAATTTAGTTCGTTTGTAATTTTTTGTTGTTAACCTATTGGTAAATTTGTTATAGAACTTAAAATATGAATTCAATTTCTAATCCGTTGTTATTCTATTTGTATTTACCAACGAATGACATCAGTTGGTAAAATCCATTTGTATATTGGTGTTTTATTGTAGTGTAGCATGCAGTTGGATTTTAAGTTCAATTTTAACTTCAATTTTGTTTTTTCAAAACACACCGAACTGTGTGTTTTTTTTTCAGTTGGAGTATTATTGATTACTTTTTTGAGGTATTATTGATTACTTTCTTGGGGTATTATTGATTACTTCTTGGGGTATCACTAATTACTTCTTATGGTATTACTAATTTCTATTTAGGGTATTATTTTTAAAATTCAAGTGCAAACAATGCATTAAAATGCATACTAGAACTATTAAAATAAATTTGATCATAAACAAAAATAAAATATGTAATAATTAAAAGAACTCTAAAATTATATGACTATTCTTAAAACTTATCACATATCAAAATATTATCAAATCTAAAAAATAGTAAAAATATATAATAAATATTGAAAAGTAATTGTTGGGATATATTTTAGTTTTGATGATTTTCCAAAACCACATGTAATAGGTTTGAAGCAGTCAGGATAGCATCTTTTAGTTTCAGGTCAGGCTAGTTTGTTTCTCAGTAGAACAGGTTATCAGTAGAGGAAGAACTCAGCTGAGGGGGAACTCAGTGAGGGGGAACTCTACTGAGAGGAACTCAGTGAGGGGGAACTCTGCTGAGAGGAACTCAGCTGAGGGAAGAACTCTACTGAGGGGGAACTCACTGATATAGCCTGAGGAAGTCAAGATGACATCACAAGGAGAACAGTCTGAAGCCATGTCAGAAGACCTGAACCTGAAGAGAAGCCTGAAGGAAGTCCCACTGAGTATAAACCTGACTTTCTAAGCTGGTCAGTGGACTACTCAGTGAAGAGCCTGATCAAGAGGATCAGTGCTGGGCCTAGTAGGACCTGAAGGAATCAGGCTACTGAGACTGGGAAGCTTGACAAATAGCCTTATGTCAACTCCCCTGAGTGGACTTCAAGTCTACTGAAGAAAGGTATCCTGAGAGGATTACAAGTCAGCTGAAGACAAGTCGCCTGAAGTCAGGACTACCCTGATCAAGTACCCTGAAGAAAAGAGCCGTTGGACTCAGTCCACGTGGACCAATCAAGTCAAGGCAGCAAATCTGACAAAAGCTGACAAAGGCCATACTTTACTGAAAAGGAGAATTTCACTCCAGAGATAGTCTGGATTTGAATGTTACTCTCTCCAACGGTAACATTCAAATCCAAACTATAAATACAAACATAAGCAAGGAGCTGATGTGAGAGTGGTGCGTTTCAAGGGAGGTATAAGGAGGCACCATCTCCATCAAGAACACTGACCTGAGTTCTTCATAGTCATATTTGAGTGTTCCAGTTTGTATACTCGAGCCTATCATATACATCCTAAGCTTAGAGAGGTTTTCCCAACCTTAGCTCAGAGGCTAAAACCATGTAAGGGAAAACCTCACCTAGTTGAAGAAGAACCAAACCAAACTAAACCCTTTCCAGAAGAGTGTTAGGTGTTGCAGTGAGGTGAGGAGAGACAGTCCCTGAGAGAAGAGGGATGTGAGGCCAGTTCGAGAGGCAGCTCCGTAGAGGGGTGTGAGTCCAGTTGTGAGTGCACCTTGACACGTTAAAAACAAGAATCCCGGGTAGTGGATTTCCTGTTAAATCAGGCAGTGGATGTAGGAGCTTGAGCCTCTGAACCACTTTACATTGTTTTGTTCATTATTGCCATACATTAGTTTACTTCAGTGTTTAAAAAAAATTCTCCTAAATTCCTATATTGTCCTTATTTGTGAAAGAAAAACGGGACCAACAGTAATTTAGATATATTTTTATATTATTTTTTAGATAAAATATAAGCTTGATTAAACATTATCAACGTTCGGACTGTTTATGTAAAAATATTTTTTTAAATAAAATAAAAGAATATTTTCACTTATTTTATATTTCTTTGAATGAGTCATATCTACACCAAAGAACTAGCTCAATAAACAATTGCTCATCTTCTATTAACATATTTTTTCCAAAAAAATTCAGCAGTTCGTATTCTAGTGAATCATATTTATTCATTTCAAATCAAATCGAGGTTAGTAAATTGTTAATGACTTTAGATAAAGTAACTAATGCAACTTCAAATAATATATTTAGTAAAAATAACCAATACACATGAGAACTAATATATTTATTGCAATTCAATGTTACTTTAAGTGTAATATATTAATACCCTTCAAATAAATTTTACCATTTATATCATTCACATAATACCTTATCTTTAATAATTACCAGGACTCTATCCAATATAAATAGTACTAATGTCTTTAGTGAAAGTAACTAATACAACTTCAACTAATATATTTAGTAAAAACAACTAATACACATAAGAACTAATATATTTAGTGCAATTTACTGATATCTTTAGTGTAATTTACTAATACCCATCAAATAAATTTTACCATTTATATCATTCACATAATACCTTATCTTTAATAATTATCATGACTCTATCCAATATAATAATATAAATAGTATCGATGCCTTTAGTGAAAGTAATTAATACAATTTCAACTAATATATCTAGTAAAAATAACTAATACCCATGTGAACTAATACATTTAGTGCAATTCACTGATACCTTTAGTGTAATTTATTAATATCCTTCAAATAAAGTTTGACATTTGTATCATTCATATAATACCTTATCCAATATAATAATATAAATAGTACTAATGTCTTTAGTGAAAGTAATTAATACAAATATATTTAGTAAGAACAACTAATACACATGTGAGTGACCCAGGTTCGATTCTTTTTTTGAACGAATTATGGGAGTTATAAGGTGGCTTGGAGAATTTTTGGAGAACTTGGGGGCTTGATGAACTAACTTCTAACTACGAACAACTACATTACCGATGAAAAAAAAACTAATACTCATGTGAACTAATATATTTAGTACAATTCCTAATACGTAATTTGCTAATACTTTTCAAATATGTTTTATCATATATATCATTCACATAATACCTTATCTTTGATAATTATCATGTCTCTATTCAATATAATAATATAAATAGTACTAATGCATTTAGTGAAAGTAAAAACAACTAATACCTATGTGAACTAATACATTTAGTGTAATTTACTAATACTCTTCAAATAAATTTTACCATAGATCATTCACATAATACTTAATTGTAAATAGTTATCATGACTCTATCCAATATAATAATATAAATAGTATTATTGTCTTTAGTGAAAGTAACTAATACAACTTCTACTAATATATTTAGTAAAAAGTTAATTCTTAATTGTAAATAGTTATCATGACTCTATCCAATATAATAATATAAATAGTATTATTGTCTTTAGTGAAAGTATCTAATACAACTTCTACTAATATATTTAGTAAAAATAACTAATACCCATGTGAACTAATACATTTAGAGAAATTCACTGATATCTTTAGTGTAATTTACTAATACCCTTCAAATAAAATTCTCCATTTATATCACTCACATAATACCTTATCTTTAATAATTATCACGACTCTACCCAATATAATAATAATATAAATAGTGCTTTTTGTATGGCAATTAACTAACTCCATTATCTAAGTAACAGATGACAAATGATTCAAATCTTACGAAAAATTAATTAAATACAATAATTAATAAAAGATGAATTCTTATTTATATATTAGAATGAATTTATATATAGAGTTCTAGAAAGGACTAATTGTTTTTCAAGGGAAAAATATATATATATATATATATATATTTTCGGTGGGGTAGCTGGAGCTTGATATGAGTACCTTTTTATTTTTTAGTTGTAAATTTTAAGGAGGTATACTAAAGGAAAATAAAATGTAGCTAAAATATATGGTGGGTTAATTTAGGAGTGTGATACTAAGTATATTTGTGGGTGTATATAACTGCGCCCTTTAATTAATTAACGGGATAATAATTATTTTAAAAAATTAATTAAAAAATAATTATAATTAAATTTAATCATTCGAATAAAATAAATATAAGAATTTTTAAAATAAAATTAATAAGATAAATTTTTTTTTTTTACAAAAACTTGCGTTAGACCGTCCCATTAAATGAAACAACACGATTAAAAATATTAATGCAACATGCGCAATTTATAGTTCATCCTACAGTCTCGTGGAATGAGACAGTCTCACACAATATTTACTCAATTTTTTAAAACCCACATAATATTCGGGGTTTAAAAGAAAATCAAAATTTTATTAACTTTACAATGTGTGTATGTATGTGTGTTTATATATACTCCAAATATTATTCAAAATATATACTCAACAATATATTCAAAATCAATATTATTCCAAATCAATATTTTTTGAAAGGCTATTCCAAATCAATATTATGTTGTACATATATTTTAAATTATGTGTATATATAAAAAAAGTATATTCCAAATCAATATTATGGTGTACATATATTTTAAGTTGTGTGTATATACATAACGTGAGTTTTAGGAGGAAATCTTGTTAACAAACAAGATTTGGTCGTACAAATATTCTTAGACAATCTATTCAAATTTTTGAGTTTTAATTAAAAAAAAAAACTCCTTTTAATACTTTGCCTTCTATTGAAAAGCAAACAAAGAGATCCCAATCTTACTGTGAAACGGTCAACACGATGTTCACTAAAAAAAAACGCCTCTAATCTCAATAAAGAAAAAAGACAGAAACTTCCATACGTGCTTTTTTACCCCGTCAAAATAAAGCAAACTGAAATGTATCCTCCCCACTAAACACGTTCTCCTCCATCATAAAACTAGTGGAATTTTTTTTTCTAGTTACTGTAATTTTTAACCGGTAGATGAAAGCATATATGGTGTATATTGGGAAGAGACTGAACAGATAAAAAAGAAGGATACTCCAAAAATTATCAGGCAAGGGTTAATTTTTTTAATTAAATTTTTTTGCTGATTCCTCAACAATCTTCTTACGATATTCTTTAATTCATGACTAGGGTTCTAGAATCAAAATTTTAGGTTTATTTGGTACTTTCTCATAATATATACATTTATGGTAATTTGATGATTTTATGTGCGTTATACATATAGAAAACTTATAAATGTTGTATGCTTATCATTTGTGTTGTATCAATTGTTTGATTGTTCTTGGTTTTTCCTTTCTCGCTCCGTTTACTTTTATTAAATTAATATTTGATTTTTAAATACTCTTTTTAAGGTTGCTATGACTCTTGATTTCCTGCTTCAATATGTGTTTCATTTACATAGGTTGATTTGTTTAGAAATGGGGCACGTGCTAACTATAATTTAATTATAAATTGAATTATAAGATGATTTAATAATTAATAATGTTCTGACCGATGAATTGAATGCCTATTCATGTGTACAATTTTTGTTTGCTATCACAAAATATTATTTAGTGTGTATGATATTATAATGACTTATATTTTGCTATTGTATATTGAATCAAATTATTTTTCCATTTATTGCATAATTTATTAGGTTTGTTTTAATATAATTTATCATAGAACCGTGGCTAGACCAATTCTTCAAGATCAAACTGCAGCTCCAACTCGCTCTAGCAATACAAAACCACCACTCCGGATAGCTTACAATGTGTAAGTGTGCAACCATTTCTAATTATCAACTAACACATTGTTAATTATTTACTTTTACAATTCTCATTAACCTTGCTTTATATATTTTATGTTATTTTATGCAAGTAACTTTACTCCCTCATATTTTGCTTAGATAAAAATCAGGAAATGGCTAAAGCACTGCCTTCACAAAGAAGGGTATACTTGGTCAAAAGTCCCGAAAGACACAAAAGAGTTTTAGTATGATATTTTTAAGGTATAATTTCTTGTTATAACTATAATAATCCTTTATCTTAATTAATAAATATGCTTCATACATGTTTTTATGTTATGCACTCAAACTTTATGTATGTTGTATTCTTTCTTTTAATCACCACATATTATGAAAGTTTGAATTCTCACTTCATTTTAATTTTCTATTTTTTTTTTTTTTTGTAGAGTGTATATATGTATAGGTTGAGATATTTCGGTATTTATAGAACTCGGTACACCATTCAATAGAGTACCATGTCCAGTGTGCTCTGTTTATACAATTCCACTCATTATTATTCTAGGATATATTTAATTTCATTTTTATTTAATTTTTAGGTATCCAATCTTGTGAATGTTTAAGGTTTAAGAATAACAATGGTTCATCTAATCGATGTTTATTAAAGTAATTTACTTGTAGGTAATATCAGTGTTTAATTGAGTTGCGTGTCTTTAATTATACTAGCTAAAGTGAAGTTTGAGCTTTGAGTTTGTCATTTTAAATTTCAATTTATTAGTATCATCGGATGTGTCATCATAGACACATCAAAATTTATTTATTTATTAGCTAGCTACTATTTTTTGTTGCCTTTTAAGATTTTAAAATTTATAATTTAAAAAACTTAGTTATAGGTTTGATTCATGCAGATGAGCGATTATGAAATATTTATTTTAATTTATGTATTGCAGAATCAATTTATATTTGATCGAGATTTGTCGATGGTGTGTTATTTGGAAACGGTAGGTTGCAAAGTGTTATTTTGACATGCTTTCTGAATTGAGGAAATCAAGGGAGCCACCTGCATATGTTCCACAAGAGACTTGGGAGAGTTGGTAGAAACATTGGACTATTCGAGAAACAAGTTTGAGAAAGAATAAAAAAATTGGTTGAACATCATCAACTGAGGATTATATATCATATTCAGACTTCATTAGGTATATTTTATGTAGTTTTTCAGACTTTTTACTTAGCTTTGGTACTCTTTTTTCGTGACTGGATTTGCATTCCTTTTTGTATTTGTTTAAGTATTTTAAATTACATGAGTTATCTTTTATTATTTGTACATATGTTGTTTCATTAAACACTTTCAAGATGATAATGGATCGTCAGTTATATATAATATGTTTATATCTTATTGTTTATTGAAAAATTATAATATTAGTTTCTTTTTAATTGGTATTAGTTGATCCACATGAATATTATCAACCAAAATATCATTCTATTGGTATTTATTTAAAATATTAGCAACCAATTTATATATAAAAAATTAGTAATAGAGTTCAATTCGTTAGTAAAATATATATAAGTACCATCAAAATTACCTATGAGTTTTTAGTCATTAGTAAATTATACACGGATTACCAATAGAAATTTAGCCATAACTAAAAAAATTTACTAACGACTATTGATTTACTAACAACATTGTCAATTGTCACTTGGTTAGCAATTTAGCAACTATAATGTCCTTTCATTGGAATTCTGTCAATAAAAAATAAAAAATACTAACAAAAATATATTTAGTGACAATTTTTTTAACTGTGATTTGGTTGGTAATTTAGCAACTACAATGTTCTTTCATTGACATTCTGTCCACAAGGAATAAGAAATACTAACGAATTTTTTTTTACCAACGACTATTCCAACGTTGACTTGGTTGGTGATTTGCCAACGACGCTTTTCTTTTGTTTGCTTTCCGTCCATCACCAAAAGAACTTTACCAACGACCGTAGGATTACCAACAAATTTAGTGATGATAAGTTGGTTGAAAATTTAACAATGGTGTCGTCCGTTCATTGGCATTCCATTTGTAATTTCTCAATGGACCCAAATATTGTGTTGGTAAAATTTACCAACGAGAGGTTTTCCAACAGATGACCATTCGTCACTAATCCGTTGGTAAATATCTTTACCAACGGATTTTCTTAATTAGCAATGAATTTTCTCCGTTGTTATTTTCGTGTTTTCTTGTAGTGGTAGGACTGTCACAATCCACCTATGTAGATAAGGTGTTGAAGCGTTTTGCGATAGAGAACTCTAAGTGAGGATCTCTACCGGAAAATCATGGGATAAAGTTGTCGAAGAAGGATTGTCCTTCTAACGAAGCTGATATCGAGCACATGAAGGACGTCCCATATGTATCTGCAATTGGGTTCCATCATGTACGTCATGACTTGCACGAGGCCAGATGTGGCCTAAGCTGTCAACATCACTAGTACATACCAGCGGAATCCAGGTGAGCCTCACCGGATTACTGTCAAATATGTTATGAAGTATTTCAGGCGTACTAAAGAACAATTTCTTGTCTACGGTAGGCAGTTAGAGCTAGTAGTTATGGGCTATGCTGATGCGAGTTTCCAGTAAGACTGTAAAGATTACAAATCACAGTCAAATTATATTTACAATCTCAATGATGAGGCGGTAAGTTGGAATAGTTCCAAGCAAGATCTCACTGTAGATTCAACAACCGAAGCTAAGTACATTGCTGTATCAGAAGCCTTTGAGGCTTTCTGGATTTTAAGGTTCTTGAGAGAACTAGGGGTGGTTCCGAGTACCAGTTGTCAAATATAGTTATATTGCGACAACATTGGTGCGATTGTATGAGCAAAGGAACCGAGATCTGATAACAAAAATAAGCATGTACGGAGGCGTTATCATTTGATCTGAGAGATCATATCGATATGAGAAATGAAATTAAAACATTTCCCATAAAGGATAATCGTGCAAATCCTTTTCACTGTTCATGTACACACTAGACATTTGATGGTCTAGGGGTTAGACATATAGGTGATTGGCTCTAGTCCAAGTGGGAGATTGTTAGTATTAGTGTCCTAGAGACAATCCATCGAAATGACATAATACTAAGATAATATTCATATTTGATTTAATATTATTATTGGTTTAATATTAAATGTATGACGTTACACTTATCTGAATATGATGTTTGATTGTTCCCATGAATCACTACTGTCATCGAGTGAGTGAGAACTCAGATGACTTAAGTATGATTCTCAAATAGCCCCGATCAAGGATCATCAAGAATGGGATATTGATGATGCAATTGAGATTGGTGTGCGATCTGCATCATAATCTTAGAGAGTGTAGTAAGATCTCACTTACTACGAGATACCGGGTATCTCATGATGGATGCACGGATACCTTAGAGGGTATTGGCATACCCATCCGAGAAACCGTTTGATGTAATTCCACATAATGTGTCTACGGGTGTCTCGGTTAGTGGGAGCAATGTGATACTCCTCTGACTTGAGGTCAATACGCACGACATGTGTGGAGTGATGAACTTTGACCATGACCGACGCTTGCACCCTTCCACGGGTAGATATGGCATGGATTGGGTTCATCACGAAATGCATGTGCGTGGTAGTTGAGCCAAGAATTGGATTCATTCCTCAATGTGGATTTAGAGAGAATACTTGTCTTCTCATCATAATTGGATCTAGTCGTCGGCCGACGCGCATCAACTTAGACTTTGTGGCTAAGTGTGATATACTTGATCAATTAGTGATTTGAGATAATATGATTAAGTTATTTGAATAGACACTTCATCATGTTCAAGACTTAATCGAGTATTCGTGAATAAAAGGGAGATATCACAATAGCCTACAATATTATAGGCAGTTGCAGATTTCCTCGCAACGTACCTCGTATATTGAGAATGTCTGATTTATTGTCTAGGGTTCAATTAAGACCGTTAGGTTGACTAATCACTCGATATACGAGGGCCTATGGGTCACACAACAAGTAATGGCAATTTACCAATTATAGTTGGTTGATTAAATATTATATTGAATATAATATTTAATTTATGGAGAATATAATAATAATTATATTTTGAATTAATTATTATTATTATTATTTAATTAAATTGGATTTAATTAAATATGAAATCCCAATAATAATATTTGGAATATTATTATACAAGAATAATAGATATGGTAAAGATATTATTTATAGAAACTTAGCTAGGGAAATATAATCCCTAGAGATTAAATTACAGGCTAGGCCCGATATCTTGCTTAGGAATTAAGCCAATTAATCCCTATAAATATGTATCTTATGAGAATTTCGGAAAAACACAAGAAATATAATTTCTCCATAAAATCTCTAGTCGGAATTTTCCTAGCAAATTCGTCTCGAGATTCAATGCTGGCATACCGATGCGGGTTGGTAGAAAGCCGTTATGTGGATACCATAGTTGAGGATTCCGCGTATAAATCACTGTAAGGATTTATATACGTGTTATTTATCTTTTATGTTTATGTTATACAACCGTGTTTCAGATTCGTTGTTGGTGAATCGTTATCTTCCGTTGCGCCGAACATGGTGTTGGTGCCTCTAAAACCCAACATGAAATAGTAGATAGGCTGATGAAGTTTTCCATCCGCCCGTACCAGAATGGAGTTGATTGTCACTTCCGATGCTGCCATGTATAAGTATAACTTCTCTCTTGGGATGGTTTTTGATAACACGTCTCCCAGGTAGTCTTTGAGTTTTTCAAAAGCCCTATGGCAGCTGCCCGTCCATGAGAAACTTCCTTCTTGGTTGCTTCAAAGAATGGACGACATTTGTCTCCTGATCTGGATATAAACATGTTTAGGGCTGCTAAGCATCCTGGGTTAGCTTTGATACCCCGTTTACTAACCAGATGGCTCGGGAACTTCCCCGAATGAACTTCGAATCTGCTCTTCTTTGGGTTTAACTTCATGTTGTACTTTCGGAGAATGTCAAACACTTAGGAGAGATGGTGGAGGTGGTCTTCCTTTTTAGGGCTTTTCATGACTATGTCGTCAACATACACCACCACCGTCTCTCCAATATGTTCATCAAACATTTTGTTCACTGGCTTCTAGTAAGTTGCCTCTGCATTGATCAATCTAAAAGGCATCCTTTTCCAGCATAATAAGTTTTTATTTGTATAGAACGTTGTATCTTCTTGATCACCATGGTGCATTGGAATCTGGCGGTAGCCGGCAAATGCATCCATGAATGTAAACATTTTGTGCCCGACTGTACTGTTCACCAGTTGATCGATGTGCGGAAGGGGAAAATTATCCTTCGGGCAGGCTACATTCAGGCCAGTAAAGTCTATGCAGAGCCTCCAGGTTCTATTTGGCTTCCGCACTAGAACCGGGTTTGCCACCCATTGAGGACACAATGCCTGCCGAATCAGGTCATTGTTGAGCAGTTTCTTCACTTCCTCATTGAGTGCTTGATATTTATCCGGCCCGTACTTCCTTATTTTCTGATGAACTGGTTTCCTGGTCGAATTAATGTTTAGTCTGTGACAAGCATCCTTTGGGTCAATTCCCACCATATATGTATGTGACCATGCAAAAACATTAAGGTTCGCCTTGAGGAACTCACTCATTCGGGTCCTATAAGGCCCAAGAAGCTCGGACCTAATGTAGAGTTCAAGATCATCACGATCAGTATTAACTTTGAGGGCTTCCAGCTCTTCGACTGGAGTTGCTCGCCGTTTTTGTCCTTTCCATAGTGGATCAATTATTAGCCCCTCAAGATACAACTCGTCCTCGATGTCCATTGGGTCAACTCCCAGGTGGAGTTCAAAATCTTTGGCTGGCCTTGGGTCAAAGTTGTTCGTCGGGTTGGGACCTTCCTGGCCAGCATTTTGTGGTTGCTCATCAACACACATTGGTTGTTCACCCATTTGCATAAGTAGTTCGCCCTCGGGCAAAAGTTGTTCGCCCGAGGGTAGAAGCTGCTCGTCCTGGTCCATTTGGTCATCCTGGGGTTCCAGGATGTCGTCCAGGACAGATGGTTCATTGGTGGGGTAATTGGTGGATGCTTCCATCATCGAAACCATCTTTTCACTTGATTGAAGATGAAGGAGACACTCCCGTGTTTTTTCTGGTCTCCCATCAGCGAACCAGCTCCTTTAGATGTGGGGAACTTAATACAATAATAGTAGGTTGAAACTGCTGCTTTGAATTCATTGAGAAAGGGTCGGCCGAGGAACCCGTTGTAGGTAGACTGTTGATCTACAATAAAAAAACTCTACCATTCTGGTTATTCTTCTTTCGGGGTCCTCGGTCTATACAAGTTCAACAAACAACCTAATTATCCCCAAGAGGATATTTACAGCATCATCGAAGCCTAAAATTCGATGATTTGAATCTTCAATGTAGCTCATGTAATCTCCCAATTGGTCGGCGTACTCTTGAAGATGATGTTGGTGTAAGCTCCGGTGTCGATCAGTAGGCGATGTAATTTAGTCCCCATGATGTTGGCACATATTACGTGGGAATCCTCATGGGGAGTAATGATTCCATCAAGGTCCCTTTCGGTGAAGGTCAACTTCGGGATAAGTTGAATTTATGGGTTGACCCCTATCTTTTGGACTTGAGCTACAACTTATAGCTCTTCCTTCCTCTTCCTCTTGGAAATTGGAGCTTGCCCATCCGAGCAGCCCCCCATGGGTCCCGATGGCTCCATCATCAGGATCTCTCTAGCTGGTCCAGCCGCAGCAGCTGGAGCAGGTTGCCCAGGTTTATTGCTCTTGAGGGGTTGTTCACTTTCATCCTCATCTGAGCTATGGGAGTCGTTCCCCCAGGCCCTCTTACCAGGTGACCTCTTCATGAAGTCGGATAGCTTTCCCTCCTCGTAAATCGCCAGAGTTGCTTAAGCAAGCCTCTACACTCACTAGTAAAGTGCCCCACGCTTTGGTGGTAAGCACAATACTTATTCGGGTTGAGCTTGTTAGCCTCTTGATGGATTTTTCTTGGCGGGGAGAGCAGCTCCCTTTCTTTTACATTATTGTACACCGTATCAATGGATACGGTGAGCACCTGATTCAGCTTTTCTTTCAACTCTGTCCCTTCGTATTCAATACTTTCATATTTTTTGGGACTCGATAGCCGGTTCCGCCGGGTTTCTTCGAATTTTCCTTCAGGTCTGTCTTGTTGTCTCCTACATTTGTTTGTAAAGCTTTGTGCATGGAAACAAAGATACCGGCCCGATTACGGAACTCTGCATAATTCTTTGGGTAGTTTAAATACATTTTTTCCATAGTTCAGTGCCCTTTTTCAACCCGGCTATGACGGCTACGATCTTTGTGTCTTCACTGATGGGTTTCCCTTCCAACATCACTTTATCGAACCTCTCCATAAATGATCGATCTGACTCATCATCGAATTGTTTGATGTCAGATAACTGATGTCTCTGAGACAAGTAAGACCCAACTATTGAAAACTGGGAGAGGAACTCCTTGCCCAATTGGGCAAATGAATGGATGGAAGTCGGCGGTATAGCCGAAAACCATTTATGTGCCCGATCCCCTAAAGTGGGGGAAAAGTTCCGACATTGGGTGGCATCACTCGAACCCATGGAGATCATATAGTCGGAATATTTCGTCAAATGGACCCGAGGATCTGTTGTTCCCTCATATTGAATACTGGCAGGGAACTAAATCTTTTTCTGAATCAGGGCTTTTAGAATAACTGGTGACAATAGAGTGTTGGGAAAATTGGGGTGCCCGGGAACTATTCGGGATGAAATTTAAATTCAATTATTACTAGCATGAATTAATCCTAATTAATTCAAATAATAATTCCAACAACAAATTTAACATCATGCATGTTGAATTGATTCACATAAAATCTAGGCGGAATAAACAAGAATTTATGTGACTTACGTACCTCTTGTAGAATTGGCCTTTGAATAAACGGGACAATCACGATCACGCTTTATCAACCCAAAAACCTTCTCAAGTATTTCGTTTTCTCCTTACTTGATCACCGGTGGGAGATGCTTTCAAGTAATTTAAATAACTAAGGAAAAAGAAAAATATATATGTTCTTGATTTTTCCAACACATGGAATTATGTACTTGGGGATGAAATAATCACCCCCTATTTATAGATGAAGTGGCCGAAAATTATAGGTATTTTATGGGCCTGGAGAAAATCTTTTCTTAGTCTCTAAAAAATCTTGAATATATCTCATATATTTTTTTTTACATAATAAAATATTCCAAAAAAATCTCACTCACCTTTTTAGCTTGCAATTTTCGAAAATTTCATGAAGAAAACCCAAGATTTGTTTCTTCTTGAATATATGAGATAATCTTGCATTCCAAGAATACTTATCTTCCATAATATCTTTCCAAGAGAATCAACAAAATCTTTTTCTCTTCCTTATCACTAATTTTCGAAAATTAAGAGAAAAAAATCAGCAATATATTTCCTTTTATTTTAATCAGCAAAATCTTTTTCTCTTCCTTATCATTATTGGGCTACTTAATGGGCTACTTGAGGGGCCTTTAAGGAGAATTAAGATTGGACCTCCTAATTGACTTCTGAATTTCAATATTGAGCCCATATATAATTCAATCCATTAATATTAATTATTACCACTAATAAATTAATATTGCACTATCAATCTTAATCCATATTACGATAATATGGGCTCTCGGTTATTATTTCCCGCGTTTAAGATTATCAAGTCCATTAATTAATTAAGCTTCTGAATAGCTCTAAATTAATTAATATATTTCACCTTGGAGTAAAGATAGCTCAACATTATTATCCGTACCGAAGAAACTAATTCTTCACTTGCAAGATTTGGTACGATAAAACTTCTGAGCCCACCAAGGGGACTAATCACACGAGCCGTACTCGCACGCGTTTCTCCGTATTTAATCTTAGCAACCGTCGTATGATTAATATTACTGCCCAAGACACAAAGTTCGAAGTCACAATGAATCAAAGCAGTAACCATTAAGCACACACTGTCCTATTTAAGTGACGGAGATTAAGAAATCAACAACCACTGAGGTCTAATTCTTCACATTTCAGAACAAAAGAATTTATCCTCGCTGTAGGTCCTCTTCAACACATACTAAATGTGCTAGTGCAATCTCTTAGTCAAGACAGGCCAATCTGAGACTTACACATCGACCTTTCACGGCGGATTGTTCAATTTTACCTAGATAGTGAAAATGTACGTTTAGTTACAAGGAAACTATTAATGTTATCTTCCGTGATCGGGTATCACCACATTAACTACAATGTAACTAGGACTATTATGAACTGTTTGCAATAAATATTCAACATTCAATCATATCTAAAGCCTATGCGATAAAAGAATTATTCTCATAAAAAAGTGTTTGATACACGAGTTATACAAAGTAAAAGCATACTTTCACGTATAACTCCAACAATCTCCCACTTATACTTAAAGTATGCATTTTAGTATACATCATGCATGTCTTAGTGTAGTAGCTCTACGTGACATCTCATGTCAACCTACACTAACCTAATAATTCCTCCCACTTATACTTAAAGCAGATTGGCAATAGTCTTAACTCTCATTCCATCCACATGTCTCTCGAATGTACTCTGAGGCAGACCCTTTGTGAATGGATGTACTAGGTTGTCCTTCGACATTTATCTTTGCCACCTCTTTATCTCATCTCTTAACGATTTCTCGTATAAGATGGTATTTTTTTCAATTTGAATTTGCAACTACTCCGGCATTGTCACAAAAGACAGTTATCATATCGGGCAAATTCGAAAAAACGTCCAAGTCCACTTAGAAGTTCTTGAGCCAAACTGCCTCTTTCGCTGCTTCACAAGCAGCTACATACTCGGCTTCGATGGTCGAATCGGCGATGCATTTTTGCTTAACGATTCTCCATGAAATGGCCCCTCCTCCCATGCAAAACACACTACCCGAGGTTGACTTTCTGGAGTCTATGTCTGATTGGAAATCCGAGTCCGTGTATCCCACGAGCACAAGACTATCTGACTGGTAAATCAGCATCTGCTCTCGAGTTCTTTTCAGATACCTCAAGATGCACTTTACGGCAGTCCAATGGTCTTTCCCGGGATTAATTTGATATCTTGCCACCATGCCCACGGCAAAGCAGATATCCGGTCTCGTACACAACATTGCATACATAAGGCTTCCTACGGCCGAAGCGTACGGAACACCTTTCATATCATTTATCTCCGCTTGCGTCTTAGGGCTCATTTCTTTAGATAGATGGATTCCGTGCCTAAAAGGTACAAAACCTTTCTTGGAATCTTGCATGCTGAAACGCTTCAAAACAGTGTCAATGTATGAAGCTTGTGATAAGCTCAACATCCTCTTCTTGCGATCGCGAGTGATCTTGTTCCCAAGGATGTGACCGGCTTCCCCTAAGTCCTTCATATCAAATTGTTTTGACAGACATACCTTTACGTCTGACAATACCTTTACATTGTTTCCAATGAGCAGAATATCGTCTACGTATAATACTAAGAATACCACCGCAGTTCCGTCACGCTTCTTATACACACAACTTTCGAACACGTTTTGATCAAACCCATAAGACTTAATCACTTGATCAAAACACTGGTTCCAAGTACGCGATGCTTGCTTAAGTCCATAAATGGATCTCTTAAGCTTGCATACGAGGTGCTCTTGGCCTTTTTCAATAAAACCTTTGGGCTGTTGCATATAGATATCTATCCCGTCAAGACTTCCGTTAAGAAAAACTGTCTTGACATTCATTTGCCAGATCTCGTAATCTAGGTGCACAGCGATCGACAAGAGAATACGGATGGACTTAAGCATAGCTACATGCAAAAAAGTTTCCTCATAATCGATCCCTTCTTTTTTAGTATACCCTTTGGCCACTAGCCTTGCTTTGAAGGTCTCAACCCTTCCGTCCGGTCCTCTTTTTCTCTTGTACACCCACTTGCATTCAATGGATTCTACCCCATTGGGTGGTTCGACCAACTCCCACACTTGATTATGATCCATCGAACCCATCTCGGCTTCCATTTTCGTTTGCCATGACTCCGCATCTTTGTCTTGGATTGCCTCGTCGTATGTCCATGGGTCTGATTCATCACCGGGAACCAAATCCGAATATTCTCCTATCCCTATGAATCTCTCGGGTTGCCTAGCAATCCTCCCACTGCGACGGGGTTCTGGTTGTGAAGATGTGACGTGTGGTACATCATCTTGCATACTTGGTATCGAGCTTTGATCTCTCAATTCTTCTTAGGTAATTTCACTTTTAGGCTTTCGATTGTTCATATAGTCTTCCTCCAAGAATTTAAAGTGTGTACTAATCACGGTCTTTTGATCCTTAGGACTATAGAACATACACCCTTTCGTTCCCGCAGGGTATCCTATAAACAACCTTAATTCTGAACGTGGATCCAACTTACCGGCTTCCTTGTCTAGCACGTATGCCGGACAACCCCAAATCCGCAAATGTCTTAGACTAGGCTTGCGTCCGGTCCACAATTCCATTGGGGTTTTAGGAACCGATTTGGATGACACCAAGTTTAGAATGTAAGTCGTCGTTTCCAAGGCATTACCCCAAAACGACTTGGGTAAATCCAAATAACTCATCATGGATCTAACCATCTCTAAAAGAGTCTGGTTTCTTCGTTCCGCCACACCATTCTGTTGAGGGGTTCCCGGTGCGGTTAACTGGGATACGATCCCTTCATCTGATAAGTAGTTCAAGAATTCATCGCTGAGGTATTTGCATCCACGATCTGATTGTAGAAACTTGATACTCTTTTCCCTATGTTTCTCGGCTTCGGCCTTAAACTCCTTGAACTTATCAAAAGTTTCAGACTTATGCCTCATAAGGTAAATGTACCCATATCTCGAGTAATCATCAATGAAGGTGACGAAATACTCATACCTCATTCTCGCTTTGATCGTTATTGGACCACACACATCGATATGAATGAGTTCTAACACTTTCGTGGCTCTATTCCCCTTGGCTCCAAATGCCCTCTTGATCATTTTACCCTCTAAACAGGATTCACAAGTTGGAAACGGCTCGACTTGGAATGATTCCAAGGATCCGTCTTTCACCAATCTCTCTATCCGCTTTAGATTAATATGACCTAGTCTAAGATTCCATAGAAGTGTTTCGTTCATCTTCGAAGAACACTTTCTTTTATTACTCGAAATGATCGACGTGTTATTAGATTCATTATTTGAGTGGTGTGCACACTTAATCGTATAGAGATTGTTTAACAACGTTCCATGACAGATAGTAACATTCTTAAAAGAAACGGTAACAACTTTATTAAAAGTAACTGAATATCCATAAAAAAATAACTTAGATACCGAAATTAAATTATTCCTAAAGTTCGGAACGTATAAAACATCTCTTAAAATTAAAACTCTATCTTCAAAAGATAGGTGCACGACTCTCACTGCTTCGGCTGCCACTCTCGTAGCATCACCCAAAGTGACGAGGATCTCATTCTTGCTAAGTCGCTGGGTTAGCTGGAACCCCTGAAGAGTGAAACAAATATGATCAGTTGCCCCGATATCCACTACCCAAACGTGGGCATCATACGCCGCAACATAAGCTTCAACGACTAAAGCATGAGACTTACCTTTCTTTACCGTCTTCTTAGGCTTAGAACAGGTCGCCCTCCAATGTCCCTTCTCACCATAGTTGAAGCACTTACCCTTAGCAGCTTTCTTTCCACCTTAGTCTCCCTTCGCCTTAGGTTTCGCAACGGTTGGATTTGCTTGGGTCTGACCTTTCGTTCTCTTTCTCTTCTTCCCTCCCTTGGAACCCGAAGAGGCAGACGGACCGTTTGCCACCATAGCAACAGTTTGATGATACATTAAAGTCTCCGCCGACACCAAAGCTTGCAAGAGCTCGGGCAAACTATTTGCCCGGTCATTCATTTGATAGTTCAACTGAAACTGCTCAAAGCTCTTCGGTAGAGAATGGAGAACGAAATCGACCTTAGTAGGGAGATCAAATTCTGCATCAAGTACTTCCAACTTATTGAGATAACCCATCATCTCGATAACGTGATCCCTTACGGACGTACCTTCCACCATCTTCAATGAAAGCATCTTTCGCATGGTGATTTGCCTAGTTGTACGGTTCTGATGTTTAAACATCGCTTCAAGATTGAGAATTATCTCAGAGGCGGTCTCCATGTGTTGGTGTTAGTGTTGCAACACATCTGACATTGAAGCCAGAATAGTACACCTAGCCATCACATCGGAGTCAAACCAACTCTTATGCTCTTTCTTGACCGCCTTGCTCGCATCTTCGGCAGGCTCTTGGGGCTTAGGAGTAGTAAGTACCCATTTGTGGTGTTAAGCGGTTAGGACAATATCCAGATTATGTTTCCAATCAACATAATTCTCACCGACAAGTTTGTTATCTTTAAATATACTAAACAGTGGATTAAAAGGTTGCGACATGATGAACTGAGAATAAAATATACATTCATATCAATATCTAGAAAAATAAGAAATTATCACATAATTCGATCACATCAATTATATTGAAACCTTTAAAACAATATAATTATGCATCAACCAATATCTCGAAATAATTTAAATGCACCACGAGGGGTGGTCTATACATTTAAACACATTCAAGCGGATCACAAACTTGAAAGTTACAAATCCTTAATTCAAAATTAATAGTTGGCTCCCACTTTGACCACATAAAAATTGGCAGGGACTCCGAGGGGAGTAAGTTAATATCAATTTCTTATGCCTAAGTAATAACCATAATTATATACAGGATTATTATCTCGCTTTGAGCAAGCCACTCGTGGTGAGGGTCAATACCGTCACTAGTAATAATCCACAATCATCCTTTCGGAATTTATTCATGTGAAATCCGTTCTTTTGGCCGATCTGAGGAGGAACTGTATTCCAAAAGAACTTCACAAATAAATAAATTATGGAGGCCAAATTAATCCAATTTTAATATCCGGAATAAAATTGTGATTAAAGAAACATACTTAGTAATTTTTTAAAGTAAGGTTTTTCTTGGACAATAAAATTCATGCAAACACATATTAACAAATAATAATAAGTGCACGAAATAAAACATCCATCAAAACAAAATTAAACACATTGGAGCACTCAAATCCAATTGTCACGGTTTAATTTCTTCACGTCTTGACACGAAATATCGTCCTTGTTGCTTTTCATCGTTCGTCTCGACACGCTCCCACTCGAACAGCAACACTTCATCAAAAACAACTTCGTTTGGGGTTCGGGACGACATTTAAAATCACACAAAAAAAATCGAGCCTTGCCGCGGGTGCCTTTTCATCGTTCATCTTGCCACGCCCGCCGTGCGTGGGTCGTGCGCCTCGCTCACCCGTGCACCGGGTTTCGCCCTTCGTTCTCGTTTTTCACCCCATGCATGACTTTACGCCCATGCATGCGCCACACATGCATATATCGTCCGGGTACGCCGTCTTAAATTCTTAATTCTTCGTCTCGATCCGATTACAATTTATTTTTAAAAAAAAATACTAGATCTAGACTAGTCTATTACAATGATCAAATCAAAATAAAACCAACTAATCTACTCGTGGATTTTCTCACGAGAAAAACGAATTCGAACGAATCGAATTAAAAACAATTAATTCAAACGCATGAAAAAATAATAAACATTAAAACCATGACAATTGTATACCTGCAAAAAAGATCTAGCAATTCTACTATCCAATTTCAATTTAATGTTAAACAATTTAAATTCTAATTTAAAGATCAGAGCCCGAAACCGTGGCTCTGATACCAGTTGTTGGGAAAACTGGGGTGCCCGGGAACTATTCGGGATGAAATTTAAATACGAATTTAAATTCAATTATTACTAACATGAATTAATCCTAATTAATTCAAATAATAATTCCAACAACAAATTTAACATCATGCATGTTGAATTAATTCACATAAAATCTAGGCGGATTAAACAAGAATTTATGTGACTTACGTACCTCTTGTAGAATTGGCCTTTGATTAAACGGGAAAATCACGGTCATGCTTTATCAACCCAAAAACCTTCTCAAGTATTTCCCTTTCGCCTTACTTGATCACCGGTGGGAGATGCTTTCAAGTAATTTAAATAACTAAGGAAAAAGAAAAATATCTATGTTCTTGATTTTTCCAACACATGGAATTATGTACTTGGGGATGAAATAATCATCCCCTATTTATAATATGGAGGTGGCCGAAATTTACAATATTTTAGGCTTGGAGAAAATCTTTTCTTAGTCTCTAAGAAATCTTGAATATATCTCATATATTCTTTTCTCCATAATAAAATATTCCACAAAAATCTCACTCACCTTTTTAGCTTGCAATTTTTGAAAATTTCATGAAGAAAAACCAAGATTTGGATCTTCTTGAATATATGAGATAATCTTGCATTCCAAAAATACTTATCTTCCATAATATCTTTCCAAGAGAATCAACAAAATCTTTTTCTCTTCCTTATCGCTAATTTTCGAAAATTAAGAGAAAAAATCAGCAATATATTTTCTTTTTATTTTAATCACCTTATCATTATTGGGCTGCTTGAGGGGCCTTTAAGGAGATTTAAGATTGGACCTCCTAATGGACTTCTAAATTTCAATATTGAGCCCCAATATAATTCAATCCATTAATATTAATTATTACCACTAATAAATTAATATTGCACTATCCATCTTAATCCATATTACGATAATATGGGCTCCCGGTTATTATTTCCCGCGTTTAAGATTATCAATTCCATTAATTAATTAAGCTTCTGAATAGCTCTAAATTAATTAATATATTTCACTTTGGAGTAAAGACAGCTCAACATTATTATCCGTACCAAATAAACTAATTCTTCACTTGCAAGATTTGGTACGATAAAACTTCTGAGCCCACCAAGGGGACTAATCACACGAGCCGTACTCGCACGCGTTTCTCCGTATTAAATCTTAGCAACCGTCGTATGATTAATATTACTGCCCAAGATACAAAGTTCAAATTCATAATGATTCTCACCCAACATGAATCAAAGCAGTAACCATTAAGCACACACGGTCCTATTTAAGTGACGGAGATTAAGAAATCAACAACTACTGAGGTCTAATTCTTCACATTTCAGAACAGAAGAATTTATCCTCCCTGTAGGTCCTCTTCAACACATACTAAATGTGCTAGTGCAATCTCTTAGTCAAGACAGACCAATTTGAGACTTACACATCGACCTTTCATGGTGGATTGTTCAATTCCACCTAGGTCGTGAAAATGTACGTTTAGTTACAAGGAAACTGTTAATGTTATCTTCCGTGATCGGATATCACCACATTAACTACAATGTAACTAGTACTATTATGAACTGTTTGCAATAAATATACAACATTCAATCATATCTAAAGCATATGCGTTAAAAGAATTATTCTCATAAACAAGTGTTTGATACACGAGTTATACAATGTAAAAGCATACGTAAAACTCCAACATAGAGAGGAAGGTAGGGTAGTTTCCCCAACATCCCGTTACAAATCTAACTGACTTTGCATGCTCCCGGTAGCCTTCCTCATTACTACCAACTCATCGAGAGATGCCCCCTGATTTGGAGGTTGTTCGGCGAACAGTGGTGCATGACCATCAGTTCGCCGCAGTCCCTCACTCGGAGGAGGAATCTCATGAGCTGGTTTTCTAGGGTTGTTCGCCCCATTAGGACCCAGGCGACCAAAAGCCAACCTGGTCAGCCTCTCATGGACCGATTGACAAACTGGATTCTGGCCTGGTCGACCTTCGCCTACTCTGGGACGAGCTTCATCCCTATCTGTCTATGGCCGACCAAGTCTGTCCAGGGCGCTCTGACATGTAGTCCCATGGCTTATCCCTGCTGCTCGACTTGGGGTGGATTCCTCATGGCTGGTTGGCTCGTCGAACTGCTTCGGCTTGCCCTAGGCCCTCTGGGCTTGGGCACTATCTGCCTCATTGAGCTGTTCGTCTCGAGCCTTCTCATGTCTCTGAGCTTCAGTTAGATCAGGCCTTGCTCTGGCATGAGAAGGACCAGGTCGCCCTTGTTGTTTTTGCAATGCTTGCAACATTGCAATTGTACGGGCAAGGTCATCAGGATTGGAGGCTAAAACCTCAAACTCTGGCAGCATAGCCTGATTGTTCGTTGGCCCATTTCTAACTGTGGGTTGGGGGTCTCGAGGTCGGCGAGCTGCTATGGTCGCCCTAGATAGTGAGGCCCTGTTCGGGTGGTGTGAAGACTGGGTCTCCCTTGATCTAGGCATCTTGGATTGGTATTTGGTTTATATCTTCAAAAGTTCAAATCTTCAAATGAAGAACACCAAGAATGTTTTGTTTTGAGTTTTTAGATAAAACTCAAGAACAACTTCAAATCTTCAAGTTTTCTAACTTGAAGTTCTTGATAATCAAACACGAATCGAAGGTTCGGACCCTCCTTCTAGCGTCAATTTGTTGATGATCGATTCTAATCACGTGGATTAGTGGTTGATTTTAATCATTAATTGGATCACCAAACAATAACATGTGATTGATTACTACCGTAAATAGTAAATACGATAGATCGAGATTAAGAAAATATAAATACGAGCATTGATTACGTATTTATTTTGTATGTGTGGGTAGATTTAGGTGTATGAGTGTGTGTAGGCAAAATTTGGATGTATTTGTAAATTTGTACTTACTTTTATTGATGAAAATTTATGGTTTTTATACAAGTCCTCCAAGTAGGAGGTGGAATGACTCTTGCTCTCCCATGTGTGCATGCTTGACACATGGGGAGTTGGCTCTTTGACCTTATCTAAGCTAATTTCTATCCTCTAAGCCGGATTAGCTCGAATTAGTGAGTTGTTCGTCTCTTTTGGACTTGTCCTTAAGGAGCTCTTAGCTTGATTGTGTTGGTCGGTTAGCTTTCTGTCTTGGCTCTCTGGCTAAAGTAGATCGTTATGGTCTTATTTGTATTCAGGGGGTCCTTATTCTGTTGTAGCTCGTTTTGACAAAGTTGGTCGCCTAACAGTAGTAGCTCGCCTGACTATTTCTGGTTGGCTGAGCCTGGTTTTACTTGATTAATATTTCTTCTTGTGGGGTTAATCAACTTAATCATGTTCGTCTTAAGTGTGATGTAGCTCGCCTATCAACACTAAAGATTATAAAAATAAGAACTAAAGCAATGAATCAAAGAACTGCTTGCAGAGAATGACATAATCAAACACAAGCTATCTATGATGCATGATTTGCAAGAAGATCTTGACTATTTAAAGATTAGTCATGAAGAGTTATTTGATGAAGTTACCTGTAGAATTGTTGACTACATAGATCTCAAGAAGGAAATTGAAATCAAAAGCAAGAAGATCACAGACATTGAGTCTGAGAGAGATTACTTTGAGAAGAAACTTGAATGTTTTGGAAAATCTTCAAGGAAATTAAAGAAAATGTTATTACAACAAAGACCTGCTGGAGATTTGATAGGCATGGTTACAATCCTTGTGATTGAAAGGATTATCTTGAGAATTTTGTACCAATATTTATTTTTTCAAATTTCGTTCAAAAGCTATAAGAATAAAAAGGAATAAAAAAGTTCATTTTTATTCTTGATTAGAGAGACGTTCATGGGAATATGGAATGATAAAAAAAGTGTTACTTTTGTTTTTATTTTCAAGGAGCAAGCATATGATAAAAATGAAATGAGGTATGTTTAATATATAAGTTAAATTTTATTGGGGGTATGTTTAGCAAATAAGGTGGCTTTAGAGAATTTTTTTATATGAATAGTGATACTAAAAAAAAATTCCCCAATTTCTTCTATTCCCCACGCAATCCAAAAGTATCTATTGATTGTTGTTACCATCGAGCAAATTTCCTTCCAATATGACTGAAATTTTGATGGATGTGCCGAGCGGCGGAGGTGGCGGTGAAAGAGAAGGATCAGCGAAAACAATAGTGGCAGATCAAATTTCCTAAACCGTTCCGATTTTTTTTTTCACCTCATGCTCGAGTCCTCCCCCTCTCACGCCAGTCTCTCTCTCTCAGAGTTTAAAGTCAAAATCGTCATGCAACTTTTTTACTTTTTTTTTTAAAGGTCCTACAATTTTTTGGGTGGAATGAGTTAGTCCCATAATTATTTTAATGCTCGATTTCAGTCCCAAGTCACCACAAATTGACAAAAACGACATTATTTAACCCTCGTGCATGTCACATAAGTTGGTTCTTTAAGATTTTCTAGTCGTGTGCATAAGGTCTCTGTGACATTATTTATGTCCAAATGACAATATTTTTATGGATTAATATCAAATTGCAACTTGTACAATTGACCTTTAATTAATTTGCAACTTGTACAATATTTTTTTTTTATTAAATTCCAACGTGCACTATAAAAAATTATCAGTTTGCAACCTATGCAATAAAAATTGATCATTTACAAATTTAAACTTTAATAATTAATATGTTCCAACCATACCAAGGCTAGAATGGGTCTATTTATATTTTTTTGTATATCTTTTTTTTAAGTATAAACGTGATCACTTTATCACTTTAATTAATGCATATAATGAGCGATTGCATGCAATGGAATTGATTTCGTACTATAAATAAGTTTGTGAGTTAATCTACTTACAATACCATACCTACTCAAAATCCCATCCCACTCTCACAATTCTCTATTTCGTGCTTCACTACCCCAAGAGATGCATTCGTTCTTCAGTTTCACATGAACCTTGAAACAAATACAGAGTTTCGAAAGATAGCAAGATAAAGCCATAATGAAAATGAAGTATATTTCTTTAGTGCAATATTTGTTGCAGTTCCAATCCGTTCAAAACGAAACATATCTCTTCAGTTGAAGGATGCAAGCAATCTCCTGAAACAAACTCATGCATAATCCCATCCAATTCAATCAAGCTAACCCCAGCACTCTTTCTTATCCCCCATCTGCAATCCCTCAATCTCCGTACCTTCACTAGATCGTCCCAACGCTGCGTATTCACATACATATGCGCCAAAACCGAATACACCCCACCATCTTCGGGCTTCACGTGCATCACTTGCTTAGCCGCCTCCTCCGCGACCTCAAGATTCCCGTGTATTTTACACCCCCCGAGCAACCCTCCCCACACGAACACATCTCCTCCCATCGGCATTTTCTCTATCATTTCAACGGCTTCCTTTATCTGCCCTGCACGAGCAAGCAGATCAGCCATGCATCCGTAGTGCTTTAGCTCTCGTTGAATGCCGTAAACACTCTGCATCTCGGTGAAAATCCTCTTTGCCTCGTTAATAAGCCCGGAGTGACTGCACCCCACTAGAATGCCTAAAATTGTCACCCCATCCGGCCTTATGCCCTCTTCTGCCATTCTTGAAAAGTATCGAAGCAGCGATGCGCCATCACCGTGCATAGCGAGCCCCATCAGCATTGCGTTCCATAAGGCCACGTTTTTTTCGCCACAAGATTCGAAGACCCCCTTAGCAGTCTCAATGCACCCACATTTAGCGTACAGGTCGACCAACGCAGTCCCCAAATACGAGTCTAGTTTAATCGCGTTTCGTTCTATGTATTCGTGTATTTCCTTCCCTTTCGACGCCTTCCCCAGCTGCGAACAGGCCGATAGCACGGAAACCAGAGCCACATTGTCGAACTTCACCTTCGAATCTAACATGAGATCAAACAGTTCAATCGCCTCAACACACCGGTTCAATTTAGCATACCCTGCCAATAGTGTACCCCAAGAAACCGAATCTCTTTCAGGCATTTCATCGAACAGTTTCCGTGCATGATCAACCTCACCCTTTTTAACTAACCCGTCTATCATAACGTTGTAACTCACCACATCCCTAACTGGGGCGCCTTCAAAAACCGCATACGCGCCGTCAATTTCACCACCTCTACAGTACGCACAGGAAAGCGCGTTGCACACAAAAACATCACCTAAGAACCCTAGCTTAAAAACCAGAGAATGGAGAGACTTCGCATGTGCAAGCGAGCTCTGTAACATTCCACAAGCTTTGAGTACAAAAGGGAAAGTGTGAAAATCCGGCGGCACAGAGCTCCGGCGCATCCGGGTAAAGAAACCCAGCGCGGTGTGGGGGGATCCGAGGAGGGTGTGGGCCCGGATAATGGCGTTGTAGTCGAAAGACGAAGGGTTCTGAATGTGATTGAAAACGTTGGTGGAGTAATCGAGGATGGAATTGGGGAATTGGGAGGCGGAGAAAATGCGGGAGTGGAGGATTTGGCGGAGGAGGAGAAAGAATTTGCCAGTTGTGATGGATTGGGCGTGGAGTTGTTGAATTTGTTTGGCGGATTTGCAGGTGTGTTTGAGAGTTGTTATGAGATGGTATGGTTGCATCGCGCCCACTTCTTCTTTTCATTTGATCTGAGCAGAGGCGGTTCTAATATTTCTTAGGTTCGGGCGAATAAAAAAAAAAAGGGCCCCCTTTTGAATATACCGAATAATATAAGTAACCTGCATATACAAAAAAAAAAAAAAAAAAAGTGAAAATTTGTACATAAATTATTTAAAATGACATTTTTTTAAGCATTTTGAGAGACAAAATCATAAATAAATATAATCAACTTAATTTGTTCAAACATATCTTTTTCTATACATAAAGTTGTTAATTCATTTAACCTGTCCTGTGACATAGTTGATCGTAAGTATTGTTGTAAATCGTAAGCGTAAAATAGAGACGCGAGTTTGTTCACCCAATTTGTCGATAACGACTATGTCTGGGAGCGTACCAAGCCAGGAATTTCACTAATATTTGTGTGTATGCGTATGTACAATACTGAGTACAACGATCTATTTATAATAGATAAAACCTAGTCTAAACCTAAAGCTCATTTAGGTTATAAGTTCATTTGTAATGTCCACATCAAATCTTCTAGATTTGGTATAATAAATCTACTGGATTTATAACACTCCCCCTTGGACATTACGACATTACATATATGTCTTGTCATAAAAACTCCACATGCTAGGTAGCCACCACATATTTAGTTAGGGAGGAATGTAATTTATTGATCTTCCGGATCTAATCTTCTGGATTTACTTCGAGGTTACCGCTCCCCCTGAAGACAACAACCCTTTGAGCTTTCGCATCCCGATACCATTAACATACTTCTCAAAAGTAGATGTAGGTAGGAACTTAGTGAACAAATTTGCTAGATTGTCACTAGATTGCACCTTTTGTATAGTAATTACGCCACTCTTCTGGAGTACGTATGGGTAGAAAAACTTTAGTGAAATATGTTTCGTCAGGTTTCCCTTGACGTACCCATTACTCATTTGTGCGATGCAAGCTGCGTTGTCTTCAAATATAACTGTAACGTCCCGAATCCAGAATATATTGATTATATCGGATTCGAAGTATTATTGTGGTCAAAAGTACGAACTATAAATTTTTTGAAGGATATATAACGGAAATGAGAAATGATGAGTTTTATGCAGCGGAAGAAATGAATAGAATAATTTTAATAAGTATCTCACACACATAAATGTGTACATAAAACATAGTATTAACAGTAATGTTTTATTTAAGTGGGGAACTCCGTGTCGTCTCTATTACTGTCCTTGCTCCACGAAATCATAATCTGCAAGGGTTGTAAAAATGGGGCGTGAGATTTGAATTCTCACGTATGGGTGATTTGCAACGTCATGGGATTGGTAAATCCGAAATATATTAAGTTATACTCATTAATAAAGTATTTAATTTATTTAATCAGTTGACATATAAACAAGATTACAAGATTTCATAGAAGAAACTGTTCATATAATAATTCATCGGCATTAAGCATATTTCACATAATATAATTGAAGTAGCACAAGTTGATTCACATAAGGGCAGAGCCCAAGATATATTCACGTATTGTCACAAACTGTCAAACCACATTCGTACAATCATTCCACTTCCAACAATCTTACTCTTTCCAACCACAACAAAACTTACTCCTTCCAATCACCATCAAACTCACTTCGTCTAACCACAACATCCCTCAAAATACAAGCAAACCATCAATGGCCTTATTCCCAGTGCGCAACGTAGGCGGCTGACCCGGGGACCAGATCTGTTTGAATCAACAACCTACATTCCGAGGGCGTCCCCGACAGCTCCCCGGAGGTTGGATTAAAAACTCGATCCCAACTCCGTACTTACTGACTTTTCATAAAACTGACACAACTAACTTTACAGAGAAAAATACTTGATTGACAACAGAACTGATTCATGCTCACATAAGGTGCTTACTCATACAATGGTGATCGATTTACAAAACAACAGGCAGTATATATCATATATAGTCATATCACATAATCCAAACAGTTATATTATAGGTGTTACATTTATGTTGGATTAGACAATTTTGATTGATTTAGTCGAGTTCAGAAAGTACCGGCACAACGTTATTATTAGCAGATCAAACAACCGATCATCACCCACCTGTTAACTTTATAGCTAAGTCACAACTGTCTTGAAATTCCTTTGGAAGATAACTTGTGTTGTAGAGACGTCCCGAGAGTGATATACAAACAGAATGTCGGATCCCTCGTGCATATTCCGATTAGCACAGAATCCTAGTACGAAACCATTTGATTAAAAGTTGACCTTTGAATTAATAGGAAAACTTGAGAGTTTGAGGTACGAGAATCGAGGAGATCGTTATCTTATAGACCTATTGAAAATAGACCTACTTAAAAACACATACTAACTTGGTAAATACACCACTTCAAAAAGGGTGGTGTATTGGGGGAGTGTACTAACTAATTTCCTTGTTGCGATACTATCTCGACTTCTATAAAACGGTCTTTTGATAATCTTAGACTTTTATAACTAAAGGCTTTGATACTTAAAAGTATATCCATCTAATATTTCTTGAAAATAAAGAAAAAAAAGTTATTTAAATAATATATTAATATAATAAAAGTCTCAAGTTTAATATTATTCTTTCTAAAATTTATATTTTATTTTCAAAGAACTCTTGAATATAATTATAAAAAATCTCTTTTATTAATCTTATTAATAAACTTTGACTTTAAGGAGTTTGTATTATAAAACTAAAATAATATATAATTATATTCTTATTTTCCTAATATTAATAATACTTCTAAAATTGATTAGTGACACTTTTAGGAAATAAAAGGATTATATTAATTTCCCAAAAGTACTCTTTTCATGTATTTACTAAATTGGATATAAAAACTTATCTTTTTCTCTCCTTTTTCCAACTCAAAGAATTTGACAATTTTGATAACCAAAAATACTACCTTTAAAATCTAATGGTATTAGTCTAATCTCCCAAGGAAACAAGAATAAGATTTTAAAGAGAAAAGGTTTTCTTATTCGAACCGGGATTAGGCGAACCAAGCTAATTCAACAGATAAACCAAGGATACTAATTCAAACATTTCCAATACTACTAAATAGTCCATCCAACAATACTAATCAATAAAACCCATAATACTAAACACCTAAACCCACAATACTAAACAGTTATTCCAATAACACTAATAACAAAACATTAGTGACATAAATCCATCTACCAAACTAACTAATTCAATGATACTAACCAGCTATAACAGTAATACAAAAACAGTTAACCTCATAATACTAACCAACTAATTCAAAGGTAGGACACAACAAAGAATACCATACTTCTAAATAACTAATACGAAACCATTAAAACAGTAATACTAAACCACTCCATCAATAACTATTCTAAACTCTCAAAGTCTCAACAAGGAACTGATTGTAGGGGTGAAAACGGATCGGATATTTTCCAACCGATCCGGAGCCGTATCCGGTCGGTATCGAATTCGGTATAAAAAATTAGTATCCGGGCGAATACGGAATCGGATACGGATAGTTGACTTCAGATTCGGAATCGGATTCGGAATACAGAATATCCGACCGTATTCGATTTTTACCATATTTTATCGGATATTATCCGGATATCAAATTCGGATATCCGGATATCTGGATTTTTTAAATATATTTTATTTTATATTTTATATTAATATATACTCCCTCCGTCCATGAGTAAACTTCCCACTTTCCTTTTCGGACCGTCCACGAGTAAGTTTTCCATTCCATAAATGGAAATAACAACTCTCTATTATATATAAACTTTAACCTTCAAACTCACACAATATTACCTAAAATGCCACTCATTCACTTTACTTTTCAACACTATTCATTATTTTATCCCAAAAGTCAACATGTGGCCCACCATATATTAATAAACAAATACACTTTCTTAAACCATTCAACAAAAAGAAATGAGAAACTTACTCGTGGACGGAGGGAGTATTATATATATATATAATAATATAATATCAATCCCCTTCTAAATTCTAATATTATTAGTTTCATGTTATTAGCATTACATATAATTTTTTTAATTTGCATTAGAACTTCTATGAAATATTGCATAGGTGGTTTTTATGTGTTTCAATCACATTTTGATGATTTTCGTATGAAATATATTATCCGATTATAGTTATTCGAATTCAGTCCGGATTCGTCCGATATCCGTCCCGTATCCATATACCGAATATTCCGAATTCGTATCTGAATCCGGCTTTTTCGTATCCGACTCCGAATTCGAGAAAAAAATATGGTTTAGGATACGGTATAAGCACTATCCGTCCGTATCCGATCCGTTTTCATCCCTAACTGATTGATTCCTATCTCAACTAGTACAAGAATTTGAGAGAAGGTTAGGGATTCTTACGAGTCCCAAATCGGCTAGCCTAACGGCGTAGTTAGGTAACTCGTCGAATAATTTCGAGCGGCCTAACGGCGTCGTTCAAGTTCCCTCGAAAATAAATGGGCAGCAGTGGCTTCGTCGGAAGGACAGGGAGATGGCAACGTCTCGATTAAACACGGAACATAAAGAAATTGTGAGAATTGAAATTCAAAGATTTGAAATTAAGAACCGAGGGATTAAATTTTGAGACTCACAGTAAGAGGAAAGAAGAGGAGGCGGCGCGATGGTGGATGATCGCGGCTGAGGAGAGGAAGCGAGAGAGAGACGAGACGGCGCGACTTCGGTGCGATGGAGGAGGGGGCTGGGGCCTCGCGATTCGGAACAGGGGAGGGCGTCGCTCGGTGGCGCTCTGCGTATGGTGGCGTGAAGGAAGGCGCGGCGCGGCGCTGCGGTGGGCGATGGCGGCGTGAAGACGAGGGCTGGAGACGGCGGCGCTCGCTGAAGCACGACGGTCGAAGCGCGACGGGGAGAAGGAAGAGGCGCGATGGCGTGGCCTACTTCAAACAGAGAGAGGGCGTCGGCGAGAGGCGCAACGTCTGGGCCGTGGAGTACGGCGGACGGCGGTTTCCGTCGGGCTCGACGGCGTGAAGAAATGAGAGAGCCGAGAGAGATTGTGCTGGGTTAATTTGAAAGAGTGAAATTTGGGAATTGTGAAATCTGATGTGAGAGACGGAGGGTCCTTATTTATAGAATAAATTCTTAATTAATTAATTAATTTAAAAGAGAAAGAAAGGAATAATTTATGTGGGTAAGATAAATTCTCAAATTAATTTAATTCAAAAAGGAAAGTATATTATGTGGTTAGGGATTATCCTACAATCCCAGATATTTTTGTTCCCACTAGATACGGTTTAGAGATCGTTTGGTTCACGGGTTTAATCCCAATTTTATAATTAATACAGTTTTGAGGCTCAATTAATATTTTATTGTATTTTAATTATATTTGTATATTTTTATCAACAAATTATACGGATCAAAATCCTTAATTAAAACTTGAATATTTAATTTCTCGTAGTCCTTTATTCGTTTGAAAGATTCGATTTCTTTCTTCGAATTTGGGAATTTATAAAAGGGTATATATTTAAATTACACAATAGTACACAAAATATTAAAATTAAAAGAACAAAGATAATAATAAAAAAATAAGGGTTCTAGGAATATAAAAGTATAAAACGGGACGGGGTGTTACATCCTCACCCCCTTAACAGAATTTCGCCCCCGAAATTTAGCTTCTAGGCATTGCTTAGGTATTGCTCGGTTAAAATTTCATATGCTCATCTCCAAGTTGGATTCTTCCTCTACAAACCAAACTTATTGAACTAACACCAAAGTATTTCTCGAATATAAATCTCAACCGTACTATAGTCATAAACAATTCTTCATAAGTTAAAAACACAACTTACCTCTAAGTCTCTATTGCAGGTTACAAGAACTGAAATACTCAAGTATTTTGTGGTAGAAGAAAGGTGATAGACATTTTCTGCACGATATGTCTCGATGGTAAAACTAAGCGGTGGACAACATAATCTAATCTTATCCAATATATCCAGCATTCCTATGCAGCAAGACTTTAACTTGCTTATCTTTCCAAAAGTAAATTCCTTCATCAGTGTAACCTTAAGAAATGCTTCCTTAATAGTCTCGACATGAAAATTAATCTCTAATGACCTTGTGCTATTTTAATCCTTCACATGGCTTGTGAAATAATTCTCTATGTACTTCTATCCACACAGTTTTATAAGCGACATCAAAAGTACCGTCACTTGGTAATTATTTTCATAAGAAAATTCTCACTAGTTGTAAGGTGAGTATCTAAATCTTAGATTGGGTAATTATGTTCATGTAGCTTCGGCAATTGTACACATAGGCAATGACCTATCCTTGTTGTATAATAACACATCTTATTCTAGGTTTAGGATGAATTGGTACTATATCTTACTCCACTCAAAATAGTTTTGTCTAACTACTTACTCTAAAACTTCTAGTTCAAAAGGGGTGGTAAACCTTAGTGGGGAGGTTTGATTTTTGAAAGGTCCCCCATTAGTTAAAGCCAAAATAACTTCTCGGTTTTCTTGGTCGACTAAGTTTGTTGTCACTCTACCTGATCTAAGACTTAGAAGGTTTTCTAGTCTTTAAACATGCAAATTTTTCTTCCTACATAGTTGCCAAATTTCCTCTACTTCAAAGTCTACTATGTATCTCATAGATTAAAATCAATTGTCGTTTCCTTTTCAACTAAAATATTCCCATAACATATAAATGTTAATCTTAACACGTAAGACTAAGATCACATCTAGCTTGCTCATTCCACTTTACCTTAAAAGGCTCTACTTAAGCTTAAAATCTTATGTTATCCCAAAAGAAAGTAACTATGTCCATGTTTCATATTCCTTCATATGCATAAAACTAGTTCGTTTTCAATAACGCCTAACTACTCAACTTAAGAACGTGCAGTTCAGTTTCTATTTGATGTTCATCCAAGTCTATCTCCAATCAATTCACTCGGCTTTAGGTTCTCATTGTATTCCTCAAAAGTTCACTTTCACTTAAGGTCTATTCTTCTATACTTTATATCCCCAAATTTTCTTAAATTCTTAGACACAAGGGAGTGAGATGCTCTAGTACTAATCGATACATAAGCAGTTGATCCAAAATTCACACTTGCTGAATTTGGAATACAACTTCTCTCGTCTCATTGTCTCTAAGACTGCTTTGAGATGTTCTTCGTGTTACTCTTTGCTCTTAGAGTACAGGAGTGTTGGTCCCGGTACAAGACTGAGGAATACGTGTATGGGGGGGGGGGGGGAATACACGTATACCAATTTTACAAACTTAGAAACTGACTGAGTCCCCTTTACTCAGAGTGGTAAAGAACTAGGAGCTGATAACATACCTACTGACTACACTTGGTGCGGGTCAGTTGGCTAACTATCAGTTCAAGTTCAGTGCGGAAATGTTTGAGCCCTGAAAGTTTAAAGTCTTGTTTAGTTTGCTTTCTGAAAACTTGTTTTACTCAATTCTAAAAGGTGTTTAGTAAGGCAGTGCTCTTTTTGAGGATCAGGCTGATTGATTCAAGCCTGATAAACCGAATGCAATGAATGAGCAAATAATATGGCAAGTATGCACAATATCAAAGCAATAAGAACACAAGGAATTTTAACATGGTTCAGAGGCTCAAGCTCCTACGTCCACGGCCTGACTTAACAGGAAATCCACTCAAGGGATTCTTGTTTTTAACGTGCCAAGGTGCACCAAGACCAGCTAACCTCACTGATCTATACAAACTTCCTTACTAACACACTAACTGACTTACTCCCAACAAACCTAACTTAGGGTTTTGGTTTCAGTTTGGATTCCAACTAGGTTGAGATTATCCTCACAAGACAAGGCTATGCTAAGGATTGGATAATCTCTCTAAGCTTATGATAATACTATTCAGCTCTTGGAATACAGAATAACTCTCAGTTGCTAAGAAACACTTGGGAAATTTAGATGGTTTCGAGTGCTTCTCTTAAAGGCTGAATGCTTTGAATGCTTGAGAGTTTGAGTAATTTATGGCTTGGAAATTTCCCGTAACCTTGAATGGGTTCAAGGTCTTCTGTATTTATAGATGATTTGAAAAACTATCCGTTGGAGAGATAGCCTTTCTTGTCAACTATGTAGAGTGGCTTCAAACGGACATATCTTCATGCAGCAGCCGTCCTTGCATGGATTTGGTAGTTGCATTAAATGCACATTAAATGCTTGCCCGTTGAATATGCAGTCTGAATTCCGTCTTCTTGTCAGGTTCCGTACGTGCGTGTCCTTCCCGGATTGGTCCACGTCAGCAGGTTGGTGAGAATGTCAGAACTTATTCCTGAGCTTCAGGCTTGTCTTATTAAGTTCATTTTGTCTTGAGCTCACCGGTCTTGACCTGACGCTGAAATTCCTTTTGCATTTCTTGGCTCTACTCCAAGTCTTCCCATAAACTCAGTGACATCCTGTTCCCTTCAGGACTGAGTTAGTAATGACCTCAGGGTCATACTCTTCATCACTGACACTTACTCAGTCAGCTTAGAGGACTGCCATAAGTTCAGGATAGTGCTCTTCGTCTTCAGGCTCTGAGTCTTGATTGTTATCATTAAGTGCTCTTCTTACTGAGTACCTGTGAAGTGTAAAATGACTAAGTACAGATCCTAACCAAGACTAGCCTGACAAAGACAGATTAAGGCAAACATCTTTTCAGGGGCTTTGGGATCTTAATCAAAACTGACAATGTCCCAACAATTTCCCCCTTTTTGTTGATGCCAAAACACTGAAAAGATCTTCAAAACACTTAGAGGAAATATGATAAACCTATCTATAAGATAAGACAGTGTTAGAGCAATTCTTGATAAAGTACAGAATTTAAACAAACAGCCAAAAAGACAATGAGTTTTTGTCTTTGGGCAAACGTAATAGATTTCATTGATTGATTTGGAAATAGTTACAATGAATCTAATCTATTACATAGAAGCCTGTGAACACCTAGACTAATCTCATTTCAGGTTTGAGACCATATCCTGCATAGACTCTTGCCTTCAGCTCGTCAAGTCTTCTAGGTTGGTTCACGTATCCTTCAGCTTTGGCTATCTTCAAAACTTCCATCATAATGGCCTTTGTATCGTGCTTTTGAGTTCCAGAAACTAAGGGAGGAGCTCGAATGGTGAACTCAGGAGCCTTCGCTTGGACTTGAGCTGCATCAGCCTCCTCCAAGATCTTCTGGAATAACTCAGGATGATTGTCCATCATGTAGTCAGTGAAGTGGGCATTGATGTCGTCAGTGTCGCCCCACTTCTTCACAACATACCACAATTTTACAAATTCATCCCTTGCATCAGTCCAAAACTCCTTCAATGCCTCTGAGACGAACTCATCGACAAAAGCTTCCTTTACTCCTGATTCTGGCCTACTGACTTGAAGAATTGATGATTTTCTAACTGTTGGCCTCTTTCTGTACTTCCTAGGCTCAGGCTTCGCCTTCTTCCTCCTCACTGCATTATCTAACTCCCTTTGTTGAAGCTCAGTGATATCAGTCAGCTTCTCAACCTTCTTTTCCAAGATGCGCATCTTTTCCTTCTGAGCAATTTCAGCTCTGCGCATAGCCTCAGATGTCTCAGAATGATCTCCCCATGCTTCAGCATATAACTTTGCCACCAACTCCCCGGAGTAAGTGATTGGGTTCTTCCTTGAGCTCATGGGAGAAGATCTCTGAACTGGCTCAGGTTGTTGCTTGGAAGGTTCATCAGTCTTTGCCTTTGCTGCCTCCGCCCTCAGCCTGGCAGCTATCTCCTCTTCTTCCTTCTCCACTGCCGCCAACCTAGCTGACTTCCTCACCCTTAGCACATTCCCTTCAGGATTGGCTTCAGGATCAGCTTGAACGGTTTCGCCTTGGTTGACTGCCTCTGATGCCTCAGGGCGGGATCTTTTCTTCTTCTTTTCCCCCTTTTTGGCATCATCATTGGCCTCTGATGGGAATGCGTCAGATCCGCTGTTGATTACGAAGGAGGCTAGGGAATGGACATCATTAATTCCCTCCTTCAATAACTCAACCCCCATCGAGATACCAGTTCCTGCAAAAGAGACTGAACTGATTGCAGCCTTCACCTTCTTCTCAAAGACCTCCATGGAGAGTTGGAGTCTTTGCTCAACCTTCTCTATCTTCTTCTCCACCAGAGCAGATCGCCCATCTGCTTGAGTCAGCCTCTCAGTAATGTCCTTTGAAGTCTGAGCAATGCGTTCTGACTCCAGCTCAAACTTTGACGCTGAGCCCGAATTGGCCTGTGTGAATAGTGCTCCAGCCTGAGCTGCAAGCTTCTCCACAGCCTGATCGAGATCCTCCTTCCTCTGCTCATCCTTCTCAGCCAACTGCTTCAAGGTCTGCCTTAGCATTTTCTTTGTCCTCTTCCGCTCATTCCTTACTGACTTGGTCGTGTCAGTCATTGGCCATCAGGCTGTTGACTAGCTCCTTCAGGTTATCGAAGTTAAGCAATTGAAGCCAGCTAGTCAGGCCAAAATAGGAACACAGCCTGGCCTCCTCCGTTTCCCAGTGCTCCCAGCCACGCGCATCCACCAACAAATGCTGCTCCTGCATGTTTGATTGTTTGAATTCCAACCAAACCTTGAGCTCAACTACATTTGCCAGTAGCTCTTTGTATCTATTCAGTCCGGGCCAGCACTTAGACGCCCATTCAGTGGCATTTCCCCTCAGCGTATTCTCCAGTACTCCCCCATCATATGTTCATCCAGCTCCTCCTCCTCCTGCATCACCAGGAAATCGTCATCTTCAGCTTGGGAGGATTTGGGACAATCTTTTGGGTTGGGATATGAGGGAAAGTATGTCTGATTTGGAAGGTTTGGCTCGGATGACTGGTCAGGCTCATTCGTTGGTAAGTTTGATGGCGCTGACTCAGTAGGATGATTTGGCTCTGTGGTTTGGGGTGATTGAGGTGGTTGAGGTGTAGGGTCAGGGTTGGAAAGTGTTTGGGTTTCGAGGTGAGTGGGTGTTTGAGTGGGTACTGTCTCAGGCTGCAACAACTCAGCCGTCTCGACAGATTTTCTCACTTCCTCCAAGTCAGAGGCTCCAGGTGAGCTTGACTCCTCCCTCTCACTCACTACAGGCAACTTCTTAGTCGGGGACTTTTTGGGTCCCTTCCTAAGCCTCTTCAGGGGCCTCTCTCCCTGATCACTCTCCTTCCTGACGTCATCGTCAGTTCCCTCAGCCTCAGACCCGGCCTTCTTGGGATCAGACTCAGTCCCTGACTTTGTGCTCTTCCCTGACAGCACAATTTTCACCCTCTTCAACTTCTTCTCAGCCGCGTCCATCTCAGGCTGTTCCACCTCCTCAGCTACTACCTCCTCCTCACCTTCCTTACTCCTCTCAAGGAGCTCATCTACCATTTCAATGAGACTGGTAGCCACTCTCTTGGCCTTACCAGCTGGCTTTTTGGCCTGACCCTTTGCTTTCGCATTGGGATCAGTCAGCCCTAGCACTGAATAGGTATCACTCAGTGAGGAAAACATTACCTTCTTTGAGGAGAGACTATCCTCAAAGTCGAAGGTATACCCATGGCAGGCATGAGCTATCAGGATTGACATCCTCGTTCTGAACGGCAAGATGGCACAAACTGAGGTGTGCTTCTTCTCCTCATCTCGTTTTAGCTTGTCCAACCCAGCCTGATGGAGTTGATCGAGGAAGAACTGCTCCCAGTTTGCTTCCACTCCATCAACAATTGCTCCCATGAGTCTCAGCTTGGGCAGGCTCAATTGCTCGTGAGAGCCAGTTGCACCCATCACAATCTTGGACACCAAATCCACCAGAGCTCTGTATTCAGGCTTTAAAGTATTCTTGTTCTGACGAGCCTTGAACTCTGATGACCCAGGCTTGGTCCATTTCTCAAGAAGTTCTCCCTCCTATTTCTCCTTGTACGTCTTTGGGTTGATCCCTGACGATGGTAGTGCAAAAACTTCCCTGACCGCCCTTCTTAAGTCAATAGTGACTACCTCCGAGCTGTAAAGAGGTTCGTCGTTGCTGTTCTTCTCCCCCGTCGACTTGAGCACCGTCACCTTGGTGTAGAGTTCCCTCTTCCGTAGGAAAATGTTTAAATACGCCTCCGCGACTGTTCTAGGGAGCACGGAGATAGGGCGGGTAGTGAAGTATGTTTCCAACCCGGCTTTGGAAATCCATTTGAAAACGGGTTTGATTTCCTCCACCGTAAGACAGGTACCCTCCATGGAGATGACTTGCTCCATGTGTACCAATTTGTTATTGACAACGTCTTCGAGCTTGTCGGTTGTCCAGTTGGAATCAAGAAATGCCATTGTTTTGAAAGGAAGAGATTTTTCAAAATTTATGTGTTTGAGCAAGAGAAAACTCAGTGTGCAGATGTGCGTTGTGTTTGCGTAAAAACCTCAAATGGCATTCTTGATTGATAAGACTAAGTCAGTTACTCAGACGTGGAGTTGAGATTAATTCCTGAATTCGAAAGGTTTTGAAATGAAGGGCCAGGATTAATCTCAGTTTCAATCGAAACCCCATGTTAGTCATATTCCGTATAAAACGGACACGTATATGAAAAAGTAACTGAAGAATTAAATACTCCGTGCGCGTGGGTTTAAATATGAAAAGGCGTGCTTTTAATGAAAACAGAATGCATTTAATAAAGATTTTCAGGACGAAGGACTCAGGGAGACGCTTGAAAATCACAAGAGTCAGGTTAGAACTCATACCTGTCAGGGAGACATTGTAGCACCCTGATACCTCGCTGAGTCGAGTCTGACCTGAGTTCCCCCTAGAACCCTACACTGACTGCTCTCCCGGATCTAAGAGTCCTAACTCCACTGACAGTTCCATAAACCTTGCTTCAGCCAGAGGCGTAGTCAAGATGTCAGCTCTTTGCCTGTCAGTGTGAATCTTCTCCATCCTAATATCTTTCTTCTCCACATGATCTCGAATGAAGTGATGCCTAATATCCACATGCTTGCACCTTGTGTGAAGCACTGGGTTCTGAGTAATTGCTATTGCACTATTGTTGTCACAATAGATTGGAACCTGATTAGCAAATACTTGGTAGTCCCTCAACTGTTGTCTCAACCATAAAATCTGAGCACAACAACTACCTGCAGCCATATACTCAGCCTCAGTTGTGGATGTAGCCACTGAATTTTGCTTCTTACTAAACCACGAGATCAACTTACTTCCCAAAAACTGACATGTCCCTGAGATTGATTTCCTATCAATACTACAACCTACATAATCTGCATTTGAATAACCTGTCAGTTCTAAGTTGTCATCTGAAGGATACCATAGTCCCATATTGACTGTCCTTTTCAAATACTTAAGTATCCTCTTAGCAGCCTCCAAATGACTTCTCTTGGGATCAGACTGATACCTAGCACACACACCAACTGCAAACGTAATGGCAGGCCTACTGGCAGTCAGGTACAATAAGGAACCTATCAGCCCTCGATACTCAGTCTGATTTACTGGAGTCCCTTCAGTGTCAGGATCCATCTTCCAATTTGTATTCATAGGGATCCTAGCTGGATTGCTGTTCTGAACACCAAACTTTTGAATCAAGTCTCTTGTATACTTGGCCTGATTTATGAAGATACCTTGATCAGTCTGTTTAACCTGCAATCCTAAGAAGAAGTTCATCTCTCCCATCATTGACATCTCAAATTTACCAGTCATCAACTTAGAGAATTTCTCACAGAGCTGATGATTTGGTGATCCAAATATTATGTCACCCACATAAATCTGGACCAAGAGAATGTCATCACCTTCAGTGATCCTGAACAATGTCCTATCCACAGTTCCCTTCTTGAACCCATGGTCTGTCAGGAATTGAGAGAGGGTATCATACCAAGCTCTTGGTGCTTGCTTAAGTCCATAGAGTGCTTTCTTCAAATGGTATACTCTATCTCCAACCTCAAACCCGGGAGGTTGTTCAACATATACCTCTTCATTGAGTACACCATTCAGGAAGGCACTCTTGACATCCATTTGATACACCTTGAACTTCTTATATGTTGCATATGCAAGGAACAACCTGATGGCTTCCAACCTAGCTACTGGAGCAAAAGTCTCATCATAGTCTATTCCCTCAGATTGACAATACCCTTTTGCAACCAGTCTAGCCTTGTTCCTTACTACAACACCATTCTCATCCTTCTTGTTCTTAAAGACCCACTTGGTACCAATTACACCTTGATGCCTAGGTATATCTACCAGTTCCCAAACCTGATTCCTTGTGAATTGATTCAACTCCTCTTGCATGGCAATGATCCAGTTAGAGTCAGTGAGAGCTTCTTCAATGTTCTGGGGCTCTTGCTCAGAGAGAAAGCAACAGAACAATGCACTCTCACCATGGAACCGTCTGGTCCTGACTCCCTCAGTTGGATCACCAATGATTTGATCAATGGGATGATCCTCCAGCCATGTTCTCTTGCCAGGAGTTGTTCCTGAAGTACCTGCAATGTTAGTGTCTACAGGCTCATAAAATTCAGGAAATTGAACAGAAGGGGATGATCCTGAGTCTATACCAAAGGGATTAATAAGCTCAATGTCAGGGACATTGATTCCCCCTTGATGAGGTGACTCAGGAACCGTCTCAGCTGCGACAGCATCTTCATAGACGGTACTTACCTCAAGTTGAGCCTGTTCCTCAGTCTGAGGCTCAACAATCCCTGATGCGCTGGGCTTAGGAGTGGCGCCTGATTCATCATCCTGATCATCGTCATCATCCCACCTTGGAATTGGCACAGTTTTGACCTCGGGATCAGGTTGATTCTTTAAGCTCAGCCTTGTCACTCTCTTTGTGACCTCCTCAGTGTCAGGATTCAACACCTTTGCCCTAGACTCATTAGCAGATTCATCAAAGACAACATGAGGTAATTCTTCCACAACAAGGGTCCTACAATTGTAAACCCTGAAGGCTTTACTAATTTCAGAATATTCCTTCATCAGATTTGCTATCAAAGGCTTTCAATTGGGTCTTCCCATTGTTGAGGATGAAGCACTTACAACCAAATACATGAAAATAGGAAATACGAGGTTTTATCTTATTCCATGTCTCATATGGGGTCTGTGCATGTTGTTTGTTCAGCATGGATCTGTTCTGAGTGTAGCATGCAGTGTTGATTGCCTCATCCCAGAATTTCTTGGGCAATCCTGACTCAGCCAGCATTGTCCTTGCAGCTTCTTTCAGTGTCCTGTTCCTTCTTTCAGCGACACCATTCTGTTGTGGGGTTCTAGCTGCAGAAGTCTCATGAGCTATACCAAGTTCATTACAAAAGTCATAAATATATGAATTTATAAATTCAGTGCCCTTGTCAGATCTGATCTTAGTAATGGACTGATTCTTCTCATTGCTGAGTCTCCTGAGCAACTCTGGAAGCTTCACCTGTGATTCCTTCTTATTTAACAAGAAAATAACCCAAGTATATCTAGAATAATCATCAATAACCACAAGGGTATACTTTCTACCATTCATACTCACAGGTGTTATGGGACCAAATAAATCCATATGCAAGAGCTGAAGTATCCTGTCAGTGGAATGAGAAGCTTTCTCTTTGAATGACGCTCTGACCTGCTTCCCTTCCTGACAAGCTTTACACACATGATCTTTGCTAAAAACTTCATTAGGTAGACCTTCAACAAGTGACTGTCTAGAAATTTTGTTAAGAATCTTGAAGTTCAGATGGCTTAATCTTTTATGCCATAACCAACTGAGCTCTAGAGAGCTTTTAGCAACAAAACAAGTATTAGGAATAGTGTTTCTCCAATCAGCGAGATAAACGTTACCTTTCCTGATACCTGATAGAAACACTTGTGTTGATTTGTCCTTGACTGAACATATATTCGATGAGAACTCAACACTGAACCCTTTGTCACAGAATTGACTTACTGACAACAGGTTATGCTTCAGTCCTTCCACAAAGGACACATTTTCCACTCTTACTGTACCTATTATCAAAACACCAAAACCTTTAGTAATACCTTTTGAGTTATCACCAAAGGTTACCTGTGGACCATCTTTAGCTTGATATTCTTGGAGAAGACTCTTCATTCCAGTCATGTGTCTTAAGCAACCACTGTCTAGGTACCAAACAGCTTTGATTGAGTCTCATCTCCTCTTGTTGTGATCCACAGCCGCCTACAAGCAAATCAGGCTTTAGGTACCCATTGGGTGTTGGGTCCTATCGTGTCAGATGTACCCTTCGGGATCCAGACTTGCTTAACAACCCTGATTACCTCAGAGTGGTAAATCTGTCTCCCTGAAACATCGACATACACAACTTTCTTCTTCTTTACCTGAGAGGAAGATGGTGTATGAGTGCTAGACTTAGGCTTCACAGGAGCCTGAGTGGGTGCCTTTTGGGCCGGCTTCCTATTCTTCCTAGGTCTGGGTGCAGCAGGTCTTGGGCCTTGTTCTTGATAAGGACCCTGTGTTCTATTCCCCCTAGGCAAGTGAGGGAATGGAAAACAGTTAAAGCCCTCAGGATGCCAAAACCACGGGGGTGTCATCATGTTTGGCCTTCCCTGTTGGTATTGCCAAGCATGATGGTACCCTCGCTGACCAGTCTGAGGGCTCTGGGCCTGAGTCTTCCTCTGCTTTCGCTGAGGCTTTCCCTGGCCTGAGCTCTCAGGGGCTTCCTTAGATTGCTTTGCCTTTCCCTTAGGTTTTGGCTTAGCTACCTTAAGAGCAACCCTGACTGTGTCAACAGTTTCTTTGCCCTTATCGGTTTGACGGGCCTGAAGTACAACCTTAGGTGCATTCTGGCCTGCCTGAACAAATACCCTCTCAGTGTTGCTCCCTGAAGCAACATGAGACTGACCTTGTGAGGATTTCTTAGGAACATATCCAAGTCCCATTTTCTCATTCCCAAGCATCTGGCTGCTATTTATTTCCTCTCTAGCCACTGAGGATTTATTCATTGTTGCAACCTTTTTCTTGAGAGAGTCCTCACTCTTTTTCAGGATTTCATGTCTGGTAAAGAGGTCATCAAACTTACTCTTAAGTACTTTCAGTTCTTCCTTCCTGGCCAGCTCTTCCTCAGCCAGTTCCTTCAGAATCTTCTCTCTTGGAAGACGCTCAGCATTGATTAAATCAATTTCCTGAGTTAGTCTCACAATTTGAACTGATTCTTTAAGATCAGACTGAGTGAGTTGTTTATTCAGGTTTTGAACCTCAGTACTCAATTTCTTGTTCTCCTCTACCAAGAAGACATTAGTTTCCTGCAGTCTGGAGAAATCAACCATCAATTGATCACGGCAGATCTGAAGGTTCATTTATCTAACTGACTCTGAGCTAAGCTCAGGATTTTGACTAGTGTAAGAAGCACAAACAGAATTTGATGTTACCTCAGGCTCATCCCTAGCCATAAGACAGACATCATCGTACTCGTCATCTGAGAAGAGTTCAGGTGACCTTTCAGTAGGACCGTTAGAGTCTGTTGCATCTTCAGCGACCATTGCTCTCCGATCAGCAGATCTTAGATCCCTCGTGGCTCTCCTTTTCTCTCTCTCTCTCGCACTCAGCTCCGAGCAGTCGTACTGATAGTGACCAATCTTGTTACAGTTGTAACATGCTATCTGCTTGCTTACTCTTTCTTTCCTCGGTTTTGGGTTCCTCCTTGAGTCAGGTTCCCTGGTTCTCGGCGAGCTTTCAGACTTGGTTGGATATCTATCATCGCGAGTACGTCTCTGTTCGTCTCTTCTTTCAGGCTTTGGTTCAGAATATCTCCTTTCATCACCACGTTCTCTCATATGGTCAGTATTCCTTCGCTCCTCATATCTCCTTGAGCTTTGGTGGGTTCCTTCAGGTTTCCTGTCATGTGAGTCCTGATAAAACTTTTTATAACGACCAAACCTGGAATTGAGCTTGTCAAATCGTCTGGCCATCAGGCTGTACTCCTCAGCGAGTTCTTCCCTGCTCATCTCCATCAGTGACTTTGATGAAGAATTTGATGAGGGCTCAACAGGTTCAGACCTGGCCTTGAACGCCACACTTTTCTTAGGAGTTTTCTTCTTCACTTCCTCTTCTGACTGAACTTTCTTCTTTCTTTTGTTAAGATCAAATTCAAGCACTTTGAGCTCTGAAAAAAGTAAAGCAGAAGTTATGTTACTCATATCCTGAGTGTTCTTAAGCATAATTACACTGTTATCCCATCTCTCAGGAAGGGCATTCAGGATCTTTGAAGCAACATCTCTCCTTGGGACATCCTTGTCCAACATCACCAACTCATTCATCAACTTGATGAATCTAGACTCCATTTGATCTATGCTCTCGTCAGGCAGCATCTCGAACGCTTTAAATTTCTGAATGGCAATATTCCTCTTGTTCTCCTTTATCTTTTCTGACCCCTCGCACATCCTGGTCAGCTCATCCCAGACCTCATTTGCCGTCTTTAAGTTCATCAGCCTTGCTGACTCCTCGAAAGGCACCGTGTGCAAGATGATATTTCTGGCCACATTATCCAGCCCCATCATCTTGATCTCATCAGTGGTCATATCCTTCCTTTCCTTAGGAATGGGTACACCAATATCAAGATCATCATACCCTCTACCTCTGGTATTAGGGACAGTGATTTTAATCGGTCCTTCCCTGAGAACATGCTGCATCTGGTCATGGATGGCATCGAGATGTGCTTCTAATCTGAACTTCCAATAGACAAAGTTAGATACAGAGAATTCAGGTAACGAAGCTTCAAGTCTCCTCGAAGTCATGATGATGCAAGTTTTATGAAAAGCAAACTCAGATCTGTTCAGTGGCCACCAACAGTTTCTCCTCTGAAACTATTAGTATTCAAAGTCAGTGGTCTTTCGAACCACTGCTCTGATACCACTTGTTGGTCCCGGTACAAGACTGAGGAATACGTGTATGGGGGGGGATACACGTATACCAATTTTACAAACTTAGAAACTGACTGAGTCCCCTTTACTCAGAGTGGTAAAGAACTAGGAGCTGATAACACACCTACTGACTACACTTGGTGCGGGTCAGTTGGCTAACTATCAGTTCAAGTTCAGTGCGGAAATGTTTGAGCCCTGAAAGTTTAAAGTCTTGTTTAGTTTGCTTTCTGAAAACTTGTTTTACTCAATTCTGAAAGGTGTTTAGTAAGGCAGTGCTCTTTTTGAGGATCAGGCTGATTGATTCAAGCCTGATAAACCGAATGCAATGAATGAGCAAATAATATGGCAAGTATGCACAATATCAAAGTAATAAGAACACAAGGAATTTTAATGTGGTTCATAGGCTCAAGCTCCTACGTCCACGACCTGACTTAACAGGAAATCCACTCAAGGGATTCTTGTTTTTAACGTGCCAAGGTGCACCAAGACCAGCTAACCTCACTGATCTATACAAACTTCCTTACTAACACACTAACTGACTTACTCCCAACAAACCTAACTTAGGGTTTTGGTTTCAGTTTGGATTCCAACTAGGTTGAGATTATCCTCACAAGACAAGGCTATGCTAAGGATTGGATAATCTCTCTAAGCTTAAGATAATGCTATTCAGCTCTTGGAATACAGAATAACTCTCAGTTGCTAAGAAATACTTGGGAAATTTAGATGGTTTCGAGTGCTTCTCTTAAAGGCTGAATGCTTTGAATGCTTGAGAGTTTGAGTAATTTCTGGCTTGGAAATTTCCCGTAACCTTGAATGGGTTCAAGGTCTTCTGTATTTATAGATGATTTGAAAAACTATCCGTTGGAGAGATAGCCTTTCTTGTCAACTATGTAAAGTGGCTTCAAATGGACATATCTTCATGCAGCAGCCGTCCTTGCATGGATTTGGTAGTTGCATTAAATGCACATTAAATGCTTGCCCGTTGAATATGCAGTCTGAATTCAGTCTTCTTGTCAGGTTCCGTACGTGCGTGTCCTTCCCGGATTGGTCCACGTCAGCAGGTTGGTGAGAATGTCAGAACTTATTCCTGAGCTTCAAGCTTGTCTTATTAAGTTCATTTTGTCTTGAGCTCACCGGTCTTGTCCTGACGCTGAAATTCCTTTTGCATTGCTTGGCTCTACTCCAAGTCTTCCCATAAACTCAGTGACATCCTGTTCCCTTCAGGACTGAGTTAGTAATGACCTCAGGGTCATACTCTTCATCACTGACACTTACTCAGCCAGCTTAGAGGACTGCCATAAGTTCAGGATGGTGCTCTTCGTCTTCAGGCTCTGAGTCTTGATTGTTATCAGTAAGTGCTCTTGTATTTACTAAATTGGATATAAAAACTTATCTTTTTCTCTCCTTTTTCCAACTCAAAGAATTTGACAATTTTGATAACCAAAAATACTACCTTTAAAATCTAATGGTATTAGTCTAATCTCCCAAGGAAACAAGAATAAGATTTTAAAGAGAAAAAGGTTTTCTTATTCGAACCGGGATTAGGCGAACCAAGCTAATTCAACAGATAAACCAAGGATACTAATTCAAACATTTACAATACTACTAAATAGTCCATCCAACAATACTAATCAATAAAACCCATAATACTAAACACCTAAACCCACAATACTAAACAGTTATTCCAATAACACTAATAACAAAACATTAGTGACATAAATCCATCTACCAAACTAACTAATTCAATGATACTAACTAGCTATAACAGTAATACAAAAACAGTTAACCTCATAATACTAACCAACTAATTCAAAGGTACTACACAACAAAGAATACCATACTTCTAAATAACTAATACGAAACCATTAAAACAGTAATACTAAACCACTCCATCAATAACTATTCTAAACTCTCAAAGTCTCAACAAGGAACTGATTGATTCCTATCTCAACTAGTACAAGAATTTGAGAGAAGGTTAGGGATTCTTACGAGTCCCAAATCGGCTAGCCTAACGGCGTAGTTAGGTGACTCGTCGAATAATTTTGAGCGGCCTAACGGCGTCGTTCAAGTTCCCTCGAAAATAAACGGGCAGCAGTGGCTTCGTCGGAAGGACAGGGAGATGGCAACATCTCGATTAAACACGGAACATAAAGAAATTGTGAGAATTGAAATTCAAAGAATTGAAATTAAGAATCGAGGGATTAAATTTTGAGACTCGCGGTAAGAGGAAAGAAGAGGAGGCAGCGCGATGGTGGATGATCGCGGCTGAGGAGAGGAAGCGAGAGAGAGACGAGGCGGCGCGGCTTCTGTGCGATGGAGGATGGGGCTGGGGCCTCGCGATTCGGAATAGGGGAGGGCGTCGCTCAGCGGCGCTCTGCATATGGCGGCGTAAAGACGAGGGTTGTAGACAGCGGCGCTCGCTGGAGCACGACGGTCGAAGCGCGACGGGGAGAAGAAAGAGGCGCGACGGCGTGGCCTGCTTCAAATAGAGAGAGGGCGTCGGCGAGAGGCGCAACGTCTGGGCCGTGGAGTACTGCGGACGGCGGTTTCCGTCGGGCTCGACGGCGTGAAGAAAGGAGAGAGCCGAGAGAGATTGTGCTGGGTTAATTTGAAAGAGTGAAATTTGGGAATTGTGAAATCTGATGAGAGAGACAGAGGGTCCTTATTTATAGAATAAATTCTTAATTAATTAATTAATTTAAAAGAGAAAGAAAGGAATAATTTATGTGGGTAAGATAAATTCTCAAATTAATTTAATTCAAAAAGGAAAGTATATTATGTGGTTAGGGATTATCCTGCAATCCCAAATATTTTCGTTCCCACTAGATACGGTTTAGGGATCGTTTGGTTCACGGGTTTAATCCCAATTTTATAATTAATACAGTTTTGAGACTCAATTAATATTTTATTGTATTTTAATTATATTTGTATATTTTTATCAACAAATTATACGGATCAAAATCCTTAATTAAAACTTGAATATTTAATTTCTCGTAGTCCTTTATTCGTTTGAAAGATTCGATTTCTTTCTTCGAATTTGGGAATTTATAAAAGGGTATATATTTAAATTACACAATAGCACACAAAATATTAAAATTAAAAGAACAAAGATAATAATAAAAAATAAGGGTTCTAGGAATATAAAAGTATAAAACGGGATAGGGTGTTACAATAACAGTAGGAGATGTATCGTCTTTAGCGATGCTACATGAGTCATCAATGTGTTTCGCCAAGGATCTCAACCAAACACATTCTCGTGCGGCTTCAAACAAAGTTATAATCTCTGAGTGGTTTGAAGATGTGGTAACCATAGTTTGTTTAACCGCTCTCTATGAGAGCGTCGTACCACCACAGAGAAAAACGTAATCAGTTTGGGATATGGCATTGTGGGGATCAGACAAATAGCCAGCATCAGCATAACCTACCAAGGTTTTATCTTGATTCCTTCGGTAAAACAGTCCATGATCTTGAGACCCTTGGAGATACCTTAGAACATGCTTAACACCATTCCAATGTCTCCCTGTAGGAGAAGCGCTACATCTCGCAAGCAAATTAACTGCAAATGCAATGTCCGGTCTAGTGCAATTTGCGAGATAGAGTAATGCTCCAACAACGCTAAGTTAAGGAACTTCTGGCCCCAGAATTTTTTCTATATCTTCTCTTGGCCTAAATGGGTCCTTGTCCACTTCGAGAGATCGGACAACCATAGGTGTGCTTAGTGGATGAGATTTATCCATGTGAAATCTCTCCAATACCTTTTTCACGTAGGTTAACTGATGTATAAGAATTTCTTCTGGGAGATGCTCGATCTGTAGGCTGAGGAAATACTTGGTTTTACCCAAGACTTTCATTTTAAATTCAGCTTTCAAGATTGAACTGGCTTCTTCAATCTCTTTGCATGTTCCGATTATGTTTAGATCATCAACATATACGGATATGATGCAAAAACCACTTTGCAATTTCTTCGTGAATACGCATGGGAAAGCTATATCAATTATGTATTCCTTCTTCTGGATGAATTCACTAAGTCGGTTGTACCATATAAGACCTGATTGCTTTAGGCCGTACAACGACTTCTGCAATTTTATGATATACATACTGCAATTTTCACCATTCCTCATCTGGGGAATCTTGAATCCATCAGGAATTTTCATATAGATGTCCGCATCTAGTGATCCGTATAAATATGCGGTTACAATGTCCATCAATCTTATCAGGAGATTTAATTTAACTGTCAAAGATATTAAGTAGTGGAACGTTATTGCGTCCATTACGGGAGAATAGGTTTGATCGAAATCAATATCGGATCTCTGTAAAAACCCTTGAGCTACTAGCATCGCTTTGTATCTCTCCACAGTATTGTTCTCATTTCGTTTTCGTACAAACCCCATTTATATCCTACAGGGATAGCGCGCGCGGGTGTACGAACGATAGAGCCAAATATTTTTCTTTTATTTAGTTATGTGAGCTCTGCTTCAATTGCCTCTTTCCATTTTACCCAATCGGAGTGCTTCCATCACTCAGCGATAGTTTTAGGTTCTGGATCTAGATCGTTATTTATAACGGAATAAGCAATTGTCGCTGCAAATGTGTCGTCGACGACAGTAATATTTCTATTATATGTTTCTCCCGTATCTATGAAATCCATAAAGATTTCAACGTTTATGTCAACCAGACCTTCTTCATTTCCCAGTGTATCTAGGTCTAGTCGTTCCGCGGTCCTAGTGCATTGAAAATTTTGTGCACGTGCTTTATTACTAGGATCTCGTCTTCTGGACGAATCTCTTCTGGAGACTTTAATGTTTCTAGATGAATCTCTTCTAGAGATTTCACGTTTGACTGACCAGTCTTGCTAACTTTTCTTTTAGGTGCACTTGTATCAATTGTAGGATCTTTACGCTTCTGGCGTGTGGGGGCATGTATACTTGATTTACTTGGGACCTCAACCCGTTGGGGTGCATTTACTGCTGGTATATGCGATTTAGTTACACCTCTATGGTCAGTGAACGCGTTTGGCGGATTGTTTGCTAAATTTTACAAGTTAATGATCTTCTGAACTTCCAGTTCAGATTGACTAGTGTGTGGATCTAGATAATGAAGATTACTTACGTTCCACGTAAGATCTCGACATTCATTCAATTTTAAATACGGAACGTGCAGTCAGCGAACCGGACCGTTAATTGATCCCCGGATAAAGGTTCTAGGTATTTTAGGATGGATGGAAAGTCAAATCCAACCGTAAATATCTAGCTTCCTTTGTGGGCCCATAGAGGTACTCTTTGGTAATGTTATTGGAACATACACCGCACATCCAAAAATACGCAGATGGGAAATGCTTGGTTCTTTCCCACGCACTAGTTGTAGTGGGGAATGATCATTATATGCAGTTGGAGGGATTTGTATCAGGTGTGATGCATGTAGGACTGCATGCCCCCAATATGAAGTGGGTAATTTAGAGTTCATAAGTAATGGTCTAGCGATAAGTTTGATACGTTTTATTAGCGCTTCAGCAAGACCATTTTGGGTGTGGACGTAGGGGACCGAACGCTCCACTTTAATTCCCAGAGTCATACAGTAATTTGTAAAGGTTTTTGAGGTAAACTCAGTAGCATTATCCATGCGAATAGATTTTATTGGATAATCTGGGAACTGAGCTCGAAGCTCGATAGTTTTTGCAATGAGCTTTACAAAAGCTTGATTGTGGGTAGACAGCAAACAGGCATATGTCCACCTAGTGGAGGCATCAATTAGGACCATGAAATACCGAAATGGTCCTAATGCTGGATGAATTGATCCACAAATGTCTACCTGAATCCGTTCAAGGAAAACCGAAGACTCTAGTCCCACCTTGGTACGCGACGGGCGCACTATTAATTTACCCTTAGAACATGCATCACATATAGATTCATCAACAGGAGGGATTCTATTATTCGAAATATTATGACCAATGGAATAAGATAGAATCCTACATATCGTAGTTTGTCCTGAATGACCTAACCACTGATGCCATAATTTAAAAGAGTTCGGGTCGTGAAATTTCATACTCATAGCTAGATGGAGATTAGATGGCCTGATGTAGGAATAGTACAATCCGGAAGAGAAGGAGGGAAGTTTTTCAATAACTTGTTTACGACTACCTCGAGTAATAGTCATCAAAAGGTATTCGTTATTATTTTCAATTTCGATTTCAATGTGATGACCATTAGATCTTATATCTTTAAAACTGAGTAGGGTACGCTTCGATTGTAGAAATAATAAAGCATTATCAATTATGAGTTCGGTACCCATGGGGAGGACGATGGAAGCTCTTCTGGAGCCCACTATCATAATATTATTATTGGCTATCGTGGTTACACTTCCCTTTCTGTCTACCAAGTTATGAAAATACTTCCTATCTCTTAAGATTGTGTGTGTAGTGGCGCTATCTACCAAACATAAATCACAATTTGTGTACATCATGCCAGAGGGAAAAAGCCCAAACCTAATAGTTGATATGTTTACAAGCCATGTATAAGAATAGCAATATCCAAATAAATTTAACGGATAGCAAATATTGAGGTAAACATATCAAAGCTAAATCATAAATGTCATATCAAACATGAAAATAAAGATATCCGAAAGACAGGATCCAAAAATTAAATGGTCTTAACCAAAACAGAGTACTAAAATGATCAAATACTCAAATCACTCATTATCTCCATAGTCTTTGAGCTCCAAGCCCAAAAGATCATCGTTGTCATGGTCAAATGCTGCTTCAGGTAGGCTGACATAGTGAGATTCGACTTTAGGGGCCTTTCCCTCGTCGTCCTTCTGCTGCTTTTGATAAGCCTCAACCAAATATTTGGGAGTACGACACGTGCGAGACCAATGGCCTTTGCATCCGCATCTGTAGCAGGACTGCTCAATCTTATCTTGAGTGCCATATTTTTTAGGAGCGGGATTCGTGTTAGATGCAGCCTTTCCACGAGCCTGAGCTTGATTGTCTTTCAAGGTACCTGTACCACCGGATTTACTATGACTTCGGGCTTTGCTACGAGTTTGTTTTCTTCCTCTCATCCTTCCATGCTTGCGACCACTTGTTGCCTTGAGCTATAGCATGTGCTTCGGGCACTGCTTAGGAGCCAACTGGTCTTGAGTTATGATTTTTCATAAGGAGTTGGTTGTGTTTTTCTGCCACTAGAAGTGCAGAAATTAGCTCAGAGTGTACAGTGTAGTTCTTAGGCCTGTACTGCTGCTGGAGTACAAGATTGCTAGCGTGGGAAGTTGATATAGTCTTCTGGATCAACTCGGCTTCAATTGTAGCTTGCTTGCATAGCTTTAACTAAGATACAATACAATGTAGGGCTAAGTTGTACTCTGTCATAGACTTAAAGTCCTGGAAACAGAGGTCCAACCAATCGTATTGTGCCTGGGGGAGGAGTATATCATTTTATTGTTGGAAACGGTCCTTCAGGGACTTTCACAACGTTCTAGGGTCTTTCTCAGTGAGATATTCATTTTTCAGGTCCTGATTCAGATGATGCCTAAGGAATATCAATGCTTTCGCCTTCTGGGCGTCAGTTGATTCCGAATCATCGATAATAGCCCCGCTTAACTCAGTTGAGGCTAGATGGATCTCAACATCTAGCGCCCATGTCAGGTAATTACTACCATCAAGAGCAAGCTCAGCAAATTCTCTTTTAGTAATATCAGACATTATTCACTACAATTTTTAAAGTGACATGGTGAGTGTTGTGACCAATTTATTGACAACGGAGAAATAAGAATTTATTTGATCACTCTCAAGCACATAGAAGCAAGAATTGAGCGTCGTCTACCCAAGACATAATTTACGGTCCGATAAGTACTGGGCGCCACCTACCCAGATAATATATGCGGAATATAAAATGGGGACTATGTGCAAAAGTAATAATGCATGTAAGATAATTAAATCATAAAAGCATGCGCATATAGCAATTAAGCACATAATATAATAAATTTATTGAAAACTAATATTAAAATTAATTCCAAAAGATTTCGAGCTTAATTAATATGCAAGAGTTATTACTTTTTAATTTTTCAAGTATTTTTCGAAACTTGATAAATTAATTTGAGGGCACAAAAAATACTATCAAAATTATATGAGGCCCAAATAAATAATAAATTTTAATTGCCAATAAATAAATTAATTATAGCCCATAAGATTAGAGCTTCAGGTCCAAAAAAATTAAATAGGATAGGCTCAAAAGAATTGCAGCCCCTAAAGTGGGCTTCAGGCCCAAAATAAAAATAAAAATAAAAAATTGTTTGAATGTGGCCCAAAATAAGTTGCAGGGCGGGGGGCGTAGGAGGTGTCGCGGCTGGCATTAGGCGGAGGCGCGGGTGGCTGCGCGCTGTTGCATGGCGACACGGACTACGACTGACGTTGTCTGGCGGTGTGCGGCGCTTGGCCGCCGCTCGACGCACGGAGGCGGAGAGGCGGGCACGAGCGCGCGGTGGAAGGCCGCGGTGGAGCTAAAGCTCTATGCCCGGTGGCCTGGTGGCGTTTGCTCACGGTTGTGATGAGGTCGCGGCGGCCGCTGCACCGTGGTTGCCTTCGAGGCTCGCGTTGACTTCCGGCTGTGGAGGGGGAAGCAGGGCCGCGCCACTCGCGACAGCCTGGTGGCTCGCGGCGGTGGCGGTCATGCGGCGCCAGGCTCGCGGCGGCGATAGGCACGCGACGGCGGTTGGATGGCGGCTTGGACGGGGCCGTACCGCTCGCGGCAGCGGTGGCGGCGGTCCGGCCGATTGGGCAAATTTAATTTTTTTTCGATTCGATCCAATTAAATTTCAAAACAATAATTATCGATGCAATAAAATAATTTAGGTGCACATAAAAACATAGCACATATGGATCAAAAATTCGATACGATTATTAATAATCATGCAATAGAGAAAATTAATTTAGATCCGTACCGATTAGCTTCTGACAGAGTCTCGTACTGATAACGTGTTGTAAATCGTAAGCGTAAAATAGAGACGCAGGTTTGTTCACCCAGTTCGTTGACAACAACTACGTCTGGGGGCATACCAAACTATGAGTTTCAGTAATTTTTGTGTGTACGCGTTAATGCGTATGTACAATACTAAGTACAATGATCTATTTTTAATAGATAAAACCTAGTCTAAACCTAAAGCCCGTTTAGGTTATAAGTCCATTAGTAATGTCCAAGTCAAATCTTCTAGATTTGGTATAATAAATCTATTGGATTTATAACAAGTATGTTTTTAATAATTTTAAGGGAAAATAGAGTTTTTTATCCTTTAAATTTCATTGACTTTGATTTTCGTCCTACCAACTTTTGAATTTTAAAATTAGTCCCATAACTTACAAAAAATTAATTTTTTAGTCCTATTACCTATTATTTCAGGTTACCCATCCGGTCATAGATGATATGGCATGAATAGTTTTCTTATTTATTAGATGAATACACACGTGGATAACTTTTATTATATAAATAGAATATATTTAAACAAAATTAAATATTTCACTTAAATTTAAAGAAACAATATAAGTAAAAAATTCACCCAACCGCCCCCACCCCTCTCCCCCAAGTCCCGTCGTTAATCACCTCCCCTGCTCCCACCGTTCCATATTCCTGTGGATACACCCAATGCAGGTGTTCCCTTTTGCACAGTTCACTTTTTTTAACTCTCTCAATCGCTACTACTCAAGTACATATAAAAGGGAATAGATAAGTTAAAATACCTAATTTCAAAGCAAGAGGTTCAAAATCCCCAATTTCGGAGCAAATAGGTTAACCCTAGAAATTTAATTGGCCAATTTGGAGGTATGAAAATGTAAAATAGATGTGGGCAAAATGATCCTAGGGTGAATATGAAACTATCAGTACTAGTCATGTTGGGGAAGGTAGTTAGAAACGCACTCTGGTGAAAGTATAGCGACGATGACGGTTAGACCTCGGGGTAGAGCTCGAATTGGGCCTTGAGAAGAAAGTTCTTTGATGGTTAATGAAAATACTGGGTTTGGATGCTCTATATGTAATTTAATGTTTTCCTTTGTTGTTCTTAATTCACTTCGATTTGGCGTTCTGTTTTCAGTTGCCGAAAAATTTCAAGAGGTAGGTTCGTAAAACACTGAAAATGTTTTTTTAACATAGGTGTTCGCGAGTATAGAGCGTTAGGGAGAAGGGGGGAGGGATATGATGATCGTGAGGAGGTGGTGGTGGTGGTGGTGGTGGTGGTGGAGGTGGGGTGGGGTGGGGAGAGACATGTGATCGTGAGTTGCAGAGGCATTGTGGGTGCAGTAGTGGGGGTCGTGAGTTGCAGAGGCATTGTGGGTGCAAGGGGGGGGGGGGAGAATTGGGGGATTTTTAAAATTTAATATTTTTTTTTTGTATTTTTGTAATTAATAAAAAAATGGATAATTTCAATTATAATAATATTTCATTATTAAATTATTGTTGTTTTAATTTTACCCAAAATTTAATTAATATTAGTTAGGTTTCGAATTCCACATTATTTAAACAAGATTTTTATAATTATTTATTTTAGAATTTTTAATATTTTTTTCAAATCAAATTTTAATCATTTTTTAATTTTTTTTATTTAGATAACTTTAACTAATACAAAAATATGAACATTAGATTTATAATATATTTTTTTATTTTAACAAATTTCTTTTAACTTTTTCAGATTTCCTTTTAGGTGAGATTTAAAAATTTATTTTCTTTAATAACAAATTTAATTTGAATTCCCATAAAATATTAAAAATTATATATTAAAAGTGATTTTTCTTTAATATTCTGGTAAATATTAATAAACTTTCAATCTAAATGTTGACAAATAGGTATCCACCAATTAGATTCCTCCAAGTATGATATCTATCATATTAAAAAAAAAATGCCACATCAGCATATTACCGGTTTAGTGACCTGGAGTACCAGGTCGCAGGACCAAAAAATCAATTTTTTGTAAGTTATAAGACTAATTTCAAAATTCAAAAGTTAGGAGTACGAAAATCAAAGGCTATGAAACTTAAAGGACAAAAAACTATATTTTCCCTAATTTTAATTTAGAGAAACTTCTTTTTGCAGATGCCACAATCAAAAGAATAGGCAATAATATTCTATATGCGATTGGAACATTAGGATAACAACCCAAAGCATTTACAAACTTAAGAATTTCAAATACCGTCTTTTTTTTTTTTTTTGCTGATAAAGTCACTTGTAAGTTGTAACACTTTTAGTTCGGAAAATAAATCATTTGAATCAATATCTAAAGAGTTATTATGCTTTAAAGTATTCTCAAGATTCATACAACATTCTTTTAATTTATCATCATCCAAAGACTTTAATTTATTTGAATAAAAAAGAAATCTAAAAATACTATCATATGCTTGCAATTGTTCAAATCTACTTTCTAAGGCGGCAATAACAACATCAACTACAATAATAAAATAATTAGCTCTAAAAGAATCTTCACTAGATTGGGTATTAACAACATCATTTGTATTTTCATCAAATTACTTCTTTCTCCGGATTTTTCGTTTTTTAGGAAAAATAGGTTCGATATCCATTTCTAATGCAAGACTTGTAGCCGAAGTCATAGCTAAAGTAAAACCATTATTTCTATAATCTTCAAAAAAACTAATGAGCCCCTTCAATAGAAATCCACACCATTAATGTGCATATTTTTTTTATTGCAACATTTTGCTAACCATGTTAATTCTAACTAAAATGTCATGCCAAATAATCATGTTAAGCAAAAATTCAAAATTTTCTAGTTCATTTTCTAAACTATGAGCTTCACTTTTAGTTTTAGCTTCACCAGTAATTTCAAATAATTCCAATAAAGCTTCTCGTATTTGGGGAGTTTGATATCTAATGGCTTTCACACTTTCAACATGACTCTCTCAATGAGTATTCGACAACGACTTAAGAGTTAAGCTATGTACATGATCTTATAAGGTTTTCCATCGTTTTGTAGAACTATTAAACAATGAATATAAACGTTGAACAACACTGAAGAAAGATATTGTTTTAACACAACTACTTGTCATATCACATATAGTAAGATTAAGAGAGTGAAACACATGCCATATATACAGTTCTAGGATTGATTTCAAGTAACCTTTTCTGCACATCTTGGTGTTTACCTTTCATATTTGATCCATTATCATATCCTTGACCCCTCACATCATGAATATTAAGATCAAGATATTCCAATACACGTAGCAATTCATTAAAAATACCATAACCAATTGTATCGTGCACATTCAAATATTCCAAAAAAAACACTTCAATTTTTATTTTCCTATTCGACGTGTCTATACATCGTATAATCAATGTCGTTTGTTCTTGGTGACTTATATCTGGAGTACAATCAAGAAGTACAGAAAAATATTTTGCTTCTTTGATTTTAGAAATAATTACAGTTTTAATATTTAAAGTTAATTTAGTAATCAACTCATTTTGAATTTTATGACTAAGATAATGAGAATGTATCTCATTATTCTTAATACGCCGAACATGTCCTGCATCACTAAGTCAAATTCTACAACCATTTCAACTAGACCTAAACACTCTCTTTTTTTCTCCATGAAATGCCAAATTATTCTTAGTAAGACATTTTACTATAGCAATTATTCTCAAAATAACTTGTTTCTAGTGCATTTTTTCTTTAGAAATCTGTTCTTGTAAATTTTATCAATTGTTTGATTTTTTTCTTAATCTAATTTGCAACTCAATCCAAGTATTCATATTAAAGATATGCTCAATACCATTTTCATGTTGTTTAAGTTTATCACTAAGATGCTTCCAATCATTATATCCTTCACTTGCTAAAGCACTTTTAGAATGTGGTGATTTAAATAACTTGCAACAAAAACAATATACTTTATCCACACTCTTTGAATAAACTATCCATTTTCTATCTTGATTCTCTCCATTTGGTAATATTCTAGTATAATGAGCTTGTGAAAAATGTCTAAACTTTTTATCTAGGGGTAAGTTATCACAGTTTTATCTTTTTGGACCTTTCTTTACTAATATATCTCTTGTTTTATCATCAAGACTATCCCAAATTGGAGGATCATATCTAATCCTAATGTCGAAGTTAGATGTCCTTCATCTATGTTATTTGCTGCAATATTTGATCCATTCATTTCCTCATTCAAATCGTTATCGTTAAAATCTACGGTATTTGATTCATTCATATCCATTGAGAAAGTATCAAGACTAGTTAGTCCATTCAAATCATTTACATCTATATTGTTTTGTTCTTGTTCACTATTAATATTTTCATTCAAGTCTTCTAAATGACTTGATTGTCCTAAATTTTTTGCGATTTTTTTATCTAATGCTCCTTTTTGTGATGAAATTAATTGTTCTGCTCTTTTTCTTTTTTGCCTTTTCTCACAATCAGATTCATGCCTCTTAGAAAACATATTTATTTAAAGAAATAACAATGATAAATTAAAGAATCACAAATTAATAAATAAAAAAAGTTGAAAAGATGAAACCGTGATTTGGTGAAAGAGGACGCAAGCAGCCTGGATTTGATTGGCAAATGGCAATCAACAGTGAATCTTGTTTTGAGCGGTTGAATGCCTGAACCAGCGGACGACGGTGATGGTGTTCTACACTCGTGTTGTTCTTGATTTCTTTTTAAAAATGTATATAATAAAATATTATTTCTAAGCTTATAAGAATTAGTCCACCACTCCACTAAATAGAAAATATATAATGCAATATCTTGTGATTTGTGAAATGCATTAATAATGCACAGAAGAAATAATTAAGAGTTGGGCGGTTGAGAATTTTAAGGCATGAATTGTTATCTTTCCAAATTTCAATACAATATTACCGTTCTCCATTCACTCTTATCCAATATCCATAAATATTTGTCAATCTTTTAATTTTTTTATAAAGTTATATATACATATATATATACACACACACACATATATATATATATATTTAGTAGGCCCTCTAACCTAGGGGCCCCGGGGCGGTCGCCCCTCCCGCCCCTCCTCGGGGCCACCCCTGGCTTTGAGGTGTTTCCAAAAATATTCGGGTAGAGTAGTCTATTTTGAAATATATATACTCCCTCCGTCCCAACTCTTTCTTCACATTTTCCTTTTCTGGGACGTTCCAACTCTTTTTTCACACCCTTAAAAAGGAAATAATTCATACTCACAAAAGTCAATAATTAAAGCACATTTTTTTTAGAGAAAATTGCTGCTAGGTTTAGTTTTTTTTAAGCTAAATAGCAACCAAGTTTAGTACTTTTTTTTAAATTACAAGTAGGTGTAGTTTTTGTTGTAAAAAGACCATATTACCCTCATAAATTGTTTCACTTCCCTATAAAATCAGCATAATTCTCCCTCATCTCACTCTTCCATCGGTCTCTCTCTCTCTTAAATTTAAATTTCTACCTTATACCCCCTCTTCTCTCTCTAAATTCAAATCCGGCAGATTTCTCCTCAGATCGTTACAGATCTATTAAATTTGGCCAAAAGTTCGTTGAGCCTCCATATATATCGACACCACCATGACGCGCAGTTGTAGATCGATCAGCGATTGCACCACCATCGAATCGTCATCTTTGATATAAAAAAGGTACTCATTTTTCTCTCTGTCTATCTATACGTGGAGGTTTCATGATTTTTTTTGGATTGGTGTGGATTTTTTGGGTGAGTTTCGAAGATGGGGGGGGGGTTTATTTGTTGTCCTCTTTTATTTAGGGCGTGGGGGTGGGTGGTAGGGGCAATAGTTTGTTGTGGATATTGTTTGGGTTTGTTGCAGAAGGGAGGGTGGGTTATGTTAGGCTTATTTGGAGGAGGGCGTGAGAGCTTGTTGCAGAAGGGGGAATACTGTTTGGGTTTATTGGGATAATGATGGGCATATTGGGGGAGAGGGGATGGTCGAGGGTTTGTTGCAGAAGGGGGTGGGTTACTATTTGAGTTTTGAATTTCTCTTTGAATGATTGTAATCTCTACTTTTGTCTTTAGATTTTTTCCTAATAGTGCAGAATGACAGTCTAGTGTTTGTTTGATTCCCACTATATGTACATAATATGGATAATTATTTTTTACTTTCATGACTACCTCCTAATGGCAGTAGCAACTCTGTTTCTTCTTTTTTCTTATTCTTTTTCTCCCCAATTATATTTTGTTGCAGAAAATAATTTTTTGTTAGGTTTTAGTATTATAATACCAAATTATAAATAATATTTTTCTTAATTTGGGTTTTCTTGTTGCAGGAGTTTGGGTTTTCTTGTTGCAGGAGTTTGGGTTTGTTGCAAGCAAGAGATGGATTTTGTTGTTGAGAAGTTATAAAGAAGAGGAGAAGAGAATTGTTTAGATGCAAAATATATATTATGGTATTATGTTTAATCCATAAAACAAACAACTCATTTTTACTAATGTCCACACTACTACAAATTCTAAATATGTACTATAGTACTATATCTTACACTATGGTACAAATAATTCTCACACATTCAGATAGAATAAAAAAATTATACTGCTGCTCAAACTTGTACCATGATATTATATTTTGTACTATGGTATTATCTTTCGGGAGATTTTATACTATTGTTCAAATTTGTACTACGTTATTATCTTTTGTACTATACATTTTCGAGAATAATCATTAAATAAAGAAATGCAAATAAAAAAATGTCTGTATTTTTTATTAAAAAATTGAAAATAAAACTTGATAAATTTTAAAAAGTTCAAAGAAAAAATGGAAAAGTAGATGTCCAATCAAAAAATGATGAAAAGTAAAATGAAGGGTATTATTGGTAATGTGTTTTAAAAAAGTTAACCTAGTTGCAATTCTAAAAAGGTAACTAACCTCAATGCAATTTACACTTATAAAACTAACCTCAAAGCAATTGCCCCATTTTTTTTTATTTAACTTCATACTCACATACTCCATTTAAAAAAAATTGTGTCATGTACCGCTATGAAGAAAGATCCGAGACGGAGGGAGAACTATTTATACTATTTTAGAAAAAAAGGAAATGCACTTTTTTATCCTCTAACTTTTGTTAATTTTGATTTTCATCATGTTAACTTTGTACATTTGAATTTCGTTCTATAACTTATAAAATTTGTATTTTTTGTCCTGTAACTTGTTATAACTGGTAACTCTTCCAGTAATTTAGTTCTATAACTTTAAAAAAAGTGGTGTCACATCAGCTTCACCGGAAGAGTTACCTGGAGTAGAAGGTAATAGGACAAAAAATACATTATGTTAGGATATTTTTGTCTTAAGGATTTTCTCACTTTGATTTTGATATTGTCAAAACATATTTGTTTTGTATTGTGGATACTAACATTGCAGGTACAAAGAGAAATGAAGATTTTAAAGGATAAAGTCTACATCTGCAATGTTGAATGCAGACTCTACATCCGCTTAAAGACAAGTCTACATCTGAAGAGTCGAAGAGTCTACATCTGCAGTTTTGAAGACTACAGTTGTAAACCTGAGTTTAGTAAAACTAATTAAGTGTAGTACATCTTGTACATTCACTCTCTTAGTTCGAAAGACATCAGTGTTTACCAGAGCTAATTACTAGCCAATAGAAACAAGTTGTTCAGTGATTAATAGCTCTTTGAGCAGTCATCACTAAAAGACAACCTGTACTACTTAAGGACAATGTTATATGACAAGAAGCTTTAATTAAGCTGAAGTCAAAGCTGGAGGTGAAATTAATTTGAAATTTCAATCCCTCCAACGGCTAGAGGACCCCTCAAGACTCCTATAAATAGGAGAGGAGACCTCAGAGGTTCAACAACAACAACCCCAAGCTTTCAAGCACACTTGCACAATAGCTTTCAAGAAAAAAATCAATAGTAAAAAATATTGATAGTGGAAAATATGAATGTAAAAAAAAAACTATTGATGCCAGAAATTGATAGACGAAATTTATTGATGGTCCCGTTTTCGAAGGGCAAAATGGGAATTCAGGAGCACAAAAAAAAAATTTAAACCTTCGCGCCGCAACCTGACTGAGTTCAGTGACGGAATACTCAAGTCACTGCGTTGCTCAGAGTCAGAGCTATCAAGTCAGTGATGAGACTTGAAAGCTCAGGCTCTGAACAAGGCAGTGACTCGAGAGACTGAACTCTCGAGTGCGTTGCCTGATCTGGTCAGTGAGAGGAATCTCCCTGACCTGATTGCTTAACCAAAGTTTTCTTAACAAAGCTCTCAGTGAGCTGATTTTCACAATACTTTAGTAAATACTTTGAAAGATAAGTACGCTCAGTTTAACGTGGTTCAGAGACTCAAGCTCTTACATCCACGGCCTGATTTAACAGGAAATCCACTACTTGGGATTCTTGTTTTTAACGTGCCAAGGTGCACTTACAACTGGACTCACGCCACTCCATGGGCTGCCTCTCCTCACCTCACTACAAAACTAACAATCTTCTGAAAGGGTTTAGTTTGGTTTGGTTTTCTCCAACTAGGTGAGGTTTTCCTTTACAATGTGTTAGTCTTAAAGCTAAGATTAGGAAAACCTCTCTAAGCTAAGAGTTACAAGCTTGACACTCAATGAGTATTTAGTGAAACCCTAAAGGTCAGGGTCGTGGGTGTGAAACACTTCCTTATGACTCCCTAACAAACCCTCACAGCTTGTAGGTGTTTATTTTCTTTTTTTTTTCACACAATACAACACACTTTACAACGAAGCTATGAGCTTGTATTTATAATGGGGATTCAAATGTATCCGTTGGAGGGAAGATACATTTGAATCCAACATTTAACGGTTTCAACCACTTTTCTTGGAATGCGGCCTTTGTCAGTGTCAGAGTTGCTGCCTCGTGCTGATTGGTCCACGTGGCCTGGATTCACGGATCTTTGACTCAGTGGGTTTGACTAAGACCCACTGACTTTAGGTAGCTTCCTCCTTCACTGACTGATGATCTTCAGTGGACTGAACGTCTTCAGTGTAGTTGTCCTTTAGAGACTGTTTGAAGATCATTTCCAAAAACTTTGTCATAAGGCTGAATGACAAAGTTCCCTGACCACAGTAGCCTGACTCCTTCAGGGCCTACTTGGTGCAGCACTGATCCTCCTGATCATGCTCTTCACTGAGTGGTCCACCTGACTTAGCTTAGATCAGCCTGGTTTACACTCAGTGGGACATCCTTCAGGTTTCTCTTCTAGTTCAGGTTACAAGCATGACTTCAGTCAGTTCTTCTGGGTGTCATCTTGATATTCTCAGGCTGTGTTGCAGAGTTCCCCCTCGCTGAGTTCCCCCTCAACTGAATAGCCTATTCTACTGAAAGCTAATTTAGCCTGACCTGAAATAGAAGATACTATCCTGACTGCTTTCAAACCTATTACATGTTGTTTTGGAAAATCATCAAAACTAAAACATATCCCAACAATTTCCCCCTTTTTGATGATTCCAAAACTTCTAACCAACTGATTTTCTAATACAAGAATAGTGTCAGAGTACAGGTAATAGTTTGAAATATGCAGGAATTCCCATAGTTTAAAACATTTAAGATCTGTTCGGTAGACCATTTTTCTTAACAAAACTGGATCGGTGGTCATGTGAACAACCCGCTCTGATACCAATTGATGGTCCCATTTTCGAAGGGCAAAATGGGAATTCAGGAGCACAAAAAAAAATTTAAACCTTCGCGCCGCACCCTGACTGAGTTCAGTGACGGAATACTCAAGTCACTGCGTTGCTCAGAGTCAGAGCTATCAAGTCAGTGATGAGACTTGAAAGCTCAGGCTCTGAACAAGGCAGTGACTCGAGAGACTGAACTCTCGAGTGCATTGCCTGATCTGGTCAGTGAGAGGAATCTCCCTGACCTGATTGCTTAACCAAAGTTTTCTTAACAAAGCTCTCAGTGAGCTGATTTTCACAATACTTTAGTAAATACTTTGAAAGATAAGTACGCTCAATTTAACGTGGTTCAGAGACTCAAGCTCTTACATCCACGGCCTGATTTAACAGGAAATCCACTACTTGGGATTCTTGTTTTTAACGTGCCAAGGTGCACTTACAACTGGACTCACGCCACTCCCTGGGCTGCCTCTCCTCACCTCACTACAAACCTAACAATCTTCTGAAAGGGTTTAGTTTGGTTTGGTTTTCTCCAACTAGGTGAGGTTTTCCTTTACAATGTGTTAGCCTTAAAGCTAAGATTAGGAAAACCTCTCTAAGCTAAGAGTTACAAGCTTGACACTCAATGAGTATTTAGTGAAACCCTAAAGGTCAGTGTCATGGGTGTGAAACACTTCCTTATGACTCCCTAACACACCCTCACAGCTTGTAGGTGTTTATTTTCTTTTTTTTTTCACACAATACAACACACTTTACAACGAAGCTATGAGCTTGTATTTATAATGGGGATTCAAATGTATCCGTTGGAGGGAAGATACATTTGAATCCAACATTTAATGGTTTCAACCACTTTTCTTGGAATGCGGCCTTTGTCAGTGTCAGAGTTGCTGCCTCATGCTGATTGGTCCACGTGGCCTGGATTCACGGATCTTTAACTCAGTGGGTTTGACTAAGACCCACTGACTTTAGGTAGCTTCCTCCTTCACTGACTGATGATCTTCAGTGGACTGAACGTCTTCAGTGTAGTTGTCCTTCAGAGACTGTTTGAAGATCATTTCCAAGAACTTTGTCATAAGGCTGAATGACAAAGTTCCCTGACCACAGTAGCCTGACTCCTTCAGGGCCTACTTGGTGCAGCACTGATCCTCCTGATCATGCTCTTCACTGAGTGGTCCACCTGACTTAGCTTAGATCAGCCTGGTTTACACTCAATGGGACATCTTTCAGGTTTCTCTTCTGGTTCAGGTTACAAGCATGACTTCAGTCAGTTCTTCAGGGTGTCATCTTGATATTCTCAGGCTGTGTTGCAGAGTTCCCCCTCGCTGAGTTCCCCCTCAACTGAACAGCCTATTCTACTGAAAGCTAATCTAGCCTGACCTGAAATAGAAGATATTATCCTGACTGCTTTCAAACCTATTACATGTTGTTTTGGAAAATCATCAAAACTAAAACATATCCCAACAATTTCCCCCTTTTTGATGATTCCAAAACTTCTAACCAACTGATTTTCTAATACAAGAATAGTGTCAGAGTACAGGTAATAGTTTGAAATATGCAGGAATTCCCATAGTTTAAAACATTTAAGATCTGTTCGGTAGACCATTTTTCTTAACAAAACTGGATCAGTGGTCATGTGAACAACCCGCTCTGATACCAATTGATGGTCCCGTTTTCGAAGGGCAAAATGGGAATTCAGGAGCACAAAATTTTTTTTTTTTAACCTTCGCGCCGCACCCTGACTGAGTTCAGTGACGGAATACTCAAGTCACTGCGTTGCTCAGAGTCAGAGCTATCAAGTCAGTAATGAGACTTGAAAGCTCAGGCTCTGAACAAGGCAGTGACTCGAGAGACTGAACTCTCGAGTGCGTTGCCTGATCTGGTCAGTGAGAGGAATCTCCCTGACCTGATTGCTTAACCAAAGTTTTCTTAACAAAGCTCTCAGTGAGCTGATTTTCACAATACTTTAGTAAATACTTTGAAAGATAAGTACGCTCAGTTTAACGTGGTTCAGAGACTCAAGCTCTTACATCCACGGCCTGATTTAACAGGAAATCCACTACTTGGGATTCTTGTTTTTAACGTGCCAAGGTGCACTTACAACTGGACTCACGCCACTCCCTGGGCTGCCTCTCCTCACCTCACTACAAACCTAACAATCTTCTGAAAGGGTTTAGTTTGGTTTGGTTTTCTCCAACTAGGTGAGGTTTTCCTTTACAATGTGTTAGCCTTAAAGCTAAGATTAGGAAAACCTCTCTAAGCTAAGAGTTACAAGCTTGACACTCAATGAGTATTTAGTGAAACCCTAAAGGTCAGTGTCGTGGGTGTGAAACACTTCCTTATGACTCCCTAACACACCCTCACAGCTTGTAGGTGTTTATTATTTTTTTTTTCACACAATACAACACACTTTACAACAAAGCTATGAGCTTGTATTTATAATGGGGATTCAAATGTATCTGTTGGAGGGAAGATACATTTGAATCCAACATTTAATGGTTTCAACCACTTTTCTTGGAATGCGGCCTTTGTCAGTGTTAGAGTTGCTGCCTCGTGCTGATTGGTCCACGTGGCCTGGATTCACGGATCTTTGACTCAGTGGGTTTGACTAAGACCCACTTACTTTAGGTAGCTTCCTCCTTCACTGACTGATGATCTTCAGTGGACTGAACGTCTTTAGTGTAGTTGTCCTTCAGAGACTGTTTGAAGATCATTTCCAAGAACTTTGTCATAAGGCTGAATGATAAAGTTCCCTGACCACAGTAGCCTGACTCCTTCAGGGCCTACTTGGTGCAGCACTGATCCTCCTGATCATGCTCTTCACTGAGTGGTCCACCTGACCTAGCTTAGATCAGCCTGGTTTACACTCAGTGGGACATCCTTCAGGTTTCTCTTCTGGTTCAGGTTACAAGCATGACTTCAGTCAGTTCTTCTGGGTGTCATCTTGATATTCTCAGGCTGTGTTGCAGAGTTCCCCCTCGCTGAGTTCCCCCTCAACTGAACAGCCTATTCTACTGAAAGCTAATCTAGCCTGACCTGAAATAGAAGATACTATCCTGACTGCTTTCAAACCTATTACATGTTGTTTTGGAAAATCATCAAAACTAAAACATATCCCAACAATTTCCCCCTTTTTGATGATTCCAAAACTTCTAACCAACTGATTTTCTAATACAAGAATAGTGTCAGAGTACAGGTAATAGTTTGAAATATGCAGGAATTCCCATAGTTTAAAACATTTAAGTTCTGTTCGGTAGACCATTTTTCTTAACAAAACTGGATCGGTGGTCATGTGAACAACCCGCTCTGATACCAATTGATGGTCCCATTTTCGAAGGGCAAAATGGGAATTCAGGAGCACAAAAAAAAAATTTTAAACCTTCGCGCCGCACCCTGACTGAGTTCAGTGACGGAATACTCAAGTCACTGCGTTGCTCAGAGTCAGAGCTATCAAGTCAGTGATGAGACTTGAAAGCTCAGGCTCTGAACAAGGCAGTGACTCGAGAGACTGAACTCTCGAGTGCGTTGCCTGATCTGGTCAGTGAGAGGAATCTCCCTGACCTGATTGCTTAACCAAAGTTTTCTTAACAAAGCTCTCAGTGAGCTGATTTTCACAATACTTAGTAAATACTTTGAAAGATAAGTACGCTCAGTTTAACGTGGTTCAGAGACTCAAGCTCTTACATCCACGGCCTGATTTAACAGGAAATCCACTACTTGGGATTCTTGTTTTTAACGTGCCAAGGTGCACTTACAACTGGACTCACGCCACTCCCTGGGCTGCCTCTCCTCACCTCACTACAAACCTAACAATCTTCTGAAAGGGTTTAGTTTGGTTTGGTTTTCTCCAACTAGGTGAGGTTTTCCTTTACAATGTGTTAGCCTTAAAGCTAAGATTAGGAAAACCTCTCTAAGCTAAGAGTTACAAGCTTGACACTCAATGAGTATTTAGTGAAACCCTAAAGGTCAGTGTCGTGGGTGTGAAACACTTCCTTATGACTCCCTAACACACCCTCACAGCTTGTAGGTGTTTATTTTCTTTTTTTTTTCACACAATACAACACACTTTACAACGAAGCTATGAGCTTGTATTTATAATGGGGATTCAAATGTATCCGTTGGAGGGAAGATACATTTGAATCCAACATTTAACGGTTTCAACCACTTTTCTTGGAATGCGGCCTTTGTCAGTGTCAGAGTTGCTGCCTCGTGCTGATTGGTCCACGTGGCCTGGATTCACGGATCTTTGACTCAGTGGGTTTGACTAAGACCCACTGACTTTAGGTAGCTTCCTCCTTCACTGACTGATGATCTTCAGTGGACTGAACGTCTTCAGTGTAGTTGTCCTTTAGAGACTGTTTGAAGATCATTTCCAAGAATTTTGTCATAAGGCTGAATGACAAAGTTCCCTGACCACAGTAGCCTGACTCCTTCATGGCCTACTTTGTGCAGCACTGATCCTCCTGATCATGCTCTTCACTGAGTGGTCCACCTGACTTAGCTTAGATCAGCCTGGTTTACACTCAGTGGGACATCCTTCAGGTTTCTCTTCTGGTTCAGGTTACAAGCATGACTTCAGCCAGTTCTTCTGGGTGTCATCTTGATATTCTCAGGCTGTGTTGCAGAGTTCCCCCTCGCTGAGTTCCCCCTCAACTGAACAGCCTATTCTACTGAAAGCTAATCTAGCCTGACCTAAAATAGAAGATACTATCCTGACTGCTTTCAAACCTATTACATGTTGTTTTGGAAAATCATCAAAACTAAAACATATCCCAACATTTATGGTTAATGACAATATAATTGTTGAGATGGTCGAGGTAGAAGATCCCTCAAGCGAATCTCATCATACTAGTGTTGGGGAAATCAGGGTGCCCGGATCTATTCGGGATATAATTTAAATACGAATTTAAATGTAATTATTACTAGCATGAATTAATCATAAATTAATTCAAATAATAATTAATCCGACAACGAAATAACATGCATATGAATATAATCGCCTAAAATTCTACGGTGAAAAATTAAGAATTTCACGTAAAACGTACCTCTTGAAGCGACGTCCGACCGAGATAAACGGGACAAGCGTAACGATCCTATCAACCGTAAAAACCTTCTCAAGTATTCCACTTTCGCCTTATTCGTTCACCGGTGGGAAGCGCTCACGAATAATTTAAAATAATAAAGAAGAAAGAAAATATTTATTGCTCTCGATTTTTCCAACTCATGGAATTATGTACTTGGGGATGAAATAATCATCCCCTATTTATAATAGGTGGTGGCCGAATTTTTTATGCCTGGAGAGATAAGGAGTACTCTTTTCTTGGCCTCCAAGAAATCTTGAATATATCTCATATTTTTTTTCTCCATAATAAAAAATTCCACAAAAATCTCACCCTTCTAATTATAATCATATTTTAAAATATTTAAGGAGAAGAATCCAAGACTTGGATCTTCTTGAATTTATGAGATAATCTTGTATTCCAAGAATACATATCTTCCATAATATCTTTTCAAAAAAATCAACAAAATCTTTTCTCTAACTTAATAAGCTTATTTTTTAAAATATCAAGGGAAAATCAGCAATAATAATTTTCTTTTATTTTAATCACCTTATTATTATCGGGCTACTTATTTGGCTAATTGAGTGGCCTTTAGGAGAATTAAGATGGACCTCCAATGGGCTACTGAATTACAATATTGAGCCCCAATATTATTCAGCCCATTAATGTTAATTAGTACCACTAATAAATTAATATTGCACAATTCATCTTAATCCATATTAAGATAATATGAGCTCCCGGTTATTATTTCCCGTGTTTAAGATTATCTAGACCATTAATTAATTGAGCTTCTAAATACCTCTAAATTAATTAATATCTTTTACCTTGGAGTAAAAACAACTCAACATTATTATCCGTACCGAAGAAACTAATTCTTCTCTTGCAAGATTTGGTACGATAAAACTTCTGAGCCCACCAAGGGGACAAATTACACGAGCCGTACTCGTACACATTTCTCCGTATTAAACCTTAGCAAACGTTGTATGATTAATATTACTTCACAAAACACAAGGTTCGAAGTCACGATGATTCTCACCCAACATGAATCAAAGCAATATCTATTAATCACACACGGTCATATTTAAGTGACAGAGATTAAGAAATCAATAACCACTGAGATCTAATTCTTCACATTTCAGAATAGAAGAATTTATCCTCGTTGTAGGTCCTCTTCAACACATACTAAATGTGCTAGTGCAATCTCTTGGTCAAGACAGATCAATCTGAGATATACACATCGACCTTTCACGGCCAATTGTTCAATTCCACCTTGGCCGTGAATTTGTACGTTTAGTTACAAGGAACTCGTCAATGTGATCTTCCGTGATCTGGTATCACCATATTAACTACAATGTAGCTCGTACTATAAATAGAACGAGTTGCAATAAACATTTAACATTCATTCATATTTAAAGCAAATGTGATCAAAGAATTATTCTCATAAAACAAAGTGTTTAATACATGAGTAATACAAAGTAAAAGCATACTTTCACGTATAACTCCAGCAACTAGTTTGCTTGAAGCAAACATGGGAATTGACAATGATGATGAACTTGATAATTCTTATGAAAATGAGTAATCAAGATACAAAATGTTATTACATTTTGTGTTTTTCCTTTGCTTTAGTATTTTATTAGGTGTGTTGTGGTTATATTTTTCATACTATTTTGTGAATTTTATCTTTGTGAAAGTTTACAAATCAATTACCGAATACCTCTAGTGATTCCAGAAGAGTTATCAAATCACTTTTTATATAGAAAATATTCCGGTTGAAATTCATGTCTTGAAGGACAAAATAATAAAGTGCTAATGAATCTAAAGCACGTCTGAAGCGTGAGAGGCCCCAGTTACAAAATTCAACCTCCTGAAGTGTTGAAAAATTAGTCTCAAAATTAACTTAGATTCATTCAAATTATAGTATAAGCGGTTAGTCCATCCAAAATAAAACATGATACATCGGATCTTTTCTAAGTTGATTGGTTAAAGTATGTCAAATAATATAACCCCTTTTATAAATGAATTTATTTGTGATGCATGTATGAAGGGTAAACTTATAGTAAGATTGTCTCGTTATAAAGTTGGAATTAAATAGCCTAATCTTCTTGAATGATCTCAATTGAGATATTTGTGGGCTGATTCATCTAGTATTGGGACTATTTTAATAATTTATGGCCATAATTGATGCTCCCACATGTTGGACTTGATGTGTGTTTATTATCCACCTATTATAATGCTTTTGCCAAACTTATTGCAAAATTATTTGAACTTATGTCTCAATTCCCAAATTATCCTATTAAATACATTCAAATGGATAATATCAGTGATCTCACATTGAAGGTATTTAAGTGAAGCATTCAGTCCCTAATGTTCACACCTAGAATGGTCTGGCTGAATTATTAATATGATACATTAAATTAATTGCTAGACAGTTATTGCAAAATTCCAACTTACGTTTTTCATGTTTGGGGCATGAAATTGTGTATGCAGCTACCCAAATTCAAATTCAACCTATTGCATATTATTATTACTCCTCCCATTAACAACTAGTGCATAGAAAAAAGCAACTATTTCTCATCTGTGAATATTTAGTTGTGCAGTTCTTGTATCACCGCCATGCAATGAATCTCAAATCCCAGCTAGCTGACTGCACACCTAATGAAGAGTCATATTTTGGCATTAGGGGGAGATAGAAATCCAAAAAAATTATAAATGCCGAAAAATTTTCCTGAAGGAAAAAAGATCTTCAACATTTAGACTCAAGCACTAGTCAGAGTGAACTAGAAGTTCAAAAAAAGAATTAACTTGCAATATTTAGCAAGTAATCTGTCAGATGTATTTATTAAACATAAAGAAATGGCTACAAATGGTTGAGGTACCAATGAGATCATGTATAAATGTTAATGTCCCCATACGCTAGAAGCGTAAAGGACCTCCCAACATGAAAGATATAAATCTGCGGTAAACTAAAGTTAGCAAAATATTGCGCCACTCTTACAATCTCCTGAAGAGATTCGTACAGAAGACAAAAGTCCTAGTAAATAAGCACGTGCACAAAATAATCAAAATACTAGGATTGCGGAGCGGCCAGATATAAATATTTTGGGAAGTAACGGGGATCTAGTTAATATGAATTTTATAAATAAATGCAGGAGATATAATAGAAATATTATTGTTGTCGACAACATATTCTTGTCCACAATTGCTTTTTCTAAAATCTGAATTTGGTGCTCATGTTGGGTGCCAGAAACACTTTGATTTGGATGGGATGGAAAGAAGCAAAATATGGCAGAGCTAGAGTTGTTAAACAAAATAAAATTATTTAGCTCTATCGTACGTATACCCGAAGTGTTATCCCTGTTGGATATAAATGAGTAGTGTACAAAAACCAAATGAGAATAACTAGGTGGTGAGCATTATTAGTAGCTCAATGGATTTTCATAAAGACCCATTATTGATTTTGATCAAATATGTTCTCCTGATATAAACAATATAAAATTCCGCTACAATATATTTATGGCAGCAAATATGAATTTAGCAAATATTGATGGACCTTGTAACCGCATATTTATTTAGTTATTGGATGTCAATATTTTTATGGTCCTCGAAGGATTAAAGATTCCTCATACAAGGAATGATGAAAATTACAATATGTGTAGTATAAAACTACAAATGACTATTATATAGCCTAAAACAATCGGGTTGAATGTAATATAATCGACTTAATAAGTTTCCTCCCGAAGAAGATATATTTAAACAATGATGTTTTTCCCTGAAGAAAAATGAATTTGTGCATTTTCCTGAAGGAAAAATGAATTAAGCATTTCCCCGAATGAAGAATGAATTTGATATCTCTCTAGAGGACAAATGAATTTTATAAAAAAGTTAACATACTTGTAGAAGCTATTGAAATTTTTATGTCTATAAATTTCATCCATACGAATATTTGATTAATCCATTTAAAGTTGATTTGTGGTATGACCAGAAGTCTCTCATGGTGGTCTGTTAAATAATTTACTGTTACCACCTCCTCAAACTATTCAGTGATTATTGTTAGGATAAATGTTGTATAGTTTTGATGAGTTAAAACAAACCAGAGAATGTAATAGGACCATCTGGACCTGTTAGCCAGATGATGAACTAGAATAGGACTTAGTTTAGGGCGAATTGCCAGACCAGAAGACCTCACCAGAGGACTTCACCAGAGGACTCCACCAGAGGACTTCACCAGATGACTCTGACCAGAGGTAGAGAACTCTCCCCAGACCAGACGAGTCTGGTGAAACAAAAGATGTTCAGAATCATCTCCTGATTCTGATGAGCAGTCTGTTTCTTAACCAGATCTGAACCAGAAGACATCATGGTTGCCTGGTGTCTGGTCTTGCCTTCTCTGGAGAGAATCAGAGTTAGGCATTGGAAGCTATTGACCGTTGGTGATTTAAATCAAGTCAACAAGATCAGGATTGGAAAGTCTCGAAGTCAATCAATCCAAGGATCTCACCAACCCAATCAATCAATTAGGGAATTGATTGATTGAAGCTTCCTTAAAATAGAGAATCTGATTGGATTAGCTCTCCAACGGCTATACCCTAATCTCCTCTATAAATACAAGAGTGCAGACTCAAGAAAAGGGCTAGAGAAATCCTACGCGCACGAAGTCATATTTCAAGCTCTTGATTATCAAGCATATAGCACTCTTATTCTATTCATACTTTTATATTCACTCTTAAGGAGTTGTTGGATTTCAACCTGTTCATCTACAAGATAAGGTTGAAGGTTGTGGTCTTTAGATCGAAGTTAGATCTAAAGATATTGTAAGAAGGGACTGGTACTTCACAATTCCAGTAAGTAAGTTGGTTGTTGGTTGGATAGTGAGACCCCTTTAATCAAGGGAGAGTGGACGTAGGATATTCAGATCCGAACCACTATACATCCGGTCTTATTTACTGTTTTCTGCATTTACTTTCTTGTTTATTTTATTGTGCTCTTGTGAAAAGAACTTTGCTAAAGACATTCCCTTTAAAAGCTTCCGCAATTTATCAATCTAGTGGGACCAACAAGTGGTATCAGAGCAGTGTGTCCAAAGACCACTGCTTTGTAAAGCTTTTTGGTGGTCACCGGGCAGATCTATTGCTCTTTATTATGTTTTGGTTAAATTTGTGTTAAATCTCTTTAGTAATAATGTCTGCAAAATCTTCTTACAAGAGCCGTAAGCTACCAGAATTCTCTTTCGAGGATTACAGCCACTGGAGCTTCATGATGAGTAATCATCTTGGAGCTATTCATCACCGCATGTTAGATGTGGTAGAGAGTGGCCCAATTAAATTTTACTGGACTCCTATTGATAGTGGCAGGTCAGAGTCCAGAGAAGAAACAAGTGAAACTGCCCAGAAAGTTGCTGAGGACAGAGTTCCCAGACAGAGAATCCTCAAGAAGAAAGATGAGCTTGACAATGATGAAAGGAAACTCTATAATTTGGACCAGGTGGCAAGAACTGAAATTATCAACACACTCACAAAGGAGGTGATAGAGAAAGCCAGAACATGTGCCACTACCAAGGAGATGTGGGATAAACTTGCCCTGCTCTGTGAAGGAACAGAGAAGATCAAGGATAACAAACTCCAAGTTGTTCAACACTCGTTTGATACCTTCAAAATGAAACCAGACGAGACCATTGACCAGCTGGATATGCGTCTCACAAATCTCCTCAACAAGGCTAGTGCCTTAGGTAAGACCTACTCTGAAAAGGAAATAAATAGTAAAATATTACGTTCACTAACCAGCAGGTGGAGAATCAAAGTGATTGTGATTAAAGATAGCAAGGATCTCAACACTCTGGATCATCATCTTCTGCTATCTGATCTTAAAGCCTACGAATATGATCTTCAAGAGGAGGATCAAACAGAAGAGGTTTCCTCTTTTGGTCAGAAAGGAGTTGTCTTCTCCTCTACCATCAAGACAGATGACAAACCAAAGGAGTCTCCTGCAGATGACTTGAGTCTCAAGGAACAGGTAGCACTTCTAACCCGTAAACTTGATAAAATGAGTTCAAAATATGGCAGGTACAAAAAGCACTGGAAGGAATCTACCAGAGACAGGAAGAGTTCCTTCAAAGCTGCAGATAAAGAGAGAAAATCTGGAGACTCAAGGGAGACCAAATTCAGAACTCCAGAGAGGAGAAGAGATAGCAGCTCTGGGAGATCAGATTACCAGAGGAGGGATGGCAGTTCTAGCAGACCAGACTACCAGAGAAGAAATAGTAGTCCATCCAGAACAGAGTACAACCAGAGGAGGAGAGATCCAAGCCCAAGTCCCAGAGGAGATAACACCTGTTACACCTGTAACAAGCCTAGTCACTACAGCTATGATTGTCCTCAATTGACTCCCAGAGAAAGAGAAGAGAAAAGACTCAAGAGAGATAGGAGATATGCTGACAAGAGAGCACTACTGGCAAAAGCAGAGGAGGAAGATACTAGTTCCAGTTCTTCTTCTTCTTCTGATTTCGGATCAGATGATGATGTATGTCTTATGGCAGACATCACTGAGGTAAATAAAACTACCCTATGCTTATCTAATTCCAAATATACTGAATCATCTCATTCATCTGGTAACTCCAGAGAGTCTGATATGCAACAAATGCTATCAGATCTCCAAAACTGTGTTCAACTATGTCAAAACCTTGAGAAGGAAAATGGTAGGCTCAGATCTGAAGTTCAATCCCTCTCTCATGAGCAAAAATCCACCAGAGAATTCATGAAAGATCATTCCAAAGAAGTCTCTGAACTTCAGGATAAGATCACAGAAAGAGATACTCTGGTAGATCAACTCATGAAAGAAAAGAACTCTCAGGAAGATGAGTTCAGTGAACTTAGAGCCAAATACCAGACTCTTATCAAGGGGAAACAAGTTGAGCAAACAATAGAAGATATACCCATGCCCAGAGAAGCTCCTAAGATACCATATGTTGTATCTATCATATCAGAGTCTTCTCAGCGCATTAATGATAAGAGTGGTTTAGGATATTCTGGAATTACTACCAAAACTCATAAATACCTTTACAACAAAGATAAGTCTATAAGATCTGGTAAATTGGTAGAAATCTGGGATGATAAAGACTCAACTGGTAATGGTTACAAAGTGGTTCACAATTCTGGTTGGAAAAGGAATCACTCTGTTAATCACATAGAATATGGTCCAGAAGAGTTGACTGTCCTGGAAGAAAAGATCCTAGAGAATAAGAGTCAACAAAGGGAACCATTGAAGGTTGATGGATCTGTTAACAATAAATCTCAAAGAGTAGAACTTACTCAGATTGGAGGACCCCAGAGGAATCCTCAAAGGGAACCTAACCAGATTAGGGGACCTCAAAGGAGACACTCAAGAAGGGGGAATCCCAATCAGAATAGGAACTACCAGAGATGGAACAATGTTCAATAGAACCAGGTACCCCAGAGACGGTTTTCTCAGAGGAATCAATTCCAGAAAAGATATACTCAAAGGAACTATAACCACCAGAACAGGTCTACCTTTCAGAACCAGAGGAGGTCTTCCAGACCCATCTATAGAAAACCAACTGATCTGGGTAGTTATGACACCAGAGATGGTTCTTCTAGGATGTACCCTTACAACCAGACCTTTAAGACCATGTCTTTGAGGCAGGCCATTCCAAAGGCCAGATTTGAGAAAAGATACACCAGACCTGTCTATAGGAAAGGTGTTCTGATCAGACCAGTAGCTCAATATGTCATTGTAAGAGGATATGTGCTGGTAGATAGATTTGGAAGGAAGATAAGATCTCCTCATCCAGCAAGGGATGATCTTTATCTTTGGATTCCTACAAAACCTGCAACTAACCAATCAGGACCTAGCTCTAGTAGGGGACCTAATTGATTTCTCTACAGGATGATAAGAGCCCATTGGAGAAAGGACTTTCAAGCAAACATGTGTGGTACATTGATAGTGGATGTTCCAAGCATATGACATTCCAGAAAGATCATCTCCAGGATTTTAAGCCAATGAATGGGCCAAGAGTGATGTTTGGTGACAACAACTATGGAGTCACCAGAGGTGTTGGAAAATTGACTTTTAATGAAGTATTTGTAAATGAAGTCTATTACGTTGAAGGACTCAGGCATAATCTGCTTTCAATATCCCAATTTTGTGACAGGGGATACTCAGTGAAGTTTTCTAGTGATTCTTGCACTGTCTTTTCCTCTGATTATAATGACATTTTGCTTATAGGCTTGAGGAAGTGTAACATTTATCTTGCAGATTTTAGCAGTTGCCCAAGAAATGCTTGTCTGGTTGCTAAAGGATCTGCAGAAGATAGTTGGTTATGGCACAAGAGATTGAGCCACCTCAACTTCAAAACACTGAATAAGATTGCCAGAAAAGGTCTTATTCGAGGTCTTCCTAATGAAGTGTTTAAGAAGGATCAGGTTTGTGGTTCATGCCAGAAGGGTAAACAACCCAAGACCTCCTTTAAGGATGTCCAGAGCACAACCACAACCAGAGTACTTCAACTACTTCACATGGACCTGTTTCTCCTCTTAGTTTCAGTGGAAGGAAGTACACCTTGGTGATAGTAGATGACTTTTCAAGATACACTTGGGTAGTGTTCTTGTTTAAGAAAAATGAAACTATCACTAAGCTGCAAGAATTCTTCAAGCAGATTCAAAATGAGCAGAACCAGAGCATAGTCAGAATCAGAAGTGGCAAAGGGACAGAGTTTCTGAATTCACACATTGCAGAGTATTGCAAATAACATGGGATTTTTCATGAGACATCTGTTGCCAGAACACCCCAACAAAATGGAGTAGCAGAAAGAAGGAATAGAACCCTTAAAGAAGCTGCAAGGACTCTTCTAGCAGAGTACAACACACCACAAAGGTTTTGGGCAGAAGCCATCAATACAGCCTGTTATACCCAGAACAGATGCCTAATTGCCCAGAGACATAGCAAGACTCCATATGAGGTATGGAAAGGTAAAACCCCATCTGTTTCATATTTTCATGTTTTTTGTTGCAAGTGTTTCATTCATGACAATGGGAAATCAAAATTAAAAACTTTTGATGCTAAAGTAGCAGATGGAATATTTTTAGGATATTCCACCACTAGTAAAGCATTCAGAGTTTTTAATAAGAATTCACTTTGTGTGGAGGAAACACCACATGTTGTTTTTTATGAATCTGTTGTTGAGTGCAAGGTAGAATTAAAGTCTTCTGGAGAGACCCGGAATCAGACTACTCCCAGAGTAATCAAAGTCAATCCACCTATTCTTGATTCAGACTCAGATTTAGATTCAGATGTTGACCCATCTTCTGGTTCTCTAAAGGAGAAGTCTTCACAAGGTGCAGAACCAGAGGAGGTTGGAACTCCTGTAGGGGGAAGCTCTTCTGCAGGTGGTGATATTCATCAAGGTACTGCAGAGGATGATCAAACAGGTAAGACCATGGGAAGGAGGACCCTGGTTGATCACCCCAATGACCTGATAATTGGAGATCCAACTAAGGGTGTCCAGACTAGGAGAACTCTTAATTTAGCTGCCTTATTCAGTTGCTATGTATCCTTGATTGAGCCCAAGAACATTAAGGAAGCACTGAAAGATTCAAATTTGATTGTTGCTATGCAAGAGGAGTTGAATCAATTCACCAGACAGGATGTTTGGGAGCTGGTAAACAGACCAAGACATCAAAAGGTGATAGGCACTAAGTGGGTTTTCAAGAATAAGAAAGATGAGAATGATGTCATTACTAGGAACAAGGCAAGGCTAGTGGCTCAGGGCTATTCTCAGTCTAAAGGAATAGACTATGATGAAACTTTTGCTCCTGTTGCCAGACTAGAAGCCATTAGATTGTTCTTAGCATATGCTGCTCACATGAAGTTCAAAGTGTACCAGATGGATGTGAAATCTGCCTTTCTTAATGGGATTCTCATTGAGGAAGTGTATGTGGAACAACCTCCTGATTTTGAACAAGGTGACAAGGTGTTTAAGCTTAAGAAAGCTCTTTATGGGCTGAAGCAGGCACCCAGAGCATGGTATGACACTCTATCTCAGTTTCTTCTGGACAATGGTTTTACTAAGGGAAAGATTGATAGGACCTTGTTTAGGAAAGAAGAAGGAAAGGACATCCTTCTGGTCCAAATATATGTTGATGACATTATATTTGGATCCCCTAACAAGAGGCTGTGTGAGTGATCTCATGCAGAGCCAGTTTAAGATGTCTATGATAGGTGAAATGAATTATTTCTTAGGTCTGCAGGTAAAGCAAACAGAGAAGGGAATTTTCATCAATCAGGCAAAGTACATCAGAAACATGTTAGAGAAATTTGGAATAGGATCTAGCAAGGTAGTCAAGACTCCTATGATGACAAATTTCAACATGGATCCAGATGAGTCTGGAGAGAATGTGGATCAGACTCAGTACAGAGCACTTATTGGTTCTCTTATGTACCTGACTGCAAGCAGACCAGATATTACCTTTGATGTTGGTGTGTGTGCCAGATTTCAAGCTAATCCTAAGAGAAGTCATCTGAAAGCAGCTAGGAAGATATTGAAATATCTTAATATCTTAAGGGTACAGTGAATTTGGGGTTATGGTATCCTGCAGATGACAACTTAGAGTTAAGTGGTTATTCGGATTCAGATTATGGTGGGTGCAGAATAGATAGGAAGTCTACAAGTGGAACATGCCAATTTTTAGGAAATAAATTGGTATCTTGGTTTTCTAAGAAGCGGACTTCAGTTGCTACATCAACAACAGAAGCAGAGTACATGGCTGCAGGGAGCTGTTGTTCACAACTACTCTGGATTAGTCAACAACTCAGGGACTACCAGATTAGAGCCAAGGATATTCCAATATTCTGTGATAGTAATAGTGCAATAGCAATCACACAGAATCCAGTTCTTCACACCAGGTGCAAACATGTTGATATAAGGCATCACTTTATCAGAGATCATGTTGAGAAGGGAGATATAAGGATGGAAAAGATTGTAACAGAGAAGCAGAGAGCAGATATTCTGACTAAGCCTTTGGCTGAGTCCAGATTCAGAGAGTTAGCATTTGAGTTAGGCTTATTGGATCCAGAGACAAATTTGTCGTAGGGGGAACATCAGAGAAGTATCCTTTGTTTCATTCTATTACTTAATATATATGTTTTTAAACTAACATGCCTACAAGCTAGATATATCAGGGAAGTTACATCTCCAGATGAGATACGCACCAGATGAGGCTTGTACCAGATGAGGTACATCCCAGATGAGGTACTGAATAAGATTGCAGAAAAGTCCGGAGTCTTCTCTGACCAGATCCAGATGGGTTTCATCAGATAAGCTGTAACACCAGACTAGCTGTGGTATCATCTGGTTACAATATCAGGTGACAGGTATGCTTTTACTTCTCTGGCCTCTGATCATTGGGATACACTTTACAAATTACTTAATACACCCAAAACGTTTCAACTTCAGAGTGTATTTAAGACTAGGGTATCGGGCCTAGGTAATCATTTCGCTTTTTCTCTTGACTGCCACAAACCCCCTTTATACCCAGTCCCAATGACCACGCCTACGCACCAGATTAAATCTGTATTTCGCCTTTTAATCTTGGCCTTCAGATTTAATTACTGTGCAATATGTCAATCAATTCGAAAATTGATTTTGTTCCCTAAATTAAATTTTTCAATTACACGCGTTCACACTTCATTAATTGATCTTACCACGCGTCTTGCCCTATTTAAATTTAATTTCTCTTCAATCTATCCTTTCACGTTTCCTTACTTTTAAATCGCTAACCTCTCTCTGCAAGTTTTCTCTCTCTCTCTTTTTTTCTCCTTCTCGAATTTTCAGACATGGCCCCTCCGTGCAACTTCGATCATGAGTTGATGATGAAGAAGTTGAAGACAGAGATGGTGGTTGACTTCTACACCACCAAGAACTCGACTGCGTTGGCTATTTTAGAACTATTACGAAGATCCGGCGTAGAGAAGTTGATTTCAACAGTCCCTCGAGATTTTTGGACTTTGGACGGTTATGTGGCCCAATTTCTAGTTCGTATGAAGATTCATGAAGATCACATTTCATCCAAGATAGACAAGGATGATTTGGTGTTTTCCAAGCAAGATTTATGTGCTTTGTTTGAGAACATCTCGGCAGAAGGGGTGGATCCATTGACTTACAAAGAGGATGAAATTGTTGAATCTTTCAAAATCTTTGCCAGATCCTCTTGCCAGAATTTGACGAAGGGCTTTCTGGACAAGCATTTGAGGCAAAAATACAAGGTACTCTTTGACATAGTGGTGAAAGTGTTGATGTATGAAAATCACAGCACAGATGCAATTTTCAATGGAAGGATGTGTGTGATGAGGGCACTGTATGATGGAGTGCAATGCAACTGGGCGGAATTCTTTTGGGATGTTTTGAGGAAGAATAGATTAAAAGTGAAGAAGGAGGCTTGTCCTTCCAAGCCAGGGGAGTTACAGTACTATTTCACTGCTAATGTTTCATTAGGGACGAAACTGACTCTGATTCTGGATACCTTGCTTCCAGAAAAGAGATGGAAAGAATCTTGGTGCAGAGGGTTTCACGAATCCAAGATCTTGTTCTCCAAGGATAGTCCTCTCCATGGCCATGCCGACTCTGATGGAGAACAAGCCATCCCTGCCCCTCCTCTTCAAGCAATTCCCTCACCTGCAAAGGGGCAGAAGCAGCAAGGTAAGAAGAAGCCTGCTGAAGCAACTGGTTCTTCAACCATTGCTTTCTCTGGTTCCTCGGAGGAGGACCAGATTCCCCTTCTTGATGTGTTGAAGAAGAAGAAGGGTGATAGTGAAGAAGCTGCCAAGAAGGCAGGGGCTGCCAAGCGAAATAGGCCAGAAGAGGCTAAGAAAGCCTCTGTAAAGAAGCCCAGAACAAGCAGAAGGGCCAAGAAGACACTCCTGGTGGATGAGCCATCAGAGGGGGAGGAGGAAGAAGAGGTTGAGCCTCTTCAAAAGAAGAAATCTCGGGCCAAGAGGGCCATTCTTCAAGAGTCAGATTCTGGATTTGATCTTGGAGATGCTCTGGAGCAGGCAATTGATGAAGCTGTCAGGATCATGCAGGACTCCACTGCTCCAGTCCCATCTGATGAGGTAATCCCACCTATCCCTACCTCTACCCCCATTAATCTTGTTTCCCCATCAACTTCTCCCCCAGAAAACCCTCTCCAAAACCCATCTTCTGCTTCTGGTGCCCCCTTTGCTTCACCAGAGCAGACCCTCCCTGATACCCCCATATACACTCCCTCCACCATACCTACCCAAACACCTTCTCCCCCACCTTCCCAAACACCTCTTACCACTGATCCCTCTCCCTCAGCCCCTGTACCAGAGGTGCCATCCACTTCTGGTGCCATCTCAGCCTCTGTACCAGAGATTCCATCTTCCTCTGGTGCAGAACAGCCCATTCCCACAACCTCTACCTCACAAAATCCTACCCCTCCCCAAACTCATTCAGACCAGAATCCATCTATCTCCATGGCTCTGGGACCTCTTGCCCCTCCCCATTCTCCCACTTGTTTGACCAGCGATGATAGTGAAGATGAGGATGCTTCACTGGAGTCGGAGGTCTTAGCACCATCCTCCTCTGTCTCTGGGCCCAGGCCCTTTACTTTCTCATCTGTAGAAATGGGTCCCATCAGGCAGAGTATGAGTGTAAGTGCTCAGCTCTGGCTAAGAGAGCACTTCCCTATTCTGTTGGAGAACTTACCATTTTTGGCAGAGCTGACTGATGCCAAAGTCTGGAGCAAGGCCAGACTTGAAGATGTGGAGGACCTCATATTATTGCTTGAGGAAATGGGTCCTCCCAATTTCACTGCCTGGGAGATTGATCTCAAGAAGAAGCTCAACATCCAGAATCCTGCAGAGCTCGAGACCCCAGAGGCAGCCAAGGTCTTGATCCGCACCTTGTTGATTCAGAGAGGAGTTATGATCTCTCCTGCGGGCCCTCTTACACATTTGGCCCTCACTTCACCTTCCCTCTAGAGCTCTACTCTAATGAGGAGGACTTTGATGTCACTCCTGCCGTGCTGCAAAAGATGAAGACCTTCTTCAATGAGCAGATCATGCAGATTGGGCATTTTTCCAAGGCGATTCAACATATGGCCCCTGCTATGATTGAGCACCAGATTCGGCAGGAGAGGAAGATCTTCTTGAAGCAGATAAAGTCCACCTTTGCAGATGCCAAAGCCTCTTTCAAAGCAAATGGACTCTTTGTTAAGCTGGATGTGATGCACAGCCAGAAGCAGCTCCAGGAGCATGTGCTGGAGCAGCTGAGGCCAGTCTCTGTATTGAAGGTTGAGATGGCTTCCCAGATGCTGCAGACTGCTAAGCTTAAGGACTCCCTCCAGGAGATGTTAGTAAAGCAGAAGAGGCTTGTTGTTGAATCAAAAGCTTACCTGGAGGAGGCAAAGCAGCTGCGTGATCTTCACTCTTCCTCCAACACTGCCTTGCCTGATCTCATTAGGCAGGTGGTGGAGCCCCTTGTTGATGAAGTTAAAATGGGGGAAGAGAAGGCCAGAAATGATCTGGCGAAGACCACAAACGAGACTCTCTTCAGCCATGGTGCTCGTCTGGACCTGCTGGAGAACACCTTGGCCCAGGAAGAGCTGCAGAAGAAGAAGAAGAAGGAAGAGCTCAAATCTCTTACCATGGCAAAGAAGCTTGCGGCAGAAGAGGAGTCTTCAGAAGCAGAGCAGGATCCCATCCAAATTTCTGGACCTACAAAGAAGAAGATAAGAAAGGTGGAGAAGAGCTTCCTAGAAGAAGTAGTTGACGAGGCAGAGAAGAGATTCAGGGAAGAAACGCCTGAAGAAAGGCAAGCCAGAATAAGGAAGAACATAGATGAAGAGCAGAGGCTCCGATATGTTAGGAGGCAGAATAAGAAGACCAGAGAAGCTGGCATCTCTTCTGGTGCCAGTGGATCCAGCCAGAAGAAGAAAGGTCATGTTGAGGTGATGGACATTTTGCCACTCAGGACAGAAGGGTCCTTTGACTCTACTGTACCTGTCCCTCTGTTAGAGAAATGGAGAGAAGCAAAGACCTTGTGGTTCATCCAGCACTACATTCAGAGACCTCCACCAGAGGATGATGCACTCATCAACAGGACATTTCATTCTTGGATGAAGGCTTATGATGCAAGTCTGTACAAGCAGCTGATGGACTCCACCATAGAGTTCAGCCTGGAGGTCACTGCCCCTGAATTCCATTATCTTAACACTCCAATGATAGGGGACCAGGTTGATTGGGCTGAACTGAAGAAATTGTACAAGACCAAGGTGTTGGCAAATTTCACTCCAACATCTTCTGCTGAGTTGAAGGCCATTCAAGACATATTCTTCGACTGGTTCCTGGTGCCTAAGTGTTGGGACATTGTCAGTTTTGATTAAGATCCCAAAGCCCCTGAAAAAATGTTTGCCTTAATCTGTCTTTGTCAGGCTAGTCTTGATTAGGATTAGTACTTAGTCATTTTACACTTCACAGGTACTCAGTGAGAGGAGAACTCACTGGAGACAATCAAGACTCAGAGCCTGAAGACGAAGAGCACCATCCTGAACTTATGGCAGTCCTCTAAGCTGGCTGAGTAAGTGTCAGTGATGAAGAGTATGACCCTGAGGTCATTACTAACTCAGTCCTGAAGGGAACAGGATGTCACTGAGTTCATGGGAAGACTTGGAGTAGAGCCAAGCAATGCAAAAGGAATTTCAGCGTCAGGACAAGACCGGTGAGCCCAAGACAAAATGAACTTAATAAGACAAGCCTGAAGCTCAGGAATAAGTTCTGACATTCTCACCAACCTGATGACGTGGCCCAATCCGAGAAGGACACGCACGTACGGAACCTGATATGAAGACTGAATTCAGACTGCATATTCAACGGGCAAGCATTCAATATGCATTTAATGCAAATACCAAATCCATGCAAGACGGCTGCTGCATGAAGATATGTCCGTTTGAAGCCACTCTATATAGATGACTCGAAGACTATCTCTCCAACGGATAGTTTTCCAAATCACCTATAAATACAGAAGACCTTGAACCCATTCAAGGTTACGGGAAATTTCCAAGCCAGAAATTACTCAAACTCTCGAGCATTCAAAGCGTTCAACCCTTAAGAAGAAGCACTCAAAACCATTTAAATTTCCCAAGTGTTTCTTAGCAACCGAGAGTTATTCTGTATTCCAAGAGCTAAATAGCATTATCTTAAGCTTAGAGAGATTATCCCATCCTTAGCATAGCTTTGCCTTGTAAGGATAATCTCAACTTAGTTGGAATCCAAACTGAAACCAAAACCCTAAGTTAGGTTTGTTGGGAGTAAGTCAGTTAGTGTGTTAGTAAGTGGAGTTGTATAGATCAGTGAGGTTAGCTGGTCTTGGTGCACCTTGGCACGTTAAAAACAAGAATCCCTTGAGTGGATTTCCTGTTAAGTCAGGCCGTGGACGTAGGAGCTTGAGACTCTGAACCACGTTAAACTCCTTGTGTTCTTACTGCTTTGATATTGTGCATACTTGCTATATTACTTGTTCATTCATTGCATTCAAGTTTATCAGGCCTGAATCAATCAGGCTGATCTTCAAAAGAGCACTGCCCTACTAAACACTTTTCAGATTTGAGTAAAACAAGTTTTCAGAAAGCAAACTAAACAAGACTTTAAACTTTCAGGGCTCAAACATTTCCGCACTGAACTTGAACTGATAGTTAGCCAACTGACCCGCATCAAGTGTAGTCAGTAGGTGTGTTATCAGCTCCTAGTTCTTTACCACTCTGAGTAAAGGGGACTCAGTCAGTTTTAAGGTTGAAAAATTGGTATACGTGTATCCCCCCCATACACGTATTCCTCAGTCTTGTACCGGGACCAACAAGTGGTATCAGAGCAGTGGTTCGAAAGACCACTGACTTTGAATACTGATAGTTTCAGAGGAGAAACTGTTGGTGGTCACTGAACAGATCTGAGTTTGCTTTTCATAAAGCTTGCATCATCATGACTTCGAGGAGACTTGAAGCTTCGTTACCTGAATTCTCTGTGTCTAACTTTGTCTATTGGAAGTTCAGATTAGAAGCACATCTAGATGCCATCCATGACCAGATGCCGCGTGTACTCAGGGAGGGACCGATCAAGATCACTATTCCTAACGTCAGAGGACTGGGATATGAGGATCTTGCGATTGGCGTGCAGGTTCCTAAAGAAAGGAAAGACATGACCAATGATGAAATCAAGATGGTTGGACTCGACAATGTCGCCAGAAACATCATCTTGCACACGGTGCCCTTCGAGGAGTCAGCTAGACTAATGAACTTAAAGACGGCAAATGAGGTTTGGGATGAGTTGACAAGGATGTGTGAGGGATCTAAAAAGATCAAGGAGAACAAGAGAAACATTGCCATTCAGAAATTCGAGGCGTTCGAGATGCTGCCTGACGAGAGCATAGATCAAATGGAGTCTAGATTCATCAAGTTGATGAATGAGTTGGTGATGCTGGACAAGGATGTCCCAAGGAGAGATGTTACCTCAAAGATCCTGAATGCCCTTCCTGAGAGATGGGACAACAGTGTAATTATGCTTAAGAACACTCAGGATATGAGTAACATAACTTCTGCTTTACTTTTTTCAGAGCTCAAAGCGCTTGAATTCGATCTTAACAAAAGAAAGAAGAAAGTTCAGTCAGAAGAGGAAGTGAAGGAGAAAACTCCTGAGAAAAGTGTGGCGTTCAAGGCCAGGTTTGAACCTGTTGAGCCCTCATCAAACTCTTCATCAAAGTCGCTGATGGAGATGAGCAGGGAAGAACTCGCTGAGGAGTACAGCCTGATGGCCAGACGATTTGACAAGCTCAATTCCAGGATTGGTCATTATAAAAAGTTTTATCAGGACTCACGTGACAGGAAACCTGAAGGAACCCACCAGAGCTCGAGGAGATATGAGGAGCGAAGGAACACTGACCAGAGGAGAGAACGTGGTGATGAAAGGAGATATTCTGAACCAAAACCTGAAAGAAGAGACGAACAGAGACGTACTCGCGATGATAGATATCCAACCAAGGCTGAAAGCTCACCAAGAACCAGGGAACCTGACTCAAGGAGGAACCCTGAACCAAGAAAAGAAAGAGTAAGTGAGAAAGTAGCATGTTACAACTGTAACAAAATTGGTCACTATCAGTACGACTGCCCGGAGCTGAGTGCAAGGGAGAGAGAGGAAAGGAGAGCCACTAGAGATCTAAGATCTTCTGATCGGAGAGCGATGGTCGCTGAAGATGCAACAGATTCTGACGGTCCTGCTGAAAGGTCACCTGAACTCTTCTCAGATGACGAGTACGATGATGTCTGTCTAATGGCTAGGGATGAGCCTGAGGTAACATCAAATTATGTTTGTGCTTCTTACACTGGTCAAAATCCTGAGCTTAGCTCAGAGTCAGTTAGAGAAATGAACCTTCAGATCTGTCTTGATCAATTGATGGTTGATTTCTCCAGACTGCAGGAAACTAATGTCTTCTTGGTAGAGGAGAACAAGAAATTGAGTACTGAGGTTCAAAACCTGAACGAACAACTCACTCAGTCTGATCTTAAAGAATCAGCTCAAATTGTGAGACTAACTCAGGAGATTGATTTAATCAATGCTGAGCGTCTTCCAAGAGAGAAGATTCTGAAGGAACTGGCTGACGAAGAGCTGGTCAGGAAGGAAGAACTGAAAGTACTTAAGAGTAAGTTTGATGACCTCTTTACCAGACATGAAATCCTGAAAAAGAGTGAGGACTCTCTCAAGAAAAAGGTTGCAGCAATGAATAAATCCTCAGTGGCTAGAGAGGAAATAAATAGCAACCAGATACTTGGGAACAAGAAAAAGGGACTTGGATATGTTCCTGAGAAATCCTCACAAGGTCAATCTCATGTTGCTTCAGGGAGCAACACTGAGAGGGTATTTGTTCAGACAGGCCAGAGTGCACCTAAGGTTGTGCTCCAGGCCCGTCAAACTGATAAGGGCAAAGAAACCGTTGACACAGTCAAGGTAGCTCCTAAGGTAGCTAAGCCAAAACCCAAGGAAAAGGCGAAGCAACCTAAGGAAGCCCCTGAAAGCTCAGGCCAGGGAAAACCTCAGCGAAAGCAGAGGAAGACTCAGGCCAAGAGCACTCAGACTGGTCAGCGAGGGTACCATCATGCTTGGCAATACCAACAGGGAAGGCCAAACATGATGACACCCCCGTGGTTTTGGCATCCTGAGGCCTTTAACTGTTTTCCTTTCCCTCACTTGCCTAGGGGGAATAGAAATCAGGGTCCTTATCAAGAACAAGGCCCAAGACCTGCTGCACCCAGACCTAGGAAGAACAGGAAGCCAGCCCAAAAGGCACCCACTCAAGCTCCTGTGAAGCCTAAGTCTAGCACCCATACACCATCTTCCTCTCAGGCAAAGAAGAAGAAAGTTGTGTATGTTGATGTTTTAGGGAGACAGATTTACCACTCTGAGGCAATCAGGGTTGTGAAGCAAGTCTGGATCCCGAAGGGTACAGCTGACACGATAGGACCCAACACCCAATGGGTACCTAAAGCCTGATTTGCTTGCAGGCGGCTGTGGATCACAACAAGAGGAGAGGAGACTCAATCAAAGTTGTTTGGTACCTAGACAGTGGTTGCTCAAGGCACATGACTGGAATGAAGAGTCTTCTCTAAGAGTATCAAGCTAAAGATGGTCCACAGGTAACCTTTGGTGATAACTCAAAAGGTGTTACTAAAGGTTTTGGTGTTCTAATTATAGGTACAGTCATAGTGGAAAATGTGTCCTTTGTGGAAGGACTGAAGCATAACCTGCTGTCAGTAAGTCAATTCTGTGACAAAGGGTTCAGTGTTGAGTTCTCATCGAATATATGTTCAGCCAAGGACAAATCAACACAGGTGCTTCTATCAGGTATAAGGAAAGGTAATGTTTATCTCGCTGATTGGAGCAGCACTATTCCTAATACTTGTCTTGTTGCTAAAAGCTCTCTAGAGCTCAGTTGGTTATGGCATAAAAGATTAAGCCACCTGAACTTCAAGATTCTTAACAAAATTTCTAGACAGTCACTTGTTGATGGTCTACCTAATGAAGTTTTTAGCAAAAATCACGTGTGCAAAGCTTGTCAGGAAGGGAAGCAGGTCAGAGCGTCATTCAAAGAGAAAGCCTCTTATTCCACTGACATGATACTTCAGCTCTTGCACATGGATTTATTTGGTCCCATAACACCTGTGAGTATGAATGGTAGAAAGTATACCCTTGTGGTTATTGATGATTATTCTAGATATACTTGGGTTATTTTCTTGTTAAATAAGAAGGAAACACAGGTGAAGCTTCCAGAGTTGCTCAGGAGACTCAGCAATGAGAAGAATCAGTCCATTACTAAGATCAGATCTGACAAGGGCACTGAATTTATAAATTCATATATTTCTGACTTCTGTAATGAACTTGGTATAGCTCATGAGACTTCTGCAGCTAGAACCCCACAACAGAATGGTGTCGCTGAAAGGAAGAACAGGACACTGAAGGAAGCTGCAAGGACCATGCTGGCTGAGTCAGGATTGCCCAAGAAATTCTGGGCTGAGGCAATCAACACTGCATGCTACACTCATAACAGATCCATGCTAAACAAACAACATGCTCAGACCCCATATGAGACATGGAACAAAAGGAAACCTCGTATTTCTTATTTTCATGTATTTGGTTGTAAGTGCTTCATCCTCAACAATGGGAAGACCCAATTGAAAGCCTTTGATAGCAAATCTGATGAAGGAATATTCTTAGGATATTCTGAAGTTAGTAAAGCCTTCAGGGTTTACAATTGTAGGACCCTTGTTGTGGAAGAATCACCTCATGTTGTCTTTGATGAATCTGCTAATGAGTCTAGGGCAAAGGTGTTGAATCCTGACACTGAGGAGATCACAATGAGTGTGACAAGGCTGAGCTTGAAGAATCAACCTGATCCTAAGATCAAAACTGTACCAATTCCGAGATGGGATGATGATGACGATCAGGATGATGAATCAGGTGCCACTCCTAAGCCCAGCACATCAGGGATTGTTGAGCCTCAGACTGAGGAACAGGCTCAACCTGAGGTAAGCACCGTCTGTGAAGATGCTGTTACAGCTGAGACGGTTCCTGAGTCACCTCATCAAGGGAGAATCAATGTCCCTGACATTGAACTTATTAATCCCTTTGGTATAGACTCAGGATCATCCCCTTCTGTTCAATTTCCTGAATTTTATGAGCCTGTAGACACTAACATTGCAGGTACTTCAGGAACAACTCCTGGCAAAAGAACATGGTTAGAAGATCATCCCATTGATCAAATCATTGGTGATCCAACTGAGGGAGTCAGGACCAGACTGTTCCATGGTGAGAGTGCATTGTTCTGTTGCTTTCTCTCTGAGCAAGAGCCTCAGAACATTGAAGAAGCTCTCACTGACTCGAACTGGATCATTGCCATGTAAGAGGAGTTGAATCAGTTCACAAGGAATCAGGTTTGGGAACTGGTAGATAGACCTAGGCATCAAGGCGTGATTGGTACCAAGTGGGTCTTTAAGAACAAGAAGGATGAGAATGGTGTTGTGGTAAGGAACAAGGCTAGACTGGTTGCAAAAGGGTATTGTCAGTCTGAAGGAATAGACTATGATGAGACTTTTGCTCCAGTGGCTAGGTTGGAAGCTATCAGGTTGTTCCTTGCATATGCAACATACAAGAAGTTCAAGGTGTATCAAATGGATGTCAAGAGTGCCTTCCTGAATGGTGTACTCAATGAAGAGGTATATGTTGAACAACCTCCCGGGTTTGAGGTTGGAGATAGAGTATACCATTTGAAGAAAGCACTCTATGGACTTAAGCAAGCACCAAGAGCTTGGTATGATACCCTCTCTCAATTCCTGATAGACCATGGGTTCAAGAAGGGAACTGTGGATAGGACATTATTCAGGATCACTGAAGGTGATGACATTCTCTTGGTCCAGATTTATGTGGATGACATAATATTTGGATCACCAAATCATCAGCTTTGTGAGAAATGCTCTAAGTTGATGACTGGTAAATTTGAGATGTCCATGATGGGAGAGATGAACTTCTTCTTAGGATTGCAGGTCAAGCAGACTGATCAAGGTATATTCATTAATCAGGCCAAGTATACAAGAGACTTGATTCATAAGTTTGGTGTTCAATACAGCAATCCAGCCAGGATCCTAATGAACACAAATTGGAAGATGGATCCTGACACTGAAGGGACTTCAGTAAATCAGACTGAGTATCGTGGGCTGATAGGTTCTTTATTGTACCTGACTGCAAGTAGGCCTGACATTATGTTTGCAGTTGGTGTGTGTGCTAGGTATCAGTCTGATCCCAAAAGAAGTCATTTGGAGGCTGCTAAGAGGATACTTAAGTATTTGAAAAGGACAGTCAATATGGGACTATGGTATCCTTCAGATGACAACTTAGAACTGACAGGTTATTCAGATGCAGATTATGGAGATTGTAGGATTGATAGGAAATCAACCTCAGGGACATGTCAGTTTTTGGGAAGTAAGTTGATCTCGTGGTTTAGTAAGAAGCAGAATTCAGTGGCGACATCCACGACTGAGGCTGAGTATATGGCTGCAGGTAGTTGTTGCGCTCAGATTTTATGGTTGAGGCAACAGTTGAGGGACTACCAAGTGTTTGCTAATCAGGTTCCAATCTATTGTGATAACAATAGTGCTATAGCAATTACTCAGAACCCAGTGCTTCACACAAGGTGCAAGCATGTGGATATTAGGCATCACTTCATTCGAGATCATGTGGAGAAGAAGACATTAGGATGGAGAAGATTCACACTGACAGGCAAAGAGCTGACATCTTGACTAAGCCTCTGGCTGAAGCAAGGTTTATGGAACTGTCAGTGGAGTTAGGACTCTTAGATCCGGGAGAGCAGTCAGTGTAGGGTTCTAGGGGGAACTCAGGCCAGACTCGACTCAGCGAGGTATCAGGGTACTACAATGTCTCCCTGACAGGTATGAGTTCTAACCTGACTCTTGTGAATTTCAAGCGTCTCCCTGAGTCCTTCGTCCTGAAAATCTTTATTAAATGCATTCCGTTTTCATTAAAAGCGCGCCTTTTCATATTTAAAACCCACGTGCACGGAGCATTTAATGCTACAGTTACTTTTTCATATACGTGTCCGCTTTATACGGAATATGACTGACAGGGGTTTAATTGAAGCTGAGATTAATCCTGGCCCCTCATTTCAAAACCTTTCGAATTCAGGGATCAATCTCAACCCCACGTTTGAGTAACTGACTTAGTCTTATCAATCAAGAGTGCCATTTGAGGTTTTTACGCAAACACAATGCACAATCTGCACACTGAGTTTTCTCTTGCTCAAACACAGATAATTCTTTCGAAAAATCTCTTCTTTTCAAAAAAATGGCATTCCTCGATTCCAACTGGACAACCGACAAGATCGTAGACGTTGTCGAAAAGAAACTTGTCAGGAAAGGGTGGCACATCTAGGTTGCATGTATTTGTGACTACATCAAAAGGATAATTGTCTAAAAGGATTTGATCACTCTGACTGATCCCTACTATCATACGCAAATCTCCATCATCGACTTCTTCTAGGTATGTCTCCAAGTGAACGTGGGGCCCTTGAACTGGGTCTTCTATTCTCATCAATTCGAGTAGTCCTACAGCGATAGGATGGAGAACAACTCAGTAACCCTTCTGCCGAAATGAATCACGGCTGTCAAATATGTCTCGTCGTGGGATATTGGAGTGGCTCTTACCATTGCACACAGTCTCATGAACTGGGTTATAACACACTTATAGATTCTAAGGTTAGCTAAGTGTCTTCTAATTATCGGGATATAACTATCTTAGGTGGATTCTTATATGGGAAGGAAATTCCTAGTCAAAATTTTAGTTATTCAGAAACATTATTTACACAATTAAGGCACATACTTCAAATAATCATATAACATCATTTATGAAGTTTATAAATTTATACAAATATATTTATTTCTATCATTCACTAATTATCTGTATTTCAATAGTATTATAAACGACATTTTGTGTTCTTTCTACACCTCGTAGGTGTTGTTTCGAGTTCGCGATCTTTGATTGGAGTTTTGTTATGAAAGTCAAGTTGTCGTAATATCATTAACTTTTAGGCAATTTTTAAAAATAAAATACGAACATACCTTCGAGGAGCTTCTGACGGTAATAGGAGCACATTTCCCCTCAAGTGATTTAATTAGTGATCTATACTTACATGATAAGAAAATTTTAATTAAAGAAAAAGAATTTTGGTTTGATGAAAATAATGATTTGGGTTTTGGTCCGAAAGTTTTGAACCTAGGCTCTGATACCACCTGTAACGCCCCGAATACAGAATATATTGATTATATCGGATTCGAAGTATTATTGTGATGAAAAGTACGAACTATAAAATTTTTGAAGGATATATAACAAAAATGAGAAATGATGAGTTTTATGCAGCGGAAGAAATGAATAGAATAATTTTAATAAGTATCTCACACACATAAATGTGTACATAAAATATAGTATTAACAGTAATGTTTTATTTAAGTGGGGAACTCCGTGTCGTCTATATTACTGTCTTTGCTCCACGAAATTATAATCTGCAAGGGTTGTAAAAATGGGGCGTGAGATTTGAATTCTCACGTATGGGTGATTTGCAACGTCATGGGATTGGTAAATCCGAAATATATTAAGTTATACTCATTAATAAAGTATTTAATTTATTTGAGAAGTTGACATATAAACAAGATTACAAGATTTCATAGAAGAAACTGTTCATATAATAATTCATCGGCATTAAGCATATTTCACATAATATAATTGAAGTAGCACAAGTTGATTCACATAAGGGCAGAGCCCAAGATATATTCACGTATTGTCACAAACTGTCAAACCACATTCATACAATCATTCCACTTCCAACAATCTTACTCTTTCCAACCACAACAAAACTTACTCCTTCCAATCACCATCAAACTCACTTCGTCCAACCACAACATCCCTCAAAATATAAGCAAACCATCAATGGCCTTATTCCCAGTGCGCAACATAGGCGGCTGACCCGGGGACCAGATCTGTTTGAATCAACAACCTACATTCCGAGGGCGTCCCCGACAGCTCCCCGGAGGTTGGATTAAAAATTCGATCCCAACTCCGTACTTACTGACTTTACATAAAACTGACACAACAAACTTCACAGAGAAAAATACTTGATTGACAACAGAACTGATTCATGCTTACATAAGGTGTTTACTCATACAATGGTGATCGATTTACAAAACAACAGGCAGTATATATCATATATAGTCATATCACATAATCCAAACAGTTATATTATAGGTGTTACATTTATGTTGGATTAGACGATTTTGATTGATTTAGTCGAGTTCAGAAAGTACCGGCACAACGTTATTATTATCAGATCAAACAACCGATCATCACCCACCTGTTAACTTTATAGCTAAGTCACAACTGTCTTGAAATTCCTTTGGAAGATAACTTGCGTTGTAGAGACGTCCCGAGAGTGATATACAAACAGAATGTCGGATCCCTCGTGCATATTCCGATTAGCACAGAATCCTAGTACGAAACCATTTGATTAAAAGTTGACCTTTGAATTAATAGGAAAACTTGAGAGTTTGTGGTACGAGAATCGAGGAGATCGTTATCTTATAGACCTACTGAAAATAGACCTACTTAAAAACACATACTAACTTGGTAAATACACCACTTCAAAAAGGGTGGTGTATTGGGGGAGTGTACTAACTAATTTCCTTGTTGCGATACTATCTCGACTTCTATAAAACGGTCTTTTGATAATCTTTGACTTTTATAACTAAAGGCTTTTATACTTAAAAGTATATCCATCTAATATTTCTTGAAAATAAAGAAAAGAAAGTTATTTAAATAATATATTAATATAATAAAAGTCTCAAGTTTAATATTATTCTTTCTAAAATTTATATTTTATTTTCAAAGAACTCTTGAATATAATTATAAAAAATCCCTTTTATTAATCTTATTAATAAACTTTGACTTTAAGGAGTTTTTGTATTATAAAACTAAAATAATATGTAATTATATTCTTCTTTTCCTAATATTAATAATACTTCTAAAATTGATTGGTGACACTTTTAGGAAATAAAAGGATTATATTAATTTCCCAAAAGTCCGATGCCGGGTTGGAAACATACTTCACCACCCGCCCCATTTCCTTGCTCCCAAGAACAGTGGTGGAAGCCTATTTAAATATGTTCTTAAGGAAGGGGGAGATCTTCACAAAAGTGACTGCGCTTAAGCCGACGGGAGAGAAGGACGACGACGGTGAACCTCTCTACAACTCAGAGGAAGTCACTTTCGACATCAGGAGGGCGGTGAGGGAAGTCTTTAAGTTGCCTTTCACAGGCATTAACCCAAGAACCTACAAGGAGAACTCAGAGGGAGAGCTTCTTGCGAAATGGACCAAGTCAGGGTCATCGGAGTTCAAGGCTCGTCAGAACAAGAATACTCTGAAGCCTGAGTACAGAGCGCTGGTGGACTTGGTGTCCAAGTTAGTGATGGGTGCAACTGGCTCTCACGAGCAGTTCAGTCTGCCCAAACTGAGGCTCATGGGGGCAATTGCTGATGGAGTGGAAGCGAACTGGGAGCAGTTCTTCCTCGATCAACTCCATCAGGCCGGATTGGACAAGCTTACGCGAGATGAGGAGAAGAAGCACATATTCGTCAATGCCATCTTGCCATTCGGAACGAGGATGTCCATCCTGATTGCTCATGCCTGCCATGGGTATACCTTCGATTTTGAGGACAGTCTCTCCTCAAAGAAGGTAATGTTTTCCTCACTGAGTGATACCTATTCAGTGCTAGGGCTGACTGATCCCAATGCGAAAGCAAAGGGTCAGGCTAAAAAGCCAGCTAGTAAGGCCAAGAGAGTGGCAACCAGTCTCATTGAACGGGTAGATGACCTCTTTGAGAGGAGTAAGGTTGGTGAGGAGGTTGCAGCTGAAGAGGTGGAGCAGCCTGAGGCTGAGAAGGCTGAGAAAAGGAGGAAGGTAAGGGTCGTGCTGTCAGGGAAGAGCACGAAATCTGGGATTGAGTCTGATCCCAAGAAGGCCGGGTCAGAGGCTGAGGGAACTGACGATGACGTCAGGAAGGAGGGTGCTCAGGGAGAGAGGCCCCTAAAAAGGCTTAGGAAGGGGACCAGAAAATCCCCTGCTAAGAAACTGCCTGAAGTGAGTGAGAGGGAGAAGTCAAGCTCTCCTGGAGCCTTTGACTTGGAGGAAGTGAGAAAAACTGTCGAGACGGCTGAGTCGTTGCAGCCTGAGACAGTACCCACTCAAAAACCCCCACACCCTGAAACCCAAACACCTTCCATCCCTGACCCCACACCTCAAACTCCCCAACCACCCCAAACCTCAGTGCCAAACCATCCTACTGAGTCAGCGCCATCAACTTCACACATGACTGAGCCTGACCAATCAGCCGAGCCAAACCTTCCAAACCCTACTGACTTTCCCTCATACCCCAATCCCAAGGACTGTCCCAAATCCATTTCAGCTGAAGAGGATGAATTCCTCGAAGTGGAGGAGGAGGAATTAGACGAGCACATGGCAGGAGGGATTCTTGAGAACACTCTCAGGGGGAACGCCACAGAATGGGCAGGCAAGTGCTGGCCTGGGCTATACAAGTATACTGAGCTGCTGGCGTATGTGATTGAGCTCAAGGTTTGGTTGGACTTCAAACAATCAAACATGCAGGAGCAACATATGCTGGTGGATGCTCGTGGCTGGGAGCACTGGGAGACGGAAGAGGCCAAGATTTGCTCGTTCTTTGGACTTACTAGCTGGCTTCAACTTTTGAACTTCGACAATCTGAAGCAGTTAGTGGCTGAATTGATGTCCAAGAGCAAGGCTGACATCCTGTCAGGTGACGAGAAGGAGGATGAGGATGATGAAGGAGCTCAGGGTGGAGACCTGGAGAAGGCAGTGGAGGAAACTGCACAGGAAGTTGATGAGATGAACTCTGAGCCTCAGGCTCAGGGGGAAGGAGATAAGAACACTGGTGCCAAGGGTGGACCAGTGGCTGAGGATGTTGTGAACATCTCAGCTGCCAATGAGACATCTGTCAATGAAGGGATTCCCTGCCCTGAGACAAGAGAGGAAGATGTTGAGGCATCCAAGGAGACTCTCAGTTCCGAGGGACTTGCTCCTAAGGTTCAAGTTAGCTTAGCTGAGCCTGAGGAGGCGGCTATGACTACTTCACAACTGCCTTCAGTGCACCTTGAAGAAGGGACTGATGCTGCAGGGGCTGACAAGGGAAAGCAGCCAATCACTGATGCGGCCGTTGATGATGAGGATGTGATCATAACCGGGGTCGGACGTGCTGAATTCACAAGCATAGTGGAGGTCAAGCAGGAGAAAACCACAGAAAATCTAGCTGAACTTCAGGAGGAGGTAATGAGGCTACGAGCTGAGAAGGAAGAAGACTCCAAGGCCCTGGCGAAGCACATCAGGTGGACAAAGTCAGCTTACAACACCCTTGCTAACAGGGAGCTGATTTTGTTAAAGAAAACGATGACTGACACGGCCAAGTCAGTGAGGAATGAGAGGAAGCGCACCAAGAAGATGCTTAGGGACACTCTCAGGAAGCTTGAGGGGAGGGATGCGATCAGGGATGAGAAGATGAATCAGGCAGTTGACAAGCTTGCAGTTCAGACTGGAGCTATTGTCACTCAGGCCAAGAAGGACTCAGCGTCTAAACTAGAGCTGGAGTCAGGGAGGTTGGATCGCACCTCTCAGTCAGTGGCAGACACTTTGGCAAAGGCCACTGAGGAATCGGCAAAGATACTAACTGAGGCCAGCAGAGTCAGCGGTGAGTCCTTGAAGGTGGAGGAAAGGATCACCAAGGCTGAACAAAGACTCCAACTCTCTATGGAGGTCTTTGAGAAGAAAGTCAATGCTGCTATCAGTTCAGTTTCTTTAGCAGGCACTGGGATTGCCACGGGAGTTGAGATGCTGAAGGAGGGCGTATTGGAAGTTCAATCCTTAGCCTCTTTTATTATCAACAGTGGAGCTGAGTCACTCCCATCCCAGGCCAATGATGATGCCAAAAAGGGGGAAAGGAAGAAGAGAAGATCCCGCCCTGAGGCATCAGAGGCAGTCAATCAAGGTGAGACCGTTTTAGCTGACCCTGAAGCCAATCCTGAAGGAAATATTTTAAGGGTAAGGAAGTCAGCTAGGTTAGCGGCAGTTTAGAAGGAAGGAGTTGATATTGTTGCCAAGCTGAGGGATGAGGCAACAAAGGCAAAGGCTGATGAACCTTTCAAGCAACAACCTGAGCCAGTTCAGAGATCGTCTCCCATGAGCTCAAGGAAGAATCCCATCACTTACTCAGGTGAGTTGGTTGCGGAATTATGTGCTGAAGCATGGGGAGATCACTCTGAGAAATCTGAGGCTATGCGCAGAGCTGAAATTGTTCAGAAGGAGAAGATGATCATCTTGGAGAAGAAGGTTGAGAAGCTGACTGATATCACTGAGCTTCAACAACGAGAACTGGATGATGCAGTGATCAGCTTGCTAAGGAGGAAGAAGGCGAAGCCTGAGCCCAGGAAGTACAGGAAGAAGCCAACAATTAGGAAATCAACAATTCTTCAAATCAGTAGGCCAGAATCAGGAGTAAGGGAAGCTTTTGTCGATGAGCTCGTCTCAGAGGCATTAAAGGAGTTCTGGACTGATGCAAGGGATGAATTTGTTAGATTGTGGTATGTTGTGAAGAAGTGGGGCGACACTGACGATATCAATGCCCACTTCACTGACTACATGATGGACAATCATCCTGAGCTATTCCAGAAGATCTTGGAGGAGGCTGATGCAGCTCAAGTTCAAGTGAAGGCTCCTGAGTTCACCATTCGAGCTCCTCCCTTGGTTCCTGGAACTCAAAAGCATGATACAAAGGCCATAATGATGGAAGTATTGAAGATAGCTAAAGCTGAAGGATACGTGAACCAACCTGGAAGACTTGACGAGCTGAAGGCAAGAGTTTATACAGGATATGGACTCAAGCCTGAAATGAGATTAGTCTAGGTGTTCACAGGCTTCCTTGTAATAGATTAGATTCATTGTAATCATTTCCACATCAATCAATGAAATCTGTTACTTTTGCCCACAGACAAAAACTCATTGTCTTTTTGGCTGGTTGTTTTTAAATTTTGTACTTTATCAAGAACTGCTCTAACACTGTCTTATCTTATAGATAGGTTTATCATATTTCCTCTAAATGTTTTGAGGATCTTTTCAGTGTTTTGGCATCATCAAAAAGGGGGAAATTGTTGGGACATTGTCAGTTTTGATTAAGATCCCAAAGCCTCTGAAAAGATGTTTGCCTTAATCTGTCTTTGTCAGGCTAGTCTTGATTAGGATTAGTACTTAGTCATTTTACACTTCACAGGTACTCAGTGAGAGGAGAACTCACTGGAGACAATCAAGACTCAGAGCCTGAAGACGAAGAGCACCATCCTGAACTTATGGCAGTCCTCTAAGCTGGCTGAGTAAGTGTCAGTGATGAAGAGTATGACCCTGAGGTCATTTCTAACTCAGTCCTGAAGGGAACAGGATGTCACTGAGTTCATGGGAAGACTTGGAGTAGAGCCAAGCAATGCAAAAGGAATTTCAGCGTCAGGACAAGACCGGTGAGCCCAAGACAAAATGAACTTAATAAGACAAGCCTGAAGCTCAGGAATAAGTTCTGACATTCTCACCAACCTGGTGACGTGGCCCAATCCGAGAAGGACACGCACGTACGGAACCTGACATGAAGACTGAATTCAGACTGCATATTCAACGGGCAAGCATTCAATATGCATTTAATGCAAATACCAAATCCATGCAAGGATGGCTGCTGCATGAAGATATGTCCGTTTGAAGCCACTCTACATAGATGACTCGAAGGCTATCTCTCCAACGGATAGTTTTCCAAATCACCTATAAATACAGAAGACCTTGAACCCATTTAAGGTTACGGGAAATTTCCAAGCCAGAAAGTACTCAAACTCTCGAGCATTCAAAGCGTTCAACCCTTAAGAAGAAGCACTCAAAACAATTTAAATTTCCCAAGTATTTCTTAGCAACCGAGAGTTATTCTGTATTCCAAGAGCTAAATAGCATTATCTTAAGCTTAGAGAGATTATCCTATCCTTAGCATAGCTTTGCCTTGTAAGGATAATCTCAACTTAGTTGGAATCCAAACTGAAACCAAAACCCTAAGTTAGGTTTGTTGGGAGTAAGTCAGTTAGTGTGTTAGTAAGTGGAGTTGTATAGATCAGTGAGGTTAGCTGGTCTTGGTGCACCTTGGCACGTTAAAAACAAGAATCCCTTGAGTGGATTTCCTGTTAAGTCAGGCCGTGGACGTAGGAGCTTGAGACTCTGAACCACGTTAAACTCCTTGTGTTCTTACTGCTTTGATATTGTGCATACTTGCTATATTACTTGTTCATTCATTGCATTCAAGTTTATCAGGCCTGAATCAATCAGGCTGATCTTCAAAAGAGCACTGCCCTACTAAACACTTTTCAGATTTGAGTAAAACAAGTTTTCAGAAAGCAAACTAAACAAGACTTTAAACTTTCAGGGCTCAAACATTTCCGCACTGAACTTGAACTGATAGTTAGACAACTGACCCGCACCAAGTGTAGTCAGTAGGTGTGTTATCAGCTCCTAGTTCTTTACCACTCTGAGTAAAGGGGACTCAGTCAGTTTTAAGGTTGAAAAATTGGTATACGTGTATCCCCCCCCCCCCCCCATACACGTATTCATCAGTCTTGTACCGGGACCAACACTAAGGAGAACAGAAGATATGCTTAGAATAGGACCAGATTTGCATTGTAATCTGTAATCACTTTTGTCCTTATTATTAATGAAATATCATATCTTCTCTATCTTAAAGACAACTCATTGTTGTCTTCTTGTTTGCCTGATAAGATCTATTCTAAGTCTTATCCCTTTATTATTTTTCATGCTTTATATTTTGATCAGTTCTGGTTATGTTTTAACTCCATCAAAAAGGGGGAAATTGTTAGGATAAATGTTGTATAGTTTTGATGAGTTAAAACAAACCAGAGAATGTAATAGGACCATCTGGACCTGTTAGCCAGATGATGAACTAGAATAGGACTTAGTCTAGGGGGAATTGCCAGACCAGAAGACCTCACCAGAGGACCTCACCAGAGGACTTCACCAGAGGACTCCACCAGAGGACTTCACCAGATGACTCTGACCAGAGGCAGAGAACTCTCCCCAGACCAGACGAGTCTGGTGAAACAAAAGATGCTCAGAATCATCTCCTGATTCTGATGAGCAGTCTGTTTCTTAACCAGATCTGAACCAGAAGACATCAAGGTTTCCTGGTGTCTGGTCTTGCCTTCTCTGGAGAGAATCAGAGTTAGGCATTGGAAGCTATTGACCGTTGGTGATTTAAATTAAATCAACAAGATCAGGATTGGAAAGTCTCGAAGTCAATCAATCCAAAGATCTCACCAACCCAATCAATCAATTAGGGAATTGATTGATTGAAGCTTCCTTAAAATAGAGGATCTGATTGGATTAGTTCTCCAACGGCTATACCCTAATCTCCTCTATAAATACAAGAGTGCAGACTCAAGAAAAGGGCTAGAGAAATCCTACGCGCACGAAGTCATATTTCAAGCTCTTGATTATCAAGCATATAGCACTCTTATTCTGTTCATACTTTTATATTCACTCTTAAGGAGTTGTTGGATTTCAACTTGTTCATCTACAAGATAAGGTTGAAGGTTGTGGTCTTTAGATCGAAGTTAGATCTAAAGATATTGTAAGAAGGAACTGGTACTTCACAATTCCAGTAAGTAAGTTGGTTGTTGGTTGGATAGTGAGACCCCTTTAATCAAGGGAGAGTGGACGTAGGATATTCAGATCCGAACCACTATACATCCGGTCTTATTTACTGTTTTCTGCATTTACTTTCTTGTTTATTTTATTGTGCTCTTGTGAAAAGAACTTTGCTAAAGACATTCCCTTTAAAAGCTTCCGCAATTTATCAATCTAGTGGGACCAACAATTATTACTCTATATGAGGTTTCACGAGAATGTGTTTGGAAGTTGTTTGGTAAAATACATTTGTGATTCATGTGGTATTACTAAAAGTAATGACAACACATATCCCCAAAAAATATTTATTCACATGAACTCCGGGAGAGTGGTGAAATATTATACAAAAGGTGTGCTAGTGGCAATCATGCAGATTTATCTACTTCCCTTCCTACATCTACTTTTGAAAAATATGTTCATGGTATTAAAATGCATATGCTTAAAAGACGGTTGTCTTCAGGGGGAGTGACAAGTTCAAAATAATCCTGAAGATTAGATCCTAAAGATCACAATGATTGTACTATTTTTCCCTTTGCGTAAATATCCCCTCTGAATTATTTTATCAAGGTTTAATGAGGCATGAACATCACATCGTAATGTCCAGGGGGAGTGTTGTAAATATATTATTATTATGGATATTACTTGTAGAGTAAGATACTTAATAGGTCTAGATGCCTAATGGGCTTTTAGGGTTACATCCTTATTACTAGTATAAATATATCATTGATTATTGTATATTGTATACACATAATACATAAACAATATAATGAAACTCTAATGAACTGGGTAAACACATTTGTGTCTCCACATTCTTTATTTTACAACAGTATCCAACCACCGGTTATGCTTGTCTTTATTAATTTAGCATTTATTTTTTATTTTTTCCTTTTTCTTGTTTTCATCAAATCAAACGTACAACCTACCTTTACTGCAGGTGTCACGATTGATCATCGAGTAAACACAAAAGAATATTTAAAAAAATTAAAATTAAAGTTGACGAATGATAGGGCCACCGATCCGGATCGTTCAGGGAGTGTCTTACTTTATTATTTATATGGAACACGTGTCAGTATATTATTGGCTACTGATATTAAATATGTAATTTTATCTTATATGTTGTTATATTTTACGCATTTATTTGTAATAAAATTTGTTTTGCATTCTAATTTTTGTAATTTAAATTTTATTATTAAGATTGTAACTTATCTTAAGTGTACATTTTTTTTTATAATTACGATTTTTGGATATCAAATAATTTAATATATCACCTTATATATATTATAAAGATTGATTATAAATAAATGTAATTATTGAATAATGAAAAAAAAAATTATTTAAGTTGTCTTGGGTTGATGATAAAGTATGAAAAAAGATGAGATTAAGTTGAGTTATAGATAGTAAATGTGAAGGAGAGAGAAATGAATTATTTATTAAGAGATTGGGTTGTGAGGGATTGTTGATAATATAGTCTAAGGTAGCACACTAGTTTGATACTAGTTGATTTCTTTTATTGCAAATACTAGTGTTTAACTGCAATTTCCTTTTGTACTTAAAGTTGGTGGGATGTTGAGGAACTTGCTTTCAATATTACAGTGGAGCATATAAATAGTATCCATATTTTTTACATTTTTTTTTAAGCAGGAAGAGAATAGAGTTCATAAAAAAATTGAGTTCTTGTATTTTAATTTGCATATTATTAAATTGTAATGCAAAGGAAAATAGTAGAACACATTGTGTATGAATAAAAAAAACAAGGATAGTGTTAAGATTCAAAAGAAAAATCATAGTATGAGGTCTAACACGTATATTTTCCCCTTCACTTGAAAGAGCAAAGAAAAAAACATTTCTCTATATATAGCCAGATTACACCTAATAAACAATTTAAATGTACTAACAGGCACATGTATTTCATGAGAGAAACATTCAAAAAATCAAAAGCAGTCTAATTTTACAAAGTATGCCCAAGTTCTCCATCCACTCATACACACCAAATGGATTGTTCCTTGCGCCTATTTCCCAGTGTCAACGATCTACCATTACAAAAATAAAAAACAACATTGACATTTAGTGACAAAATACTGCCATTATTGCTTCACTATTTAAAAGTTTTTAATTACAGAAAAATATTTTTTATGATAGACCTGTCATTAAATACTTTTAGCTAGAGAATCTTTAATGATAGAATTCATGTCATTATAGATTAATATTCTTGTATTATACGTTGATTACAGGCTAGTCAATGATGATCAATCATATGAGTGGATCAATTATTTGTGCTTTTTATATATAACAGGACAAACCAACCACATTGTGTTCAAGTCATATGAAGAATCTGGATGGTTGCCTTTGAGTTAGCAGCAACAAGCATTTAGGATTTTCTTCTCCAACACACACTTGAAGTAAAAAGAGTAATCATCATATCTCTAGATAATGGATCAACCCACCTGAATTTGTTAGAGGCAACTGGAATTAGCAAAGATTTGTAATAAGCATAAGCTTGGAACAAATAAAATTACTTTAAATTTATCATATTTCACTTAATTGTATTCTTGGCCACCAAATAAGCATATGAATTTCATAAATCATCAATAAGCAAGTCAATATTTCTCTAAAACATAGTCCATGCAGGTAAAAAGAGAGTTTATGAACTCGTTCTGAAGTTCATAGCATCTTTGAATCATTAGGACAACTTTGTTTCTTGAATAACATATTAGAATTAGCGAAAGTAATATCAATGCATCAAATTTGTTATAAGAAAAAAAAACAATGAAAATACCTCATTAGTTTGGGAACCGCGTACTTTGTATCCATCTAACACTACCGGACCAACAAAGCCCTACATGAAAAATCAAAGAGATTTAGTAGAAAAGTGAAAACGATTTAGTATTTGATATGTTTAAGAAAAAATATACAACTAAACTAACTTTCTCATTAACATGATCCTTATAGGTCAAACTGCGAGCATTAGAAGATGGTCCATCCAAACTTATTTTCTTGAGGTGCCAAAGCTTCAATGTGTTGTCTATTGATGCAGATACAATAGTTTCTGAATCCAAGAACCTCACATAGTTAACAGTATTGTCATGAACAGTTAGTGTGCACCATGAATTCTTGTATGTCGAATATCATAGCAGTTGACCCTATAATCAACAGACACGAAAGCAACAAGGTGGGAGGAGTACAAAGAGAATTGAACACAACAAATGTTGGTAGGGTTCCAAATAGTGCACATTAAATTTCTCTGCACATCAAAATTTCCTCAACAATTGATTAAGAAATTAACATCACTTAAAAAAATAGTAGCTTAGTTTGATCATTAGTATATTTCTATTTCTGTATCTCTACTTCATAATAAGTAGATTCTAAAAAATACACAAAGATATTTGTTTTATAAATTATGATGTTGCAACCAATTCTGCATCTCATCAATTTAATATCTTATTTAGCTACTACATATGATTGGAGAATGTTAGCATACTCCAAATAAGTGTAACATAAATTTTGTAAGTTGAAAGCTCTTACGCATATAATCTATTAAGTAATCAATATTCTCAAGATGTAATGATTGGTCTCATAGTAAGCACAAACTAATAGAGAACTTAAAATTGCTTCGGGTACCAAAAATATATGTTTTCTAATTATTTATGCAATGATTTTAATCATTTCGGGATTTTCATTCCCCAAAGTGGCTTAATAGCTCCACTGAGGTTCTCAACGCAACATGTTAATATCTTATCAAATGAAAGATTGTGATTTTTTCCACCAAAATTAGGAATGCATATTATCTCTAGCCACTAATGTGACTAGTTTAATTATTGGCTTACCTCATTGATATTCCATATATTCCAGTGTTTGAATCTCACATGTAGAAGTATATAGTAAGACATTGAGGGAGTAAATTAAAATTTATAAATACAATTTATCATTTAAAATAATGAAAGCAATTTTTCATTTATACATTGAAACAAAAATGATTATAATAAAACAACCCTATCAGATGTTGTAATGATGAGTCATGGATTGACTCTGAATAAAAGCATGATGCATGGTTATAATGGAAAATGGTACATTTTCAATCACAAAAGCTAATTAAAAACGAGTTATTGTGGCATTAGAGAGTGAACTTAACCGCAATAATCAAAATCAAACATGATTTTCAAATGAATAATGTTAATAGTAGAAAGATTATAACATTTCCACATACCTGCACTAAACCATTATAGTCAGTAGAAATCAAATAGTTTTTGATGTAGTTATTCCAGCAGATACAACTAAATTTAGATTTTTTTGACATTTCAAGTATTGGATATTGAACATCTACATAATCATCCTAAAGTGAATCAAACTCGAATACTTTGATTTTCTTTGAAACCCCAGCTACGGCAATGCATTGTTCGTCACGGTTAATACTCAATGAACATATCACATAATTTGAGATGAGAATATCACAGTTCTTTAATGTCACACATACCTCAAACTTTTTATATCTAGCGACTAACATATGCCATCGAAAAAATTCCAACATGGTCTAATTTATTTTCTTTTGTAGTTGGCAAAATTGATGGATCTTGAACCCAAGACAACTTCTCACACTTCATCAGAACATCTTTTTTCTGGATGATCCAATATATTTGACATCTAACAAAAGTACAATACTATCATGACAGTCTTTTTCCAACTTATGTGATGATGATAATTAACTAGTTAAAATACCTCGTTGTAGGACGGGATGAAGGTTCAGGGTAAAGCAGCCAAAATAAAATCCAGATTCCTTGGGATTTCCAGAAAGAAAATATGGACGAAAAATTCGATTGTGCACCTCAAGCATTCCTGCAAAACTTGCTTTTATCGAATTAAAATGACATAGAAATTAGAAACTGAAAGAATATGTAACAATGCAAAAAAAAATTACACAATTATCATGTTCAGTAAGATAAATGATGACGATGCAATATATATGACACAATTCTGATAAACATATTTCACTATGTATGAGTGTTGGTGACTTTGGAAAATAAATATCCAAAAAGAGTCATTGTTCAGTTTCAAATTTAAAAATAATATTGCATCAAATCCATTAACATAATGTTATAAGGTCTTGGAATCACCAAGAGATCTCCAAATTATTTTTTGGATTATAGAAAGGAAAAAATCTAAAAATCACATAAATTTAACAGAAACTACTCAAGAGTCAAATGAAATGATGAGCCGAAAAATATCTAGCTATCATAAATACTAACTTATGAGATACATTAATTGATAGTCAATGTTTTGTTAATGGGATGTTCCAACTAAAAATTGACAAACACAAGTACACTGATAAAAATTAAACATGAACTCCAAATATTTTTCAACTCCCAACGACATTTGATTATCTCATTTGTATAGAGATATTTAATAAACTAATATTTTTTCTCACCTCAAATAGCAAAACTCCCAAAGAGTATATATTTAATGAATAATAAATATCTTTTATAGAATTCCTCCTGAATAGCATACCACTTTTTTTCCAATTGAACATTGTCTGATGTCAGCTGTCATCTGTTCTCATTCAATATGCCTTCATAAATAGATATATTTTGAGCATTGCATGCCAAACTACAACTTTTTTTTTTTACTTTTTAAAAAATTATCGAGAGCAGAAAGTTTTGACTCCAAACCTCTTTTTCTTGTATTATCAATGTCGGTCCTGACATTCTTTTGACCTGAGGTGGACTTGAAAAACAAACCTCCTAAGAAAAAGAAGAAGAAAAAAATTACCTACATAATATGCCTAAAAATTTAAAATAATATTATAAAATTATTCTATCTAGTATTTTGAAAAACAACATCTTCATTATTAATTTGTTTTAACATGACTTTACATTTGTCATCAATTTTTTTTAACATATCAAAGATTTTTAATTGATTCATTTTTTGTTGACAAATTATGTAGGACTTTTCATTAATTCCATTTTAACAAGTTATGAAAATAATTCATCGATTTTTTGTTGATAACAATACCAGTATAAATATTTTTCATCAAATTTTTTGACATTGTCAAGACTTTTCATTATTGAGAACTTATTAAGACTTTCATAAAAAAAAAAAATAACAACACCAGTTACTCACACCTTTAATCAATTTGTTTTTACAATTTATTAAGATTTTTTTATTAATTTATTGTTGACAACTTATAAGAATTTTCTTCTATTAATATTAATATATATAACAATAGTCCCCCGATAACATCTGGCACAGGGTAGTCCCCCTCCCCCTACCTCAGGGCAGCCTACGTATATTATCCTGGTTCATACTCCATAACCTAATTTCTATCAATGAACTAATATATTTAACATTCCCAGTTTTGAATAAAATTAAGTGAAGAACGTTGTAACTCGATCAAGGCAAATCCTTGATTGTGCTCAATATCAACTATTTGCATAATCGTTTCAAAACAAGTGTAGTTTGTCGCGCTTGCTTGCATTTAAACACTTATATTCCAACCATTCTCTCAAGTTAATTCCATAATAAGGCCACTCATAATATTTCCTAATAATGTGACAATGTCATATGAATGAAGCTGACTACTGAAGGAATTTTCATCATACCTTGGGTTTGCTCCCCAACCTTTCAATCACATTGGTTCGTGATGTACTTTGACTTGATCCCTCCATGCGGCTAGGAGTTGCTTCTCCTCGACTTCCCAACCTTTCACTAACTCTAGCCTTTCCCTTGTCTTTTCGAGCTTGGACACTATCGGCTTCATCTGGGCGTTTGTCTTCCATTCTTTTGCTACGTTGTTCGCCCTTTTGAGCAGGATTTTCCCTGGAATTAATTCATTTAATTATTTTGGACTTTTAGATGAGACTGAATTCTTCCATGGTATCAGAGCCAAAAGGTTCATGTCTGGACAAAGATCCTGGATCAGATTCCCACTGAGAGCAACTTCCCATATTAAATTATCAACTTATTGGGTCTCCCCAAAGAGCAAAAGCTGAAAGTTCGGCCCATGAGTGGGGGGTATTAGGAAAATAATTAAATGAATTAACTCTACAACTCTCTACAAGTTTGGACTTTTAGATGAGGCATAATTCTTTCACCTGGCATTAGAAGGACCTGCTTGTTCCTGTTGTTTTTTTAGGGCACGCAACATAGTTATTGTCTTTTCAATTTCTTGAGAGTTTTGAGCTAAGTCTTCTAATTCTAGAGGGAGATTATTGATAGTCACTTGCATGTTCCTATTCGAAGTGTCACGTACATTCCGCACATGTCATCCAACAACTGGAACTCTCGTAGGGGGAGTCCTTGTGGGGGTGTTCGAAGATCAAATGTTTTGCAATTGAGCCATTTGTGATTCTTTTCGAGGAATTTATCCTAGTGTTGTAATCAACCTTTTTTAAATCTTTTCAAAGATAACTAGCCTTGCTTGCATAATTTTGGGTTGTTTACAAACCTCAATCTATGCATGCATGCATTCAATATCCTTGAAAATCTTTAAAATATGTATATGGTAATAAAGGATGAATAATTTTTCAGATTGTACCCAAATCTTCAAGTCTTCAAATATCGAAAATAATCGTGGTTTCTCACGGCTCCTTTGATGATCAAAGGTTTGTACCCTCCTTTTAGCGCCAACTGTTGATAATATTTTGTTAATTACAAGGATTAGTGGCTACTTTCTTCAATCAAGATCATCAAACAAGTATGAGATGGTATTTGGGTAGGATTATAGATAGGTTATATGAGGCTGGGGTTGGAATAGTATTTTGACAGCATAAGAGTATTCCTGTAAATTTTGTATATCTTTTATTGTGAAAATAAGGGGTATTTATACACATTAAGCAAGTCAAAGGTGTTTCTCCCTTGATCACCCACTCTCTATCGTTGATAAGTGTTAAAACACTTGTGTAACTTCTAAGTTATTACATTTATATGTATGACAAGTGTTAATGCACTTGTCATTATCTAATACAATGATTAGCTATGAAGCTATTTTGATAAGATTTGTGGTGATCAATTCCTCGTCCCGTAACTACTTTGGTGGAGATTTCATCTCTGTTCTTCTCTCTACTTGCACGACTGGCATATTAACCCTTGATTACCTATTCGCCTAATTTTAAGGCGATCGTTGTTAGATATCTCAGGTGCTCATCTATATTGCTTTATTTAACCCAATTTAACACTTTAATATTCATTAAGTACTTATTGATGACGTGTTCGTCTTCTTCAGTTGCTCACCTATCAACACTATGATTTTGGATCTGTATTCTACATCTTCAACGAAGGAGACCTAGCGCAACCATGTGGCAAGTCAGCGTGCCTAACTAGATGTCATCTTCCAAGGCCTAACTCAATCACATGATAAGTCAGCCCAAAGAATTAGCTTGGCCAGATAGCAAGTTGACCTCAAGTTGTCCCAAGTGAGAACACACAACACTTTACACAACAACCAAGTAAGGAGATGTCATTCTGCAAAGCACATGAGCAAGATGAATTGATCTCGTCTAGCATGATCAAGTTGGTCATCCAAGTCGGCTCATCAACTTAGCTTAGCCTTAAGGCAGTTTATGTGGAGCCCAGATCCATACTTCAACCTGAAGTCATGACTCACCTAGTCCAAAAGATAAGAAGGCAAATATGGTCAATTGGAGGAGGCAAGTCGGTCCAATCAAGTTTGTCTAGCTTATAACGCGACAGCTCATGCTTGACAACATTATCGTCACAGCGCCAACTCATGTGGAACTTGTACTATAAATATGACCAACTTATAATGAGAAAGGGATTCGGAAAATTCGATTCAGAAAATTGAATGAAGAATATATTGCTTGTCGAGCAATTCTATTAATTTTACAAAACATATTACTAAGTTATACATTTTGTTTGTCAGTAAAAAATAAGACACACCCGTTGAACACGTAAACTGGCTAGCAACACGTTATTATTTTTTGGGTGTGATATAATAAGCAGGTTCTTTAATTCTAAATTTAAGAAGACATTTTCCTATTTCTCAAATATTCTACATATAAAAAAAGTTAATAAAAATTTAAAAATCCATAATTTTCACAATTAAAAAAATCGATTAATTTAGTAATTTAGAGAGTGAAAATTGCATTTAACAAAGAAGAACTAAATAAAATTACAATTCAAACAAAAACATGCTTACACAGTGGCCAAATAGCCTCAAGCTACTCCTCCATTGAAAATAAATATGTTAAAGCTGTCTAAATTAATAATATTGGAGATAATGCTTGTCTTGAAAATTGAAAATGTTTTTGTTTTTGTTTTTTTTTTTTTTTGGTGGTGTGATATAATTTGAAACTTTTAGGCTTATAGATGCACCAATTATGGTTTACAAGAGAACAACATTTAAAATAAAAATTAAAGAAAAAATTACACAAATAAGATGTTACATTTTCTAATTGTAAAACTCAAACTTGTGCTATCCTCGAACCGACAATAATCATGATCGAGCAGGTACAAATGAACTCACAAACGGGGAAAAAAATTGAGGCAAGGATGAATCATGTGTCCGTCATTTAGGATAGGGAAATTATTACATCTGTAACCGTTGGATGTAATCCTCATGTAACCATTAAATTCTCATATGTTGGGCCGGACGGACCCGGACGGCACGCACGTGTGGTCCATAGGAATTTTTTTTTAGACTTTATATTTTGAAATTATTTAATAAACTTCGACTTATCTAATAATTTGACATTTCTCTTTTCCAATTATTCAATGTGGACAATTAACATTTTGTTAATTAATTCTCTTACTTTAATCCATTAAAGTGTTTATAACGTTCCATTTTTATATATTAATTTTACACTCATCGAAATTTAATTTTGAAATTTCAAATATACTACGATCATCTACTCCGAGAGTGTATTGATCCTATGCCATTTAATTTTCTAAAAATTAAACTTTGATCCAACATTTAATTTATCAAAGATTAGTGTTATACCACCTCATTAAATGGCAATTAACTAAGGCCGCGGCTAATAACACTTGAAATTTTACTCTTCAAACCCCGTTGCTCTTCACACTTGATCTAATTTTTTTTATTTTACTCAAAACACCCATAATGTGTTGTCTATTTCACCCCTCAACTTAAATTTTAATATTATCTGCACCCAATTCTTAGACACTGACAAAAAACACACACTCAAACTAAACACAATAAAATACAGCCAATAGTTGAATACCAAACGCACACTAGAAGAAAAAACAAGCTAAAAAATGCACGAAGAAGAAAACACAATCATTGGTCCTGTTTGAAAATGAACAATATCAATAAAAGTATATTCATATGAATCCCTAGAGAAAACTATGGTACAAATATTATTTCAAACTCCATTAAATTAATTCATCTTCCTCAATTAGGGTTTGAATAAAAAAAATCTTTCAAATTTGTTGTAATATAACATAAAAAGGCATGAAATATAGCGATTATTAATAATACCATGTAGATATATGCATGGGTAATTTGATTATGCGTGATTTTGAATGAATTTTGTGTTTTGGGGTAAAAAAAATTGAGATTAGGAGAAATTTTTGTTTGGCTCTGGTTGTCCAAATTCTTGGATGTTGTTCGGCTAGAGATGATCGAACATTAGGTGTTTGTTCGGAAAACTTTGAACAAACATATTCTTAAATTTATTTTAAGTGAATTTTGGTCAATTCTTCATTGAACTTATTTTGAGTCAATTCTTTATGCAACTCTTGTATGATTTTGAGTGAATTTTACGTGTTTTGCTAAATATGACGAGATTAGGAGAAATATTTATTTTGCTCTGGTTATCTAAGTCTTGGATGATGTTCGACTAGAGTTGGTTGAGACCTTCGGTTAGACAATACTAGTCGAACGTTAAGGGTTATTTTTGGACAGTATTGATTGAACATTAGAGCTTTTTTTTATAATATTGGTCGGACGTTAATGCTATCTTTTTTTAGATTGTTTTAGTCAAACAGTAAAGGTCATATTTTACTATTAATATTATTAACATATTTTTGTATTTTCGTGCAATGTATATCAGACGACGACGTCCAACAGCCCCTAAAAGGAGAAGAAATGAACATAACCGTGAACAAATTGAGTCTTGTCAACTTGAAGATGTGCAATCGGTTGAGCAAATAGAGAAAAATTTAGGCCAAAGTGGAGATGGAAGAGATTATTACAATAATGAACAAAGAGATGATAATGATGTGATGAGGAGGAAACTGTTATTAGGCCTTTTTTTATACGAGGATTATTGATATCTATGTGGATTTAGGTCTTTTTTTATACGACTGTCGTTCGGTATTTTTTTTTTTTTACTATTGTTGTTGATTTTAGATGATGTATTTTTTCGACCAATATTAACTATTCTCTTTTATAGTCTATAAAATTTTCTTTGGTTGCATCCTAACTACTGACAAATTCAATATTAATTCCTCCTCAACACTTGATAGACAGCCAGCATAGGAATGACCCTGCAAATAATAAGCAATTGAATGGTTGTATACCTTACATTCAACTGATAATGTTCATTGGCTCATTACACAGAGGCGGATTCACTTCAGAACAGAGGGGTACAAATGCATCCCCAAACTTACAAAATAACACTCATTATCCAATGTTAAAGAAAGTTAAATTAGAATTTGCACCCTATGATATTAAAAAATAGACTACAAAGAAAGTAAACATGTCAGTTTACTCATCAATTGTTCCTATGCCACGTTTCCTCATTTTATTTTAGTTCAACTTATATAATAACTAGTTTATAGTGTTAATTATTAATTTAATTATGGTGTAAATTTTTTTAGTAAATTAAATAAAATATACATATGTCATTTATTATAAATGTATGTTAATTGATTGTTGTGGCATATGGGTAAACAACTAATTGTTGTACAATTTTGATATCATGATGGAAATGGTAATTATTGCTTTTGATTGTGAATTTCAAATTATTTCTAGATGTTAATTTTGTTAGAAATATGATCATATTTGTAAGTTTTTTGTATTCTTATTAAGTGGGAAATGTCGAATATAAACTCAAACCAGAGAAATTAAATGTGTATGTAACATGTATATTTCCCCAATTTTTATCATATATTGTACCCCATTTTTAAAATTCTAGATCCGCCTCTGTCATTATATCTAATTGTTTACCATTTAGCATAAACTTTTTTTTATGGTCGATAACCTTTTTTTTATTCTTCATGGATTCAGACCTTCTCACAACAACATTACAGTGTTGTTTAACCACTTTATTTACCCAACTTATTAAGTCTTCTCGAGCATTGAACAAGATATTAATGGTGAATATGTATGTGTAGTCCATGACAATTTCATTGTTAGGTTCTTCCATACATGACTCTCCTTAGTAGATTGCTTGTTTGATTCCTACACCAAAATAAAATATATGGTGAAAATATGTAATTGTTCAATCAAATATGACCAACACATTTAATAATGTTAGGCCATTATTGACCAAAGCCTAACTATTGTGTTTGACCGCTGAACTTTATTCATAGAGTTTGACCAACAATAGTCGAACTTTAATTATAGAGTTTGGCCAACTTTGACCAAATATTATCTGTTGCGTTTAGCCAACTCTGGCCGAACGTAGTTATAAATTTTGGCTATGGTTTGTCAAACAAGCGTGATTTCCTAACTCGGTGAACAATAAATTTGCGTAAAAAAACACACCAAAAATACAACATTTAAACCCTAAATTCTCTTCTCTAAATAGATTTATACCAATACATGTAATATACAACATTAAAATCATTGAATACTTACATTACATTTCTTGGAATGTGTTCTTGCTCCATGACCTTCTCTCATGAGTAGTGAGTTTAAGAGCAGTTGAGTAAGAAAGAAGAAGAATGAGTTTGGGTGTGGGGAGGAACTCATGCTAGAAACTCACGATACACTTAATGGGTTTGGGTAGGGTGTATTGAGCAAAAAATAAATTTTATGTTTTAATATGTTTTAAGTGTTAAAAAGTATAATAGTCAAATTATATTAAAATATGTTGGTCAAAAAATTATTTCGGATTTAAAGAAAAGAAAAGATGGTACATGGCGGTCATTGGTAATTGCAATGTAAGTGTGTACCCCTCATTCAGCAGTAAAAGCCCCCAATTAATGATCATAACAAATTGGTGCTGGGAAAGGAACGGTACCTTTCTGATTATTTTTTTCTGTTTAATTTGAAAAAATAAAGGGCCATTTACATTTTTTTTTTATCAGTAAAAAACCACTTTTATAAATAAAATGAAAGTGTGGGGTATAAGAGATACCCACTACAAGAGCATTCAAATGATGAAAAAATTACATATTGTTTCCCAACAGCAATTTAGGATTGGTGAGCCAATCTTCAAACTCAAACGAAGAAAATACCGGGTCCTTTGCACTTAACCAACTCTAAACTCTGGCTTTCAACTCATCCACCATTTTATCAACCATTATCACCCCGCTTCTGAAAATAATCTCGTTCCTCCATTTCCATAGCAACCATACGACTCCAAGCCACACCGTAACTACCCTTTTTTTTGCCATTTTTCCTTTCACACTATTACTATGAGCAAGGAGATTTGAAATAAATTCTAAATTTACCACAGTCGATATCCCCAACCATTTGTACACCTGCATCCATACTTTATAAGATGTCTCACATTCAAAAAAGAAATGTTTACCATTCTCCTCCTTTTTCTCACAAAGAACGCACCTCAAATCCGCATTGTCATTGAGTACTCTTCTTCGGTGCAAATCTGATTTCATAGGCAGCCTATCTTTAATTACTCGCCACCCATGCGCTACCACTTTAAGAGGGACCAACTTGCTCCAAATCAGTTTGTAGGCCTGTTATTCTTCTTTTGGCAACACCACCGGATCACTACGGCTTATTAACAAGTTGTATGCCTCCCTCGTTGTGTATATATTTCCCGAAGCATGCTTCCATCTCCATGAGTCTCCAATCCCTTCTTTGATAGTGCACCTGTTTAAATCAGAAATAAGATTTTTTAGCGCATCATACTCACGATCAAGGAGAGGATGCCTCCATCTCCAATTCAATCTCCATTCCTCTCCCACCCACACCCCCATTTGACTCACCCTTTCCCCTTTATCTAAACTCAACTTAAAAAGCCTATAATATTTATCTTTTAAAGCCACTCCCCCACACCATTTATCTTTCTAAAACAAAACACTCCTCCCATCCCCAAGTACTCTCTCTAACCCCTCGCCAAACCACTCCCCATCCGATCCCAAGGTAATACTAGTAATATCCCTCCACCACCCCGACATTCTACTTACCACTCCTCTAGGCACATGCTCCTCTCCCACCCCCACCCCCATTTCCCCATATTTCGACTCAATTACTTTGACCCACAGACTTTCTTTTTCATTTAAAAAATGCCACATCCACTTTCCTAGTAAAGCTTTGTTAAATTCCTCTAATTTCCTAACTCCCAGTCCACCCATTCTTTTGGATCTGCAAACTGTGCTCCATTTCACCCATTTCACACTTTTAGAACACTCCCCGCCCCCCCCCCCCCCCCCCCCCCCCCTAAGAAATTTCTATGTAGCCTCTCAATCTCTCTTAGTACACTCTTCGGAGGTTTGAAAAAAGACAGGTAGTATATCGGTATGGATGCCAAGACCGAGTTCAATAGTGTGATTCTGCCCCCTAAAGAGAATTTCTTATCTTTCCAGCTCTCCAATCGTTTTCTGATTTATTTTTTACAACTCCTTCCCATTCGGCCACTTTCTTGTGATGCATTCCCACCTTCATACCGAGGTATGAGAATGGGAGTTTCCCAGCCTTACAACCAAGTACTCCAGCTAGCTCATTTAATTGCCAATCCTCCACATTTACACCATACAAGCAACATTTGTCAAAGTCCACTTTCAATCCTGATACCACTTCCATATTCCTCAAAATTCTTTTCATGGTTTGTGCGTTCTCCACCACAGCTGCCCCCATAAAGACTGTATCATCTGCAAATTGAAGATGAGATATTTCAACCCCTTTCCTCCCTATTACAGCTGGTATAAAAAGCCCTCCTCTTACTGCTTTTGACATCATCAAACTAAGTCCCTCAGCAACTATCAAGAACAGGAATAGTGATCATGGGTCCCCTTGTCGGAGCCCTCTTTGCAGTCTAAACTCTCCTGAGGGACTCCCGTTGACCAGGACCGAGGCAGAAGCTATTGTCATGCACTCCATTAACCACTTCCTCCACGTAGGATGAAAATTAAGACGTTCCATCATCAAGTTGATAAAATCCCATTCCATTGAATCGTACGCCTTAGCAAAGTCTATTTTGAAGAAGATCCTCTCTAGCTTTCCTTTCTTTGCCTCATCAATCGCCTCGTTCAAAATTGCAACACTATCCAAAATTTGTCTTCCCCCTACAAAGGCGTTCTAGTTCTCCGAAATAATAGACTCAAGCACTCCACTCAGCCTCTTCGCTAATATCTTTGAAATAATCTTGTAAATGCCTTCAATTAAGAAGATCGGCCTATAATCGTTGAGGCCAAGAGCAGCCTCCTTCTTTGGGATTAGTACTATAAACGACGGATTAATCCCCTTCACAAGTTTCCCAAACTGGTGAAATTCCGACACCATTCTCATCAAATCCATTTTCATAGAACCCCACAACTTCTTAAGGATGTTGAAATTAAAACCATCTGGGCCCGGACTTTTTGAGCCGTCACAACTCCACAACGCTTCTTTAACCTCTTCTTCTGTAAATGGAGATACCAAAAACTGATTGTCAATTTCTGAGATGACTCTGTGGGGAAAATTTTGTTCCAGTGACGGTCTCTTGAACTCTGTCTTCTGAAAATGTTTGTGAAAATAATAAAAAATTCCTTTTTTCACATCTACTATTGTTGGTCCCGAAATGAGTAAACAGGTGTATGGGGGGGAATACACATGTGGTTACAAATTAAAACTTCTTGAAAACTTTAACAGGTGACTTCAGAGAGTAACTCGTCAGTGGACTTTAAGTCTGCTGAGAGTTACTTGTGAAAGCTTACTGAGATAATACCTCCACTGAAAGCTCAAGATTTTCAGTTGAACTACTATCTAATTAGCTTTCAACTGCGGATTAGTGAGCCCTTTAGAAAACTCGTTTTACTTGATAAATTTTGAGTGAATAACACACACTTAGGAAATAGCAGAATGTAAATACACAAGATATAAAGTGGTTCAGAGAAGAATCTCCTACGTCCACTGTCCTGATCAAACAGGAGAATTCCTTTCACTTGGAATTCCTTGTGTTATAGTGCCAAGGTGCACTGATCAATTAATCCTCTCTTAGGATGATTGATCACTAGGATAATTCCAGGTCCTAGTTCCCAAAACACACCAGCTTTCATACTGATACAAAAAAAATCAGCTTACTAACACCACTTAACTCTAACTCTCAACCTAACAACTGTGTAGGGTTTTGGTTCCAACTGTTGTGAGATAATCCTTATAGTGTAGCTCAAGGCTTAGGATGGATTATCTCTTTCTAAGGTTTGGATATAGCTTTTAAGCTTGGTTACAAAAGGTTTGTTATGCTCTCTACTAATTTGAAACACTTGGGAAACAAAGGTAATTTCGAGTGCTTCTTGAAGGTTATGAATGTAGAGATAGCTTTGATCTTGTGAGTTTCCCGTGCATAGAAATGAGCACGTCATTCTGTATTTATAGGCTTCCCTGAAAATCTTCCCGTTGGATTTGAATCTTCTCAAGTAAGTCTTCTTGTATCCGATTGGTTCAAACGGCTCTATTTGAAGCTTTAAGTCTTGTCAAGAAACGGCTGAAAGACCATGCTTGTTCACCTAACTTTATGTAGATTGCTAGAGAAAGACTTTTGGTACTTGTCAGTCTGGGGCAGGTTGGCTGTCAGTAAAGTACACTGACGTGTCATCTTCTCATTGGACCTTCAATCTGCTTGCCCAGATTCTTGTCTTGCTTTAAGGTGGAACTCTTCTGAAAGAACCTTCTTATTCCTTCATTTATTGTAAGCTTCACTGAAATTCGTTTTACCTTGTTCCAACCAGATTAACTAACAGTTTTTAATGTGTTTAGCATTTAATGAGCTTTGTTAGTTCTCATCAGTGGACCTTAGTCCTCTCCTAATGGTTTTAGCCTTAGTGAGAATGCACTTAGAAAACATTCAAGACTTAGACTACTTTTCTCAGATCACTTGTCTTCAGCGGACTTCGTCTTCAGCAGACCTTGTTCTTCAATACACTCAAGAATTTTCTAACTGCACTCCAGTTCTTAACATTTAGAACTGTTTAACTAAAATCTAACTCTACTGAATATTTTACTTACAAACAACTTAGGAGGAACATTTTGGCATCTTAATCAAAACTTAAGTCTATACAATTTCCCCCTTTTTGATTATGCCGGAACCTATCTTATTACATATCTTCTTTCCGAGAGGGTTCTTCAGGTGACATAAAAAATTCAAGGATTTTGTAAGTAAAAACATTCAAGTACATAAGCCTAAATGATAATGAGATATTATCTTGGGCAAAACAGTAGAGTCTTCATTAAGAATATACTGAGTACATTTTACAAAAACATCCACTGGAAAGGTTCAAAACAAGATCATCTGGGACTTATAAACAGATGCCCAACAAAAACACTTAACTCCTTAGATGGACTCAAATAGAGGTTCAAGTCCATATTGTTTGAAGACTCGGATCTTTAGGTCATTCTTCCTCTCCATGACTTCTTTTGAGTGACCCTTGAGACCTAGTTGCTCGCACAAAGACACTCATTCATCTGTGATCTGATCTCTGTCAACTGCTCCGGTTGCATCTTGAGGAGGCCAGTAGGTGATTGGCTCAGGAGCCTTCAAGGCTTGATCAGGGAATCTATCATTCCAGACTTCCATGATGGCAGGGAAGAGCTTTGGATATACTTCAAACATCCAAGAGCTGAACACCTCTTGCACATTGTCCTTTCCCAACTCTCCACTGACATAGTAGGAGTACACAAACTCTCTTTTTGCAGTTTCCCATGCATCATTGAGTTTCTTGGGTACCCACTCGTCATGGTGAGGGAACTTAGCCTTTGAAGGAGTGATTTTATCTTTCTTTAGCTTAGCAGCCCACCTTTGATAATTGTTTCTGAACTTCTTGGATGTAGTCTTATCAAAAGTGGTCAGTCTCTCCTTCCTCTTTCTCTCCGCCATCTCAGCAATAGTTTCCATCTTCCCAACCACCTTGTCCCTCCTTTCTTGTTGTTGAGCAGCTAACTTTTGTGCTCTCTCATTCATCCCTCCAGCCTCTTTGATAAGCTCAATGAGCTCTGTGACTCTTGTGGGGGCTGATTTAGGAGTTTCAGAAGAGATGGGATCAGGGTTAAGGATAGGGAGTACCTCAACTGACTCCGTGGAGCCAGTGGACTTAACAGCTAACCTCCCAGAGGTTCTGGTCTTCTTTGCTACCTCCGCTGAGAGGACGTCAGTGGCCTTCCTCTTGGTGGATTCCCCCTTCTGAGCTGCTCTTTCTTCCTTTTCTTTTAGGTGAGCTTCCTTGAACTTTGATAAGTCCTCAGATGGGGTCTTCTCCTTCCCTTTCTTGGCTTCAGCGCTCTTCTGAGCCTCAGCATCTGCCTTCTTCAACGTGTTTTTAACTTGTTGGCCTTTTTCAAAGTCAGGGGTCTCAATGATAATCTCCATCTTGTTCTTGGGGTCCATCTTCATCTCTTTAGCACTTACCCTCTTTTCCCCCTTTCCGGCATTAATCATGCACTCGGCCACAGTAATATTTAGCTTCAGTTGATCATGGGCAAGGGCCTTTAGCTCAGTGGAGCAGTGGTTAACTTCATCCGCTAGCCTCTCCAGAGTGGCTCCAGCTGTTTTCCCAAACTGCACAAATTGAGCTAACTTCTCATCAATAAGTACATTTGTTTTCTCTTGTGTAGGGAAGTCCTCTGCCGCCTTCTTCAGGACCTCCCCCAGCTTGGCTCCCAGCTCTTCATGCTTTGCCTCAAATTCCTGCATATTCTAATTCCATAACCCTTCAACTTTCCCAATAAGGTCAGCTGAGAAAGTCTCAACAGAAGACTTGAGGTTAATGGAAACATTGTCTACTGCGTCCTTCAAGAATTGAGCTCTTGCTTCCTCTTCCTTCTGTTCCAGCTTCTTCAGTCCTTCAATTACCAGCATACTTTGACCTTCTACTAATCCAGCACCATCTGCTGAGAATCTTCAATCTTCAAGGTCAGGTTCTGAAGTGATTTGGTTGTGGACTCCATCATTTCATCCACATGATCTGAGAGGATGACCATCTCATCAACTTCTTCTTGCACAATCTCTTGTACATCCTTCAGTTGAGCTTGGAGAGAAGGAAGACTTTCCTCTTGGAGTGAGTGAACAGCATCCCTCAAAGGAGTTAGGTCGACTTGCACTGGGAGAACTTTATCAGTTTGAACACCTGCATGACAAACAATGTTAGTTCCTTCCCCCTCAATCTCACAGCCTAAGTCTTCTGTCATATCTAAGTCCATAGCTACTCCCTCCTCCTCTCTCTTCTCACTTTGCTCATCCTCTTCTTTCTTTTCAACTATATTTTTTTAGCCAAATCATCCTTTACAGGAATGATTGCTCTAATTTCACCACTTACTACACCAGTAATTTCCACATCTTTTTCTCCTCCCTCAGTTTTTTCAATCTCTTTTTCAACTCCATCATTTCCAGACACCTCAGCTGACTCCTTAGTCACCACTGTGTTGGAGTTATACGTGAAAGTATGCTTTTACTTTGTATAACTCGTGTATCAAACACTCGTTTTATGAGAATAATTCTTTTATCGCATTTGCTTTAGTTATGATTGAATGTTGAATTTCTATTGCAAACTGTTCAATATATAGTACATGTTACAATGTAGTTAATGTGGTGATACCCGATCACGGAAGACAACATTAACAGTTTACTTGTAACTAAACGTACAATTCACGACCCAGGTGGAATTGAACAATCCGCCATGAAAGGTCGATGTGTAAGGCTCAGATTGGTCTGTCTTGACTAAGAGATTGCACTAGCACATTTAGTATGTGTTGAAAAGGTCCTACAGCGAGGATAAATTCTTCTGTTCTGAAAAGTGAAGAATTAGACCTCAGTGGTTGTTGATTTCTTAATCTCCGTCACTTAAATAGGACCGTGTGTGCTTAATGGTTACTGCTTTGATTCATGTTGGGTGAGAATCATTGTGACTTCGAACTTTGTGTCTTGGGCAGTAATATTAATCATACGACGGTTGCTAAGATTTAATACGGAGAAACGCGTGCGAGTACGGCTCGTGTGATTAGTCCCCTTGGTGGGCTCAGAAGTTTTATTGTACCAAATCTTGCAAGTGAAGAATTAGTTTCTTCGGTACGAATAATAATGTTGAGCTGTCTTTACTCCAAGGTGAAAGATGTTAATTAATTTAGAGCTATTCAGAAGCTTAATTAATTAATGGACTTGATAATCTTAAACGCGGGAAATAATAACCGGGAGCCCATATTATCGTAATATGGATTAAGATGGATAGTGCAATATTAATTTATTAGTGGTAATAATTAATATTAATGGGCTGAATTATATTGGGGCTCAATATTGAAATTCAGAAGCCCATTAGGAGGTTCAATCTTAATTCTCCTTAAGGCCCCTCAAGTAGCCCATTAAGTAGCCCAATGATGATAAGGTGATTAAAATAAAAAGATTATATCATGCTGATTTTTTCCTATTTTTTTCGAAAATATGAAGTCAAGAAGAAATAAGATTTTGTTGATTTTCTTGGAAAGATATTATGGAAGATATGTATTCTTGGAATACAAGAATATCTCATATATTCAAGAAGATCCAAATCTTGGAATTTCTAATTGATAATTTTGAAAATTGCAAAGTAATATGGAGTGTGAGATTTTTGTGGAATATTTTATTTTGGAGAAAAGAATATATGAGATATATTCAAGATTTCTTAGAGTCTAAGAAAAGATTTTTTCCAAGCCCATAAACCATATATTTTTCAGCCACTCTATATTATAAATAGGGGATGATTATTTCATCCTGAAGTACATAATTCCATGTGTTGGAAAAATCAAGAAGCATAGATATTTTTCTTTTTCCTTAGTTTATTAAATTACTTGAAAGCGTCTCCCACCGGCGATCAAGTGAGGTGAAAAGGGAAATACTTGAGAAGGCTTTGGGTTGATAGAGCGAGATTACAAGTGTCCCGTATATCCAAAGGCCAATACTACGAGAGGTACGTTAATCACATATTTACTTGTTTAATTCCGCCTAGTTAAATATGTGAAATTAATTCAACATGCATGATGATAATTAGTTGTTGGAATTATTATTTGAATTAATTAGGATTAATTCATGCTAGTAATAATTGTATTTAAATTCGTATTTAAAATTTCATCCCGAATAGCTTCCGGGCACCCCTATTTTCCCAACACACTGAGGGCTGTTGTGGGAGAGCTTCAGTAGACACCTCTACTGAGCTTTCCTTTGGCAAATTTTGAGCCTCAGTATCTCTTGCCAAAGATACATCCTCGGCTACTTCACCATCACCTTGCCTAGGTGAAGTACCTTCTCCTTCTCCCATTTCTTGCACTTCCTTTTCTTTCTCCTCTTCTCCTCCCACAGCTTGTACTCCTTCCTCTTCTTTTTCTTTCTCAGCTACAACCTCAGCTGGCTTCTCTTTCTCACTTCCATCAGCCTTCTCTTGATCATCTCCCTTCCTTGCCTCAGCTAGTTTTTCCATAACCAGACTCTCAAATATCTTCTCATCACAGAGAAGTCTGGTTTTGGTCATACCAGCAAATGTCATCACCTCTATCTCCTCTTTCTTCCATTCATCAGAGTTGCTGCCTCTGACAGCCATTAAAATCTCACCCAATCTTCTATCTTTGAGCTGGACAAGGAGTCTCGCCTCATGAACATTTCTTTTAGGGTGGGGTACCCATCAAGCTCAGGGTACTTAGACTCCAAAGAGTAGGCCACCTCATCCTTAAGAGTGTCTAAGAATGAGTACTCTTCTTCATCGTCTGATGGAAGGGAAGGGGTAGGTGATCTGAGATCAGAGGGCTCTTCTGGGATAGACTCTAGGTGTGTAGAAGGGATTTCAGATGGGTTGGGTTCAGAAGAGGGTTGGGCTTGAGTTTCAGGAGGGGTTGGGTTTTGTTCAGTGGGGGTTGAGGATGCCTCAGCAGATGCCTCAGATGGGGTGGTATCTTGGGATCCACTTTCAGGCTGTTGAGAGCCTTCAGTGGGGGCTTTAGCTATTTTGGAAATTTCCTTTGTTTTCATGGGAGTTCTGGGCTTGGTTTTTGGTTTGATGGGAGTAGGGGCAGGGACATCTGAGTCAGACTCAGTTGAGATTATATTAGGAGAAGAGTCAGGGTTACCTGATGATGATTCATCAGTAGAGTTTGTGACTCTGACTTTCTTAGGTGCACTCTCCTTCACGGCCTCAAAAGACCTCTTCTTTTCCTTCTTTGAGGCCTTGAGTGCCTCCTCCTCCTTGTGAAGTGTCATTTTATCACTTAGCTTCACCAGCCTCCTTTTTAGTTTGGTCTTATTTCCCTCAGCAGACCTAGCTTCCACCTCATCTTCTGCCGCTTCAGGGCTCTCTACTGCTGCCTTTATCATCCTTGTTTCTAAGGCTCTTCCGGATTTGAACAAAGCCTTCAGGTTACTCCACTTCCTTTCTTGTATACAGTCCACTCCCACATCCACATTTTTTATCAAGTAAGAGATTTTAGTTGCATAATTCAACTTACTTGATAGTTGGGGAGTCTTTTCCGGCTGGAATTTAGAGTGCTCTTTGTTCAGAGCCCTTAGGAAACACTATTTCCAGTTGAAACACTTCTCCTTGCCCTCTACAATTGCCTTCATTAACCTTAGTTTGGGCTTGCTTACTTGCTCGGTGCTCCCTTGATTTCCCAATATACATTTACCAACAATCTCACAGAGGACATTGTAAACTGGTAAAAGTACACTTCTATTCATGGTGGGGTTGTACCTAGTCTTCTTCTACATAATAGTGTACACTCAGTCCTCCTTTTTGTCAGCAATACAGGTATCTGGGTTTGGACCTTCAGAGGGGAGATTAAAGAGTTCCTTCAAGTCATCACCACTGATTCTAATTTCCTTCCTAATCTTCTGGTGTTCAACAACCTCCATATCGTCTCGCATCACCTTTTTCTTCCTTTGGAGGAATAGACATGACTTGATTCTTGAGTCAGAGTTGGATACGTTGTAGAAGAACTCAAGAACCTGTCTATCGAAGCAGTTCTCAGGATGAACTGATAAGAACTTCTCCAACCCAGCAGCTTTGACTATCTCCAAAGCTTCTTTAATGTGAGAAAACTCTGGTCTTGATTCAATTTCAGGATTATCGAAAACCACTATGGGTTCATACCAGAAGTTATCTTTGTTGTTCAAAAACCCTAGGTTAATTTTGGCCATTTTTGGAATAGGATTTGAGAGAAATTGGCAGAGTGTGTTTGGAACAGAAAGTAAGTGTTTGCTTGTGAGAGATTTCGAAAAGATTTACAAGCGTAAGTTTGGGGTTTTTATATGTGAAATGTGTGGTGAGATTGAGAGGAGAAATCAACGTCTGAGATTAATTTGGTTTGAGATCGTGGATAGTTGAAGGGGTTAGTGGGGAGTTTTTGAGAGATCTTGACGGTTAGAAAAGAACCGCCTAAAATGAGGGGTATGGATTAAAGGAGTTGGTAGCCGGAAGGTCACATCATCCGGCTTTTAGGGCGCGTGAGATAGGTAACTGAAAAAGTAATTCTGACTTGTACAACGCGCATTAAATGCTTGCCATACCAAAATCTCTTCGAAATAGTGTAAGAAAGATTTAATTTTCAGAAAGCACTCATTAGCTATTTTGATAGGAGTTTTATAATATAAAACTAAGAGATTTCAGATTTGGAAAAAAATAGCAGAGTTAAAACTTTTGACCTCCACTGAGGTTGAACCTCTTCTGAGAGTCATAAGCTCTCCTGTGATCAGTGACTCCACTGAGTTGATCCTCAGAGGTAGAACCTCTACTGATTCGAAATCAACTCTTCTGAGATTGGCTCATTCCTCTACTCTCTTGGATCTAGAAGTCCAAGCTCTACTGACAGTTCTTGAAACCTTGCTTCAGCCAAAGGTTTAGTGAATATATCAGCCTTTTGTTTGGCAGTGTGTATCTTGAGCATTTTGATATCCTTCTTCTCCACATGATCTCTGATGAAATGATGTCTTATATCCACATGTTTGCATCTTGTGTGGAGAACTGGATTTTCTGAAATAGCAATTGCACTATTGTTGTCACAGAAAATAGGGACTTCATTAGCAAAGATGTTGTAATCTCTTAGTTGTTGTCTTAGCCAAAGAATTTGAGCACAACAACTTCCAGCTGCCATATATTCAGCTTCAGTAGTGCTTGTGGCTACTGAGTTTTGTTTCTTGGAAAACCAAGATATCAGCTTACTTCCTAAGAATTGACAAGTGCCTAAGGTTGATTTCCTGTCAATTCTACATCCTCCATAGTCAGCATCTGAGTATCCTGTGAGTTCCAGATTGTCATCTGAGGGATACAACAATCCCATATTCACAGTACCCTTGAGATATTTGAGAATCCTCTTAGCAGCTTCCAGATGACTTTTCTTAGGATTTGCTTGATATCTTGCACATATCCCAACTGCAAATGTGATAGCAGGCCTGCTTGCTGTGAGATACAGTAGAGATCCAATAATAGCTCTGTAGTGAGTCTGGTCTACTGATTCACCATCTTCATCTGGTTCCATCTTGGTGTTGGTGTTGAGTGGAACTCTTGCAACTTTGCTGGTCTGGCATCCAAACTTGTTGATCAGTTCCCTTGTGTATTTGGCTTGATTGATGAAGATTCCTTCAGGAGACTGCTTAATTTGAAGTCCTAGGAAGAAATTCATTTCTCCCATCATTGACATCTCAAACTTTCCTTTCATTAGCTGAGAAAACTTTTCACAGAGGACTTGGTTTGGACAACCAAATATGATATCATCCACATAGATTTGAACTAGCAAGGTGTCCTCTCCTTTTGTGATCCTGAAGAGAGTTCTGTCTACTCTTCCTTTGATAAAGCCATGATCCAAAAGGAATTGTGACAAAGTATCATACCAAACTCTTGGAGCCTGTTTCAGTCCATATAGAGCTTTTCTCAGTCTATATACATTATGGCTTTCTTCAAAACCTGGGGGTTGCTCCACATAGACTTCTTCATTGAGTACTCCATTTAAGAAAGCACTCTTAACATCCATCTGCTACACCTTGAATTTCTTGTGAGCAGCATACGCAAGAAATAACCTTATTGCCTCCAGTCTGGCTACTGGGGCAAAAGTTTCATCATAATCAAAGCCTTCAACTTGAGAATAGCCCTTTGCAACTAGCCTGGCCTTGTTTCTGACTATGATATCGTTCTCATCCTTCTTATTCTTGAATACCCACTTGGTTCCTATCACATTGCAGTGATATGGTCTGTCAACCAGCTCCCATACTTGCTTTCTTGTAAATTGGTTGAGCTCTTCTTGCATGGCAATGATCCAATTTGAATCTTGAAGTGCTTCTCCAATGGAACCTGGTTCCTGGTTAGATAAGAAACAACAAAACAAAGCACTTTCTCCATGAAAACTTCTAGTTTTGACTCCTGAGGTAGGATCACCTAGGATTTGCTCAACGGGGTGATCTGAGAGCCATGCCCTCCTAGGCTGATGCCCTTCAGTAGAGTTTAACTCTTCTGAAGTTGAGTCACTAGATATAGGGATGAAATCAAATTCAGGAAATAAAACAGAGGGTTGAAGTCCTGAGTCATCATTCAAGGTTTTCTCATTCTCAATGGTAATCCCATTGGTTCCCCCTTGAATGATAGGCTCAGTGGATGTCTCAGCTGTGACCACATCTTCATTGACATCAGTTACCTCTTGAACTGGGATAGTGTTCATCAGTTCAGTTACTTGTTCAGGAGAGCTCTCAGGTGAGCTTTGAGAAGTGGTCTGACTTTGAGTGTCCTCTTTGAATTGTTGATCATTTAAGTTATCCCAGGTTGGGATATATGTATCAACATAATTCTCAGGATAGCCTATAGACTTGATACTCAGTCTAGTTAGTCTTTGGCTTATCACTTCCTCATTCTCCTTACTCCTGGACTCAAAAGTAGATTCATCAAATACCACATGAGGTGTTTCTTCCACAACAAGAGTTCTACAATTGTAAACTGTGAAGGCTCTACTGATTTGGGAATATACTAAGAAAATTCCTTCATCAGCTTTGCTATCAAAAGCTTTCAGTTGAGTTTTCCCATTGTTGTGAATGAAACACTTGCAACCAAAGATATGAAAGTAAGATACTTGTGGCTTTCTGCCATTCCATAACTTATATGGAGTTTTTCCTTGATGTTTGGTTACCATGGATCTATTTTGAGTGTGGCAAGCAGTGTTAATAGCTTCAGCCCAAAATCTTTTAGGAACTTGAGCTTCTGCAAGCATTGTCCTTGCTGCCTCCTTGAGAGTCCTATTTCTTCTTTCAGCTACTCCATTTTGTTGTGGAGTTCTTGCAGCTGAGGTCTCATGTGCAATGCCTAGTTCTTTGCAGAAGTCAGATATAATAGAGTTAATGAATTCAGTGCCCTTATCTGATCTTATCTTTACAATGTTCAGGCTCTTTTCATTGCTAACTTTCTTCAGGAGCTCTGGCAGCCTCAGTTGAGTCTCCTTCTTGCTTGCTAGGAATACTACCCAAGTGTACCTGGAGAAATCATCAACAACAACAAGTGTATATTTTCTTCCATTGATACATACAGGGGTTACTGGACCAAAGAGATCCATATGTAACAGTTGAAGTACTCTGTCAGTAGAGGTTGCAACTTTGCTTTTGAAAGATGCTTTCACTTGTTTTCCCTCCTGACAGGCTTTACAGATGTGCTCTTTGTTGTATACTTCATTTGGCATTCCCTCCACCAGTCCATGCCTTGCTATTCTGTTCATCATCTTGAAGTTCAGATGACTTAGTCTCTTGTGTCACAGCCAATTAGTATTAGTTGAGCTTTTTGCAATAAGACATGCATTTGGTGTGCAAGACTTCCAATCTGCAAGATAGACATTTCCTTTCCTTGACCCAGTCAGTAGAACCTGTTGTGAAGATATATTCTTGACAAAACACAGGTTACAAGAAAATTCAACACTGTATCCTTTATCACAAAACTGACTTATGGACAGAAGATTATGCTTAAGTCCACTGACATAGGATACATTGCTTACTCTTACTGAGCCAATTATTAAAGTACTATAACCTTTAGTGGCTCCTTGTGAATTATCACCAAAGGTGACTTGTGGACCTTCTTTCTCAACAAACTCTGACAGGAGATCTTTGTTACCAGTCATGTGTCTAGAACATCCACTGTCCAAGTACCAGACTGAAGATTTTAGAGCATCTCCTTTGTTGAGGTCCACTGAGCCCTGCAATCACAATCAAGTTTTAGGTACCCATTTGGTGTTGGGTCCTACCAGGTTAGCTGTACCTTTCGGAATCCAAATTTGCCTTATAGTTCTAATCACTTTAGAGTGGCTAATTTGTCTTCCATAAACATCTACATAGATTGTTATCTCCCTAGGTGCCTTGGGAGTAAACTTTCTATGGGTGACAGCCTTTGAAGGAACAGGAACCTTCTTTACATTCTTTCTTTTAGGCTTGGGTGCACCTGGCCTGAGTTTTTGTTGATAAGGGTATGAAGGGCCTTTTCCTTTAGGCACAAAAGGAATAGGTCTTATGTATGAGTTATTCCTTGAGGAATGCTCATGCCTGGGTGCTCTCAGCTGAGGTTGCTTCATCTGTGAAGACCTCGGCTGATAGTACCTCTGTTGAGATCTGGTTTGATTAGTCACCTGAGCCTTCCCATTTGGTTTTGGCTTAGTTTGACTTTTCTTTTGTGTGATCTCAGCTGGTCTTTTACCCTTATCTAAAGTCTGTGTTTGAAAGGTCACAGACTTAACAAAAACTCTCTTTGTGCCACTTGAAGAAGCAACACTCAGAGGACCTTCTGAAGGTTTTGGAATAAAGCCTATTCCACACTTGTTATTAGGATTGATCTGAAAATTTTGAATCTCCTCTATGGCAAGAGAGGGTTTGTTAAGAGCATCAATCCTTTTTAACAAGGTCTCTTCAGTTTTATTTAAGACATCAATTTTCAGGAGAGAATCCTTTATTTGGCTTACCAGTTTTAAATTTTCTTCAGTTAACTTTATCTTAGATTCAGTAAGATCTTTTATCAGTTGATCTTTGCCATTTCCTTGACTCTTGAGGGTTTCCACCTCTTTTGTCAACTAAATGGTAGACTGTGCTGAGTTAAGATCTGTCTGATTCTCAGATTCAATTAACTTAGAGTTTTCTCTCAGGAGATTTTTGTTTTCATCTTGGAGATAAAAACTTGCTTCTTGCAACCTTGAGAAATCAATCATCAATTGTTCTAAAGCGGACTGAAGATTGAGTTCCTCAGTTGACTCTGAGCTTAACTCAGGTGAGTGCTCTAGAGAAATGGATGGTTTAGATTGTCTGGTTCTTCTCTTGCCATGAGACACATGTCATCTTCACTGCTGTCTGAGAACAGTCCATTAGATGACTCTAGATCTTCATCAACATCCTCAGCCACCATGGCTTTCCTTTCTCCATATCTCATGTCTCTCTTGGCTTGCCTTTCCTTCTTTTCCTTTGTGCTCAGTTGAGGACAATCATATTGAAAATGCCCCACCTTCTTGCACTGGAAGCATCTATTGGCATCATCATTCTTTTCCTCAGTAGACTTCTTGGTCTTTGACGATGAACCTTCTCCTCTGGTATAGTTCTTGTAATTCTTTCTCTTTTCCAGCTCAGTTGAGCTTTTCTCTCCTTCTCTGGTATCTTTATGTGGATAACTTCTTCCTTCTCTGTTATCCCTGTAAAATCTTTTATACTTGCCAAAACGGCTGTTAAGTTTCTCAAACCTTCTGGCCATTAGGCTGAGTTCTTCTTGCATCTCAGTTTTGCTTTGAGACTTGCTTGCCTTTGTACTCTTCTGAGGCTTTGGGGATTTTGGCTCAGTCTCCTTAGCTTTGAAGGCAACTCCCTTCTCAGCTGAGGTCTCATCAGGAGCCCTTTTCCTGTTCAGATCAAACTCATAAGCCTTAAGTTTAGAGAATACCTGTTTCATAGACATGCTAGAAAGATCCTTGGTATTCTGCATCATCACAGAGTACACATCCCATCTTGAGGTTAGACCTCTCAGGATCTTTAAGGCAACTTCTCTTTTGGTATAGACCTTTCCCAGAGAGTTTATTTCATTCATGATGTCAGTGAACCTTCCATCAAGTTGGTCAATGGTCTCAGTGGGCTCCATAGTGAACTGCTCATACTTTTGAACAACTACTGAAAGCTTGTTCTCTTTTATCTTGTCAGTTCCTTCACACATGAGAGCAAGAGTGTCCCATAGTTCCTTTGCAGTCTTGCAGTGGATCACTCTTCCCATTACAGAATCTGGAATGGTGGTGTAGAGAATATTCATGGCTATGAAGTTGAGGTTGTTTCTCCTCCTTTCATCTGCAGTAAAGTTATCTTCATCCTTGGGCCATTCTTCTCTTGGATCTGCAATAGTTTCAGTTGTGGTTCTAGGGTTAGGTGTCATAAAAATAAATGGATCTTTAGTAATAACCCTTAGCATTTCATCATGCACACAGGCAAGATGAGCTCTCATTCTGATCTTCCAGAAGTCATAGTTTTCCACTGAGAATTGTGGAAGTTTGTGATGGGACATATGGTTCAAGGGATTAACTCCCATGTTGTTCTCCGCTGATGGTGCTACCCTAGCTGCATTGTCAGCCATAATATCTAAACAAGTTTATCAAATAAGATCAATTCAGGTGACCTGATAGAAAATACCTTTAAGCACAAGGTATACTTAGAACAATGGTCTTTTGAACCACTGCTTTGATACCAATTGTTGGTCCCGAAACGAGTAAACAGGTGTATGGGGGGGGAATACACCTGTGGTTACAAATTAAAACTTCTTGAAAACTTTAACAGGTGACTTCAGAGAGTAACTCGTCAGTGGACTTTAAGTCTGCTGAGAGTTACTTGTGAAAGCTTACTGAGATAAACCTCCACTGAAAGCTCAAGACTTTCAGTTGAACTACTATCTAATTAGCTTTCAACTGCGGATTAGTGAGCCCTTTAGAAAACTCGTTTTACTTGATAAATTTTGAGTGAATAACACACACTTAGGAAATAGCAGAATGTAAGTACACAAGATATAAAGTGGTTCATAGAAGAATCTCCTACGTCCACTGTCCTGATCAAACAGGAGAATTCCTTTCACTTGGAATTCCTTGTGTTATAGTGCCAAGGTGCACTGATTAATTAATCCTCTCTTAGGATGATTGATCACTAGGATAATTCCAGGTCCTAGTTCCCAAAAACCATCTTTCAGACTGATACAAAAAAAATCAGCTTACTAACACCACTTAACTCTAACTCTCAATCTAACAACTGAGTAGGGTTTTGAGTAGGGTTTTGGTTCCAACTGTTGTGAGATAATCCTTACAGTGTAGCTCAAGGCTTAGGATGGATTATCTCTTTCTAAGGTTTGGATATAGCTTTTAAGCTTGGTTACAGAAGGTTTGTTATGCTCTCTACTGATTTGAAACACTTGGGAAACAAAGGTAATTTCGAGTGCTTCTTGAAGGTTATGAATGTAGAGATAGCTTTGATCTTGTGAGTTTCCCGTGCATAGAAATGAGCACGTCCTTCTGTATTTATAGGCTTTCTTGAAAATCTTCCCGTTGGATTTGAATCTTCTCAAGTAAGTCTTCTTGTATCCGATTGGTTCAAACGGCTCTATTTGAAGCTTTAAGTCTTGTCAAGAAACGGCTGAAAGACCATGCTTGTTCACCTAACTTTCTGTAGATTGCTAGAGAAAGACTTTTGGTACTTGTCAATCTGGGGCAGGTTGGCTGTCAGTAAAGTACACTGACATGTCATCTTCTCATTGGACCTTCAGTCTGCTTGCCCAGATTCTTGTCTTGCTTTAAGGTGGAACTCTTCTAAGAGAACCTTCTTATTCCTTCATTTATTGTAAGCTTCACTGAAATTCGTTTTGCCTTGTTCCAACCAGATTAACTAACAGTTTTTAATGTGTTTAGCATTTAATGAGCTTTGTTAGTTCTCATCAGTGGACCTTAGTCCTCTCCTAATGGTTTTAGCCTTAGTGAGAATGCACTTAGAAAACATTCAAGACTTAGACTACTTTTCTCATATCACTTGTCTTCAGCGGACTTCGTCTTCAGCAGACCTTGTTCTTCAATACACTCAAGAAATTTCTAACTGCACTCCAATTCTTAACATTTAGAACTGTTTAACTAAAATCTAACTCTACTGAATATTTTACTTACAAACAACTTAGGAGGAAAATTTTGGCATCTTAATCAAAACTTAAGTCTATACAATTTCCCAACAACTACCTCCTACATCCACTGCCCGTCAATGTTGATCCCCACGATCTCATTTCTCTTCCTTCTTTTGTTGATACAGTTATGGAAGAAACTAGAGTTTGCATCACCATCCTTCAACCACTTGTTCCTTGCTTTTTGTGAGAGGATACTGTTTCTCATTTTCATATCCTTAAACAAGCCCGTTGTGATCTCTTTCCTCTTCAAAGCTTCTTCCTCATTCAGGCCAAATAAATCATCGAGCACATCAAGCCTGTGGATCTCCCTCCGCTGGTTTTCTATACGATTGTCCTGAAATCCGAACACATCTCGATTCCAAACTTTGAGGTCTTTCTTCAACAATTTCAATTTTTCCTTGACTACAAATCCACCCCATCCTTCAACTTTGTAGCTTCCCCATTTACTGTTGATAAATTCAAGAAACTCTGGGTGTGAAAGCCATGCATTGAGACTTCTGAACGACTTCGGCCCCCAATCCTGCACCTTTACTTCCAGCACTATTGGCACATGATCAGACACTGATCTTTGGAGACCCTTTTGGGATACATTCGGCCATCTATCAATCCATACATTATTCACGAAGGCTCTATTGATGCAGCTTTTACAACTTCCGTTGGGTCTATACCAAGTATAGTACATATTGATTCAAAAGAATGGACCATAATTACAAAATAGTTCAAGTAATTTGCATAGATATATATTTTAAAAAAAATTATGTTTCCGTACAGATATTTTTATGTAATTGTGCAAATTTCTTGAATCAATTTGTAATTATAATTTTTTTTGTACTATTTTATAATTATTCCAAAAATAAATTAGATGGGGTCAAAAAATATTAATTAAAGAGGGATATTGAAACGCAAGCCAATTTTTAATTAGAAGAGATCATATCGAATTGATTTTTGTAAGTTTCTGTTTTATCAATTTTAATTCTTTTGTATTAATTTTGGTTAATTTCACCGAAAAATTGCTTTATTTTTTATTTTGATCACGTTGATGGTCGTCACTATTATCATTTGAACTATTTTGCATTCAGGAAGAAAAAAAACCTCAATTAATTTCATGTTTCAATTACACCTACCTCAAAAATTGTGAATTTCACCTTTTCTGGCATGTGGCTAATTTCGAGCGATTTGCAGTGAGATGTGGGTCAAGTTATATATTCTATTTTATTCTCTTCTTGTTGTTGAGCTCATCATTTCGATATTTTTTTTATATCTTTATTTGTATGCTACAACAGATTTTCGGTAATTTTTTCTGCGAAAATTTAAATTTTCCAGTAAAAATAACCAAAATTGATACTAAAATGACCAAAACTGATAAAATAAAAATGACATGACTATTTATGGACCATTTGTTATTTTTCCTAAATTACAACAGCAAATATATGAAAAGAATTGCAAATATTTAACATTGGAAAATCATACTCCCTCTGTTTATTTTTTATCTGTCTCATTTTATTCATTCACACAAATCAATTTTCGCATTAATTAGGGTATCAAAATACTCTTATACCCATATTTTGTAATATATATATATATATATTACAATAAATATTACTTATTAGGGGTATTTTGATAAAAAAAATGAAGTAAATCTTCATTAGTATTGATATAATAACAAATAAAAAGAAACATCATTTTAGACAAAATGGAGAATTATAAATAAACGAAGGGAGTATAATCTCTAAGTATTCTTAGATATTGATTTTCTTTTTACGAGATTTTGGATATTGATTTTGATATGAAGATCATGAGTGAGCTAATAACAAATGTGTGTTATTGTACAAATATGTATTTGTCTAGATAGTAACACATGTAAAGTATTGAAACATGTGTTATCATATGAAGAAAGATGCTAAATGAACAAAAATAGTACAAACGTGAGATAAAAGAAACCTAAATTTAAAGAGAAGAGGAAAAATAGATTAAGAAAATTATATTTGTTCTAATAGTTATTACAAAGACAAATATTTGTTATTGTAGGAACTAGTAATACATAATTGTCTTTATAATAACACACTTATCATTTATAGTAACACACCTGAGAGCGAGTTTTAAGTTTCTATATTGGTGCGAATTTCTTTAGGAAAACTCACTTGACTCTGTGCAGTCCGAGTAGGATCTACGACTTTTGACCATGATTTCCGAAATTGTCATACTTATCTAATTTACACATAATTTTTTTATAAGAAAATCATGTCTTTTATTTCTCGGGTATAAGTCATACCCCCATCAACATTTTGTGAAATTACAGTAGGCAAGTAAACTCACAGACAACATACAAAATACATGATTTACTACTTCAACATCCCAGTACTTTTCTTGGATTTAAGCACCAATCTTTATACGAATGCGCCCAGTTTTCCTTGCTCTTCACCTTGAACCATCCCCACAATCTCAATTTCAATTCTTCCACCACTTTTGCCCCGAGAGCTGCTTCATTTCGGAAAACCACTGCGTTTCTAGTTTTCCACAATAGCCATACGACACACTCCCAGATTCCAACCGCAAACTCTCTACCCTTTTTCCCTTTTAGCAATTTACCAAAATGTATCAAACTCATAGAGGGCTTCGAATGGAGTGCAGTGGTTATCTCCAACCAATTAAGACACTTCATCCAAATTTGATAAGAGAAATCGCACTCAAATAAGACATGACGTACCGATTCAAGATGTTCCATACAAAAAGCACATTTCAGATTTTGGCTTTGATCAACGATCTTCCTTTCTTGCAGCTTTGTCATCGTAGGTATTCCTTCCCAAAGAACTCTCCATGCGTGTACTTTGACCTTCGGGGGTGCGAACTTGTTCCAAATCCATTTGAATTCCTTCCTCTCTTCTTCATTTGCCTCTTTTTTTTGTTGTAATAACCATTTGTATACCCCATTCGAAGTATATCTCCCACTTGCATCATATCTCCATCTCCACGTATCCACCACTCCTTGTCTCGGACGGTTCCTGTTTATCAAAGACAATAATTCATCAAGCATGGTTAATTCACGATCAAATAAATTACGTCTCCATCTCCAATTCCAACACCACTCCCCTTCCCTCCATTCCCCCATTTCCTTCACTAAATGATTTTTTTTGAAGACTTAAGTTGAACAGCCTAGGGAATTTACCTCTCAACATCTCCAATCCCACCCACACACCCTCCCAGAAACTAGTATCACCCCCGGCCCCTAACACCTTTTCTAACCCCTCTCTAAAGCAACCCCCCTCACCAATATCCACTGCCCTTAAAACTTCCCCCCACCACCCTACTGGACTTGTAACTCTGCCCATCCCTTCAACAGCTAGCCCTCTACCCCACACTTTACCCCATCTCGACTTAATTACCTTCGCCCATAAACTATCTCCCTCGACACACAATCTTCACACCCATTTATCCAAAAGTGCTTTATTAAAGCACTCTAGATCTTTAACCCCAAGACCCCCAAGGTATTTCGGTTTACAGACAGTGCTCCATTTGATCCATGGAGTTTTTCGCACACTCTCACCACCCCCCCCCCCCCACAGAAAGTTGTGTTGCAACTCAATGATCTCGTTACAAGTATTTTTTGGAGCATGAAAGGTGGAGAAAAGATACACAGGCAACGACGAGAGGACCGCATTTACCAAAGTGAGTTTTCCTCCGATGGAAATATTTAACCCATCCCAGCTTCTTAATCTGTTTTTTATTTTTCGAACCATATATTCCCAATCTGCCTTTTTCCTGTGTGTACATCCGACTTTTACGCCTAGATATGTAAAGGGAATTGACCCTAGCTGACATTCAAGAAATCTGGCCGAACTGCTAAAAAATTCATCAGTGCAATTTAGACCAAAAAGACAACATTTGTCTTTGTTAATTTTCAAGCCTAAGAGTATCTCGAGGTTTAGAAGAAATCTTCTTAAGAACCAAACATTTTCGTTCGAAGCTTTTCCCACAAAGATTGTGTCATCTGCGAATTGTAAATGAGATACTGCAGTCTTCTCCGTGCCAACTTCGACTGGAACATAAATACCATGACTCACAGCTGTCTTCATCATTGCACTGAGGCCTTCGGCTGCTAAGGTGAATAGGAACGGAGATAGAGGGTCTCCTTGCCTTAGGCCTTTCTCTAAATGGAACTCTTCCGTCGGACTTCCGTTGATAAGGATCGAAGCATGAGCCGAAGTGATGCACTCTATTACCCAACCAATCCACTTGTGATCAAAATTTAAACATTCCATGACCTGCCTTAAGTAATTCCAATCCACCAAGTCGTAAGCTTTTGCAAAGTCAATCTTGAAAAGCATTGTCTTCTCTTTTCTTTTCTTCGCTTCCTTGATAACTTCATTTAGTACAACCACGCTATCCAGAATTTGCCTACCCTCAATAAATGCAGATTGTTGCTCCGAAATTATTGATCCAAGTACCTTAGCCAGTCTCCCCGAAAGGATTTTTGAGATGATCTTATAAATCCCTCCAATAAGGGAGATCGGCCGGTAGTCATGAAGTCCTCTGGCCTCCTCTTTTTTTGGTATCAGAACAATAAAAGACGGATTTATGCCACGAACTAACCTCCCAAATTGATGAAATTCTTCCAAAAGCCTCATTAAGTCACTCTTGTACAGATCCCAGAATTCTTGAAAGAAACTTAAATTAAATTCGTCCGGTCCTGGACTTTTCGATGCCCTGAATCAATAGCAATTTTCGCCTCCTCCTCCGAGAAAGCTCTCGTGAGCCACACATTATCTTCATCAGCCACTTTTGATTGAAAAATTCCTGGACTCAACTTTAGATTGCAACTTTCATTGGACTTGAAGTGATTCTTAAAAAAGGCTTGAACACCTTCCTTGATGATGATGGAGCCTGTTATACCATAGAATATTTTACAAAAGTGTTGTTCATCATTATTTTAAAAGTGACTCGATGATGGAGCCAGTTAGTTATTATAGCATGTTATCTTTTGAAATTTACGTGGAGTCACACCAATCGCCCTTAAATTTATTCATACCATACTCATACCCTTTAAAGCATCCACAGTCCTAAAAAATAGATTATTAACAATATGAGAAGGAGTTATAACTCCAAAAAAATTATCCCATGATTTTGGTTATTGCAAATTAACCATCTGCAGCCCAGCCCTAAAAGGTCTCTCTCATTTTTTAATATAGTAATAAGATATAATAATAAAAATAGAATAGTTTTAGTGTGCACTTAAATTTTGAAAAAAATACTTCAAGTAGAACTTAGCAATGCCCCAAAAGTTAATCAGTGATAGTAATACCCCAAAAAGTAATTAGTAATACCCCAACAACAACAAAAACAAAACACACAGTTCGGTGTGTTTGTGTGTGTTTCGAAAAAATCAAAATTAAAGTTAAAATTGAGCTTAAAATCTAAACGCATGCTATGCACTTGAGTGCATGCTAGAATTCGTCATAAAAAATAAAATGGGTTGGATGATGATTTCTAATAAATGAGTTATAATTTTTTTACTATTGTAGAGGTTAGTATAGTTTGGTTATTCTCACAACAATTGTGAAGTGGCATTAGCTTGGCAACGGAACGGAGAATATTCGTTCCCCTTGAAAATTTGCCCCGAACACGGCAGGAAATCATCGATTTGGTTCCTTCCGGTGGCAGGAATGGAGAAAAATCTTCTCCATTGGCGGGGATGGGGCGGCGGGATCATACTCCTCGTCCCCTTCCCCATGGTGTTTTTATAGATGTATATATTAAATAATAATAATATATAATACTTAATATTATATATATTTATATATATAATAAAATATAAAATACAAAAAGAATAAAAATACAGTAAAACCTCTATATATTAATAATGTTGGGACCGGAGGATTTTATTAATTTATAGAGATATTATTATATCGATAAATTAATAATTTATTAATTTAAAGAGGTTTTAACGTATATGCACAGTTGACCTTTAAAGTTCCAAATTCTTTGAATAACTTTAAGTATACATGCATAGTTATTGATGAAAATTAAGTTAAAATACAAATGTACTAATAGAATTCCATGAACGCAAACTCACGTGGAAGTTGGAATGACTTGTTTAAATTAATTGGTTTTGGAAAATACAAAAATATGGTTCATTGGATTAACATTTGTGCATTGAATCATGGATAGAAGTCAGCACTATATATTCAATAGCTTTGCAACCGGTCACTCTAAAAGAAGCATTGCAAGCATCAACAACTCTTCATAACTTTTTGTTGCAGTACGAAAAGACAACGCCACAACTATTGGGTGTAGTAAGGAGATATAAAGATGAGATCAACATAGAATTGAAGTTCAAGAAAAAGCAAGTTACAGTACATTCTTATTTTACTAAGTTGTCTTAAGAATATTCAAGTGCATCATATATATATATATATATATATATATATATGGATTATTTTTAATAATTATTAATTTATAGTTTCGTCGGGACCAATATATATACACTGGGATCTCAAAAAAATTATTATCTTATAATTTTATTGATTGGGTCCCAAATTTGTACTGATCCCAACTTGAGACCGGACAAATTATTAGTTTTAGCGAGGTTATTAATTTATCAAGTATTAATTTAACGAGGTTTTACTGTATATATAAAATTGGGGGAATGTTTTCACAAATTGATCGCAAGAATGGAGGTCGGGATGAGAATTGACCACCCCACACCTTCACCACATTGACATTTCAAGTGGCAATGAGGTAGAGGGAAGATGATGATTATAACTCTTCCAATACTACGGTTGCGTTTTTCTAATAGTCTCCAATAATACCATTTATCTATTTTCTCCTAGCAAAACATAGTCCAAGTAAATTTATATCAGCAAAGCAAGAAAATAAGTGGGTTTTGCGTGAAATTGTCTCACGCTAAGATAGAGAAAAAATGAAAATGATTTTTTAATATTTTGAAATGTTAATTTATGCTACTTTGTGAATCATTTCATACAAGTTTATTATTGTTGTGTTTAACACTCGGGTATTATGTAATTGCATTGATGTGTTGTCACTAATTTATCCATGGATATAAATAAGAGTAAGTCTTGTGTGAAACCGTTTTCATATTATGAGACAGTAACTTGTAATAAATTGAACATAATGCATCAACACTTTAACATAGATGAGTGTTAATTTGTATTGTTTCATGTCATAAGACGGTCTCACGTAATTTGTTGCCTATAAATAAAAATCGAGTGACCGAGATAACATTCCACCATCCAGCAGTAAAGCACTCTTGTATTTTCCAAAATATAGAAATAATCTTTGGAAGCACAGATCACAAGTTCAGGAACAAAAAGAAGATCAATAAATCCAACTTTATTTATCAACCAGCTATTCTGCATTTCCATCAATCAATTTAATGATTAATGTGGAAACAGGGCAAAGCTGAAGGATGGTGAAAAGGGGCACTAATAGAACAACATTTACTGAGAATATACAAGTCAAAAAAAGATTGAACCTGATATGTACAAACTTGTAAAAACAACAAACCAGAAACGTTGGTATAAAAGGAAAGCTATATATACGCAAGACTTCCACAATGCAAACTTACTCCATTTTTCTCCTGGGTCCCCATATACGTATTGTGTTATCATCACTTGCTGAAGCTAACATTTGGTGTCGTACGGGATTCCAGCTAACACAATTCACGGTCATCATGTGCCCAGAAAGGACCTCGATTGGATTACAATTTCGTAGGTTCCAAATGTACACCTGTGTGAATCACAGCCACAAATAATAACTATATTATTCATTTCACAGAATTTGCAATGGTTTTACCATCTCCTCCGTCCCCAAAAACAGACAGGTTTTCAATAAAAAAAGAAAGAGTAAACAAGTTAAAAAAATCCAAAAAGTAATATGAGGGGCTTACGTGAATTGATGGCTTATTAAAAAGTATGTACCTTCATTCAAATGATAAAAAAAAAATAAACAAAAAAACAAAGTCCTACTTGAATAATACGACTCTTTTTGGGACAGAAGGAGTACGAGTAAACTGCAGAACTGGCCCAGTACCAATTTGGTGTTGGCGATTTTAGTCTCATACGAATTAGTTTTTTTAATTCACGTAATACAGTCCTGTATTGACAAGGTTGCAGGAATTTTACACGTGAGCTGTTGGAATTCCATGAAGCAACTGAACTAATGACTTAGTGCCGCTTACGTGGCATAATGAGACCCCAACGTATTAATTTCAATTGGAAACCTCTAATTACTTATCATCCTAAACCAAAAAATTTGTCAATATGGGACTAAAATTGCATTATTTTAATAGTCACAAGACTTGATTGAAAAAATTAATTTGTATGGGACTAAAATCGCCAACGCCCAATATATATGAGACCAATTTTGCAATTTACTCAAGCGAGCACCTATCATGCCAATAAAGAAAGGCTCTATGAATGACTGTATACCTTGGAATCTTCACTCCCACTGGCAATGAACATACTGTTTAGCCCCCCAAAACAGGACCGAATGACGTATTTTTGCTGCTTATGGCCATTGTACTTGCGTGGTTTCATGTTTTTTTCTGTAATATCCCATAAATGAATCTCTTGGCTGTTAAGGTTGACAATTAGGGACTTATTATCTCCTGATACTGAAAGAGAGGTAATGGAGTTCTCCTCGGAAATAACACGCTCACTACTGGTACTCAAATTCAGAATCCTAATATCTTTGTCAGAGAAAATGCTGATGAGATTTTCCCCATCTGGTGTCACAGCTAGATCCAGAACCTTTGGCATACGCATCCCTTTCCATGCCTTGATCTCATTGCCTTCACAGTCCCACATGTAAATTCCCTTTTTAGGGTCTGAGCTACCACAAACGAGACGTTTAGAATCGGGAAACCAAGCACAAGAACTGACTGTGAAACCGTCATTGCCAAAAGTGTGCTTGCATGTGCCTGTTTCCACATCCCAGAGTTTAAGAACTTCCAAGTTTCCACAAGTGAGCAGCATTGTGTCATCTGGACTCCATGCTACAAATGAAACGGGATTTTTGTGGCTACGTAGAACGTGTCTTAGTGTTATTCTGTTATCATCCTGCACCTGTGATGCAGCGAGAGGGCATAAGAACGATGAATATACGAAAAACACACAAGAAACTCTCATTTTTTTCATTAATCAAAATCCACCCCTAATAACAATGTAGAACCTGTCTATTTATATATGAAAATCAAATAAAATATTAAAATCTGAAACATAAATACCAAAAATCTTAATTATAATAAAAATCTAACATTGACCCTAATAACAATGTAGAACCTGTCTATTTATATATGAAAATCAAATAAAATATTAAAATCTGAAACATAAATACCAAAAATCTTAATTATAATAAAAATCTAATATTGATCTTCATCAATATCTCCATCAACCTGGGAAAAAGATGTTACATGGGCACTAGGAACAATGAATCTCTAAGTAAATTTTAATGAACTGGTAACATAAACATCAACCTCAATGGGTTTACAAATCGTAAATAGAGACAACAGAAAAATATCATTATAATATGGGGGAAACCTGATATAAATGCAGAAAAGTGAAGATCCTTAACAGCTTGTGTGAAATATAAATGGATGAGTTAAAAGAACGTTCAATCAAGTTCAGTGGTATCCACTTCCTATTAGTTTCCACAGGTTAGCATTCATCATATTTAACTGTTTTTGGAAAGGAAGGATTTTAATATATTCTATAATTTTACAGGATCAGCATTATATCTAACTGATGCACATGTTAGAATATTAGTATAAGTTTGGGGGATAAGCATGATTCTCCTTGCACAGAATACTAGCAAATATAACATTCCAAGAGATTGTCCTTAGGTATCTCTGGAACTATCTAACTGGACAAATTTGCCTCACCTGATTTGGCAGTTGGAGTCACTCAAGCCACTAAGAGATTAAGTGTCCAACTTCGCCAAGTTTTAACTTCCTGAACAAGGGAAAAGAAGCCGCAAACAGGGAGTAACAGTCAGTTCCCTAAACTTTGGCCATTGGAGCACATATTAATCAAATACGTAAAATATCCAAAATCAACAATCTTTTATGTCTTTTCCTATTTAGGCAGTCACCACCAGGGCATTAAAAAATACACAAATGGCAAGATACCCACACACATACAGTACGATTAAGAGCCTAAGCTAGAGGAGGTAATTCAAAATTCTAACAATGTCATTCACAAAAACAATCCTTGAATTCTCCAATTTCCAAAATCCACTATGTTAATCTAGTCATCAATATCTCCTATACATCATCTATAGAACCCTGAATTTCTCTGCTTTCTTTTCTTATTACATTCTAACCACGTGGAGTAGTGTAAAAAGCAAGAACAATAACCTTGAGTCCTTGACTCAATATGCCCTCTTGTAAACCCAACTCCCAGTCCCTGTGAAATTTGGGATGACCCAAGAGAAGCCAATCCCTTTAAGGCTCTACCCTTGATATGATAAAAAAAAGGGTCAGGACAGGACTTAATGTTAGAAATAAGTAGTAATGAATCTTGAGGAGATGCAGTTTACTTTTACATAAATCGCATAGCTTAGTGCAAGAAATTCTCACACCAGAGCAAGATCGCACACCGGCAAGCACCATGGCTTTAGTGCACTTTGGGTCATAATGCAGCATGGGTATTTGACCAGTATGCTGATAGCAAATTAAAGCCAGTGCATTAACAATTATCTGAGATTAGATATACCTCCACTTGACAAGTCAAACAAGGCGGAACCCCAGATGCTTAAAAGGGTATTAGCAATCATGATCACGACAATATTGCCATTTTTCCAAACTTTATTCCATGATTGACAAGTATAGAGCTACGAACTAATAAAAGATATTTTGAAGACTTTAAAGGTGAATTAATTTGATTTAGAACATTAAACAAATCAATCCGTATGGAGAAGTATTAGTTTGGGTCGTGTGTGTGTGTGTGTGTGTTGATGGAAAGGAGAATTAATAGAGTACTTGCGATAATTGGCCATATTTTGTTTGTTACCAAAGTGTAGTGAATTTTTAAATCTTTACGAAAATGAGCATAAGTGCCAGCGTAAGTGATGTTTTTCCTAGCATAAGCGCCACTGCTAATGGCGCCTCCTGCACGCTGTCAGAATGAATACAAAAGGCCTGAAAAGGTCATTTCTTGGGATAAGTTCATTTTATATAATATCAGGGGAATTAATTAGAAATAGACTGATTATATGATATTATTATTAACTATAACTAAAGTTCATTGTATAAGAAAATTTGGTGGTGAGCTAACTTCTAGATGTGGTAAAAAAAGTGAGTGATGAGCTCCAACTATAACACTCAAGTGATGAGCTGGCTTTTAGATGCGATAAGAAAAAGTTAGTGATGAGCTCCCTCCAACTATATATAAGTTTTTAAGAGAAACAACAATAAAATCATATTTTGCTAAATTGTCCTAGTTATGCTTGTATGTTTTTAGAATTACTAATTTATGATTTCAGCGAAACCACTAATTTATATAAGGGTTTTCCAAAAAAATATTATCTTATTATTTTATCGAAACTGGTGACTTATGACACTGGCCCAAATCAGGAAAGGAGAAAATTATTATTTAAAGCGAATAATAACTTAAAGAGGTTAAACTGTGGCTGGCACGTGGCACCATTTGATTTCAATTAACTATTGATCATTAATATCATTGTTATTAGTTTTAATATTATTATTATTCCAACCCACTTGAAATTAAATACTCCCCATAGAAATTCACAAGGCACCCCCATCCACACACACACGCTCTGCCCCCACACGCTTACTACTCTCTCTCTATATATATGTGTGTGTGTCATTGTGTGTATAATTTAGACAAAATGTGGATGCCCAAGAAATCACCGCAGCTTTTCAGTAAATGACAAAAGGACTGGCACTTTTTGCATGCTTACATCTGCACAAATCAGGGAATCAGCTGTTCACCATTGACCATTGATTGTCAGCACTTCAGGAGGCGACACTAGCAGTGGCACTTGTGCCAGAAGAAAATTACCACTTAAACTGACGCTTATACTTATTTGTAAAGATTTAAAAATCCACTACACTTAGTATCAAAATGTGCCAAAAATGCCACATCTTTGTTAAATTAGCCCAGTAATTACCCCTAATGCTATCGTCAGCGTAGTAAGCACGCAACACAAGTCCATCACAAAAGAAGACAAAAACTATGCCTAATTGTCAAGTTTAGACATTAATCTCAATATTATGATTATGGAACCAAATATTCAGATCAGAAGAACAAGAACAAGTCTCATGAACTGATTTTATCAACAAATTACAACATCGAGTAATCATCTCATGCATGGAGCTAATAGCCTAATACCAACTTCCGAGTATTTAAAATAAAATGAGCAACAATATTTTACGACATTCATGCTCTTGTGACAAGATACTTAGTAGTGAGTTTAAATTTTGGTAACCATTTTGAATAGCAATAACAAAAACATGAATGTCAATATATTAATATTTTACATGGTCCACGAAATATCAAATATCAACCAGCTACTGTACAGGCAGAAAATGAAGTAAGACAAGAGTACCATGCACCTTCCATATAATGGCAGTGCAATCACTTGATGATGACGCTAAATACTCTCCATTGTTTGAAAACTGAACGAACCATACTTCATTTTGATGACTAGTCAATATCTGCATGTAGATAAAGCATAAGAGCATGCAAGTTTAACAAATTATAAGAATAAAACAAGCTCACATTGACTGCAAAAGGTTGATATTATCAATACTAAAAATCCCCACCCTTCTCAGAATACTCTAAAATGAATATCCCATCAACCTTACACAATTCTATATGTTTAACAACAGGTATTCCCCTGAACAATAAATTGGAAAAGAAAAACACAAGAAAAGCCTTGTGCTGTAAGCAGCTGACAAACTTTGTAACTGAAATATGTAAGCAGACAATAAAAGACCTGCAATAAGTTGAACCAAACAGTAAATGTGACCTCCAATTCTCTTAATTTATTGAACTTGAACCACTGAAGCAATTGAACAACCCATTTTACGGTAGCAAATTTACAGAATTCTAAGCCTGAGAGCTGATTTTCCCATATCATTGTTAAACATGTAAAAAAACCAGTTGGTTGTGTATGATTATACAGTCCCTCCAAGTCAATATTCTCCACATGAGAACAAATCCACAAAGCCTTTCATTGATTGATATTTATAAACAAAAAGCACTTGGCTTACAATGTTATAGAGCATTAAACAAATCACACAAAGTCAGTATTACTATTAGAAACGAAAAAAGATTAAATTTGGCAAAGTCTAGAATTTAAGTTTGCAACGTCTAGATATCAACCTGAATGGTCTCGGTTGGGAACTGATCACGATCACAATGATGGTCCCTATAGAGTGATATTGTATCAGATGAACTGTGATAAATACAGCAATCAATCTGCGCAGAAATGGCCATTTCTACCAAATGTTCAAGTCTTCTCTCAGGCAATATAATTGGTGGTGGTAGAACTTTTTCCAGCTCTGAAACCAATCTTTTTCGCAACTCATGAACTGCATCATAATCAATGCAGCCCAACTGCAGACCCTTTAATGAAAGAAGTTCATAGGAAAGCTTGTGAACCATGCCCGTGCTAATTTTCAAAGCTGAAAACTGTTTTTGTAAAATGTCCAATGCCAGAGGGATGTCCCCACAATTCAGACATTCTAACAAACATTGCTCAAGAACAAGGAAAATTGCTGAAGCTCTTTTCTCATCAGTCAAGCCATTAATTTTGTCAAGACTCCTAATGCTCTCATCCCAATCCGCATTTAAAATTTGTGATTCAAGCGATTCAAATTCCGGGGACTTACACTTAATGCAAGACTCTGATTCCAAACAGGCAGCAGACTTACTATAGCCTAGTGAATATAAACACTGAATGATGATTCTTACCAACTCGTGCTTCTTAATCAGGCCATTCGGGCCAACCACAGTTCCCAAATCCTCCATAATCTCAATAAAAATTGGAAAACCCAACAATTTCCAACCCGAAGCAGTATGAATTTTCCATCTTTCTAGCAGCTCATAATCACTGTAATCACAAAAGGACAATAAAGGTGTTAGTGTTAGTACATGAGGCTTCCTTATATAAGATAAGCACATAGCCAAAAACCCGTGCACATAAACATATGATACTGAATAGAATCTTTCAAACAACAATTGGCACGTGATCAAAATATCAAATGCAAAGACTAAGGTGCCAATCTTACTACCTTCGATTTCAAAATCCCTTTTCGTGAAACAATACGCAATATTTCACTCTCATAGTAAACAATTAAAAAATGCGCTAGCTAAAACAATCGGGAGAAACTAACTTGTAAACCCCACGGTGATGTTTTCACTGTAACTCTTTGGATTTCATACTTAGGTTTCAATACACCATCAGCTATAAAAATGAAAGTTCTGGCAAAACCAACCAAAAGAGAAGGTAAAAGATAACACTAGCACAGTTTGGAAAATTAAGATTTGAAATTAATATCGATATCCACCTTCCATAATTAAAAAAAAATCTAATTACCTGAAGCGGTTGAGAGCGGGAGTGAAGCGATGAGGTGAAGTGTGAATTAGGGTTTGATCGAAATTCGCGGGACAGAAAATCAAAAGGGGAAGGGGATGAATGTGACGTCAAACGGAGTGGAAAGCGTGATATCCAATAGCAATAGGTAGTAAGGAAAAGGAGTGGCCGCTTTGTCCAAACTTGGATTTCAACAGTCGAATCAACCGTTTGTAATTCGGTAATAGTCGGGTACTGAATTTTCAAATGGAGCTCCATGATGATGATAATAACAATAAAATAAAAATAATGGGTTAATTGGCGCCCCTTTTGGTTTGGAAAATCGGCATGAAACCCCCTGTATTTTAAAAATTGTGTCAAACTCCCTTGTGATTTTATAAATATAACGCAAGATCCCTTTTTTCCCTTAAAAAATTAATAACGTTAATTTATAACACGTATGACCTATTATATACTTTGGAAATGCTGACATTCTTTCATAAAACACTTAAACGTAAACTAGGGTTTATTTCCAAGTAAAATTTCTAAATTTATACAATTTTTTAAAAAAATATGTGAATTTCTTGAAAAAAAACTTACTTATTGTGAATATACAAAAACTTGACCAAGAAAAAATTTGTTGTTGCTGATTTTCTTTAGAACGATAAGTGTCCAAGGTATGTTCCAATTTCTTTTATTTTTTTATTTGTACTTTTCTTAATATTTCTAACTACAAATTATTTTCTAAATGCTATATTAATATATAATTAGATATAAAAAGAATTTTCTAAAAGTATTTTTCACTTCCCATCTATTTATAATATTTTTTAGACAGTAAATATTAAATAAATTAACTATATAAAAGCATAAGATTATGAATAAACAAAATTTAAAAAAAAAAATTCATAATAGAAGGAACATTTAATTTAAGTTAATGGAAGGATAATTGTGTCATATATTAAAAAATAAATATCACTAAAATTCGCATGAAGCGTGCGTGAATTGCACACTACTGTTAATCTTAACATAGTTGGGGGTTTAATGTTATATTTATAAACTATAAGGGGGTTTCATGTTATATTTATAAACCACGGGGGGGGGTTTCATGTTGTATTTATAAAACCACAAGGGGTTTTGACGCAATTTTTAAAGCACAAGGGGGTTTCATGCCAACATTTCAAACCACAATGGGGTTTAACGCAATTAATCCTAAAAATAATACTCCCTTAATCCAATTTTACAAATCTTATTTTCTGAACTGTTATTTTTTGTCGAGTATGTATAGAGTGAAATTGATTTATATATGAATCATTGAAGGGTATTAGTTGTTTTCATTGAAGGTTATTAGTTATTTTTACTGAAGAGTATTACTGGTTTACACTGAAGAGTCTTAGTTCATTTTCACTGAACAACTAAGACTCTTTAGTGTAAATCAGTAATACTCTTCAATAAAAATAACTAATACCCTTCAGTGATTCATGTATAAACCAGTCTCACTCTATACTTTGTCTTTTTTGCCATATATTGGAGGGAATTATGGGGTATTATGAGGTACATTAATACATAAAGTTATTGTTTATAGAAAACTAGTACGTATCCCCGCGAATTTCGCGGACTGAAAAAAAATATTGGTATTATTATTTTAAATTACAAATATTAATTTTCTAAATATCTTGTAATTTCGATATAACATTAAAATTGTAATTATAATTCAATGAACAATAAAAATACTAAACATGAATAAATAGAAAATTTGAAAAATATTAACTAATTCACACATTCAATCTCAAATTAGTATAACACACTATTACTTAAAATTACAGTTGGTGTATACGTATTTGCCCAGTTTTTCCCTATAGTATGAAGATACAACAACAATCGAACACAAAAGTTTAACTCTAATGATATAATCACACATTTATGATCTAAAAGTAACATTTTACATAAAAAAATGTCATAATTAAAATAAATTATTGTGTAGATGTTTGTGTGTGAACAATTAATTAATGTGTTGGTATTTATAATACATAATTCAGTAATAAGTATTGACGGTTAATCACCAATCTTAGTTTTACAAAAAATCAATTTCCCTCCTAGACATTTCACATATACATATATTTTGCACAAAAAAAAAAAAAAAAATAGAAATTGCTAAAAAAATATCAAAATCCTACTTTACAAAACAATATCTATATTTTACAGTTTCAACTTCTATTTTGCAGGTAGGATTTTATCACAAAAAAATTGTGTTACATTCTATTATTGATGGTAAAATATTATATTTGGTGGCAATATTTTTTGGGAATCATATGTTATCTCGGTGACAATATCTTATCTGAAATATTTCAATTCCCTCCAAATTTCACATCTACCAATATTTTGCAAAACCTAAATTTCAAAAATATCTAAAAAAATCGTTCAACCGTGAAAAAAGATTTGCTTGCAATTAATTTAATATTTAAAATAATATTTCATATTATACGTAAATATTTTATTTCCATTTATTAAAATTTATTCAGATTTATTGTATATTAGAGTAAGATACTTTTTAAAGTTATAATACTTAAATTGTTAGTAAAGAAACTTAATGTCTTTTTTTTCTTTTTGGTCAACACTATAATTTTTTATCCATAAAAAATTTATTTCACATATTTAAAGAATATATATATATATACACACATTAGTTATATAACATATAACAGTCTTTTGCTTATTTATCATTTACAATACTACTTTTATATTTATATGTAAAAACAATATAAAAAAAATTGAAGTCCTAGTTCAGAAAAGAATATATGTACTTTTCAATTTAATAGTTTATTATGAAGGTATAATTTTATTCAAAAATAAACTTTTGTATTACAATCTATTATTGAAAGCAAGATTTTTTTGGTATCATATACTATTTTACCACCATCAATTACTTCTAGACCCAATTACATTGCTATTTGGTTGGTATTGGCTCTAAATTTTGATTTGAATGGATGTTAATATTAGGAAAAATAGAGTTTTGTGTCCTATAAGTTTGGTTACCTTTGTTTTTCATCCTACTGACTTTTGACTTTATTTTTTAGTTCGATAACTATCCAAAAATTAATTTTTTCGTCCTAAAACCAGCTACAGAAGGTCACCTAACCGATGACGCTAATGTGACATGATTTTTTTTAATTTTATTATAATATATGTGATATATATATTAAAATTAAATTAAAAGCATTCACGTCATTTTCAAAAAGTAGCAGAGCAAAAGTTCAATTTGTGCCGCGTTTCGAAGCTCACATCAGAAGGCTCATTCATCGCTGGAAATTTGTTCGTCGGAAATCTGCAATTCTTCTTCGAAAAAGTTGTGATATCGCCGGAATTCGTGCCTCACGCTGGAAATTCGATTATGCGTCGGAAAAGCTCAACACCGAAAAAACACTAGCTCATCGGGAATTCGTAGCTCACGTCGGAGAAAAGCCAAATCATAGAAAGTGTCGTACCGGAAATTCGATTTCGTGTCGAAAAGCTTGGAAGCTTCGTAGCGTGTTAACAGAGAAAGTCGGGAAGCTTCGAACGACGTCGTTCCGGGTCAAGAGTTGCACGACCAAGCCGTCTACCCACCCTCGTTTCTCCCAACCCAGCCGTGTCGCCGCACACCTCCACCGGACCTTCTGGTTCTCCGTCGCCATCTACCACGCCGACATCTCCATCTTTGGCTGGTCGTCACCATCTCCGCCGCACTCAAGTAAAAAAAAATGTATATTTCCCTCCCATTCGTAAATAAAAATTATTCGTGACACGTTAGCATCACCGACCTTTTGTAGCCGGTTTTAGGACGAAAAGGTTAATTTTTGGATAGTTATCGTACTAAAAATAAAGTCAAAAGTTAGTAGGACAAAAAACAAAGGTAACCAAAATTACAGGACAAAAAACTCTATTTTCCCTTGATATTAATGTAAGAAGTACAACTCAAATTTAATGTATTACATGCTAAATAAATGTCATGTTCATAAAAAAAAAAAAAAAAAAAAAAAAAAACCCGGATATAGTCACATTATTATATAATCTCAATCACACACATATACATCTATCATATTGTCAAATCCTATCCTATAAATATTCAAAAAGTTATACTTACTCAGCAACATGACACAATGGAAAATTGCAAGACACACATAATTGCATAAATTAATAAATATAGACTACATAAGCTGGACAAAAAGAAGCAGACAAATTTGAATAATGCTAAAAAATTAAACAACCTTCAATGGCTTCCCCTGCATTGTAGGAACTCAAACCCAAATTCGTTAAGTTACATTGAAAATAATTGAGATAGTGGTTACAACATAAATGATTACTAAAGAAAACTTCTTTAGAACCTCAGTTTGCATTAGCATGTCAAATCAAGGTGCCAAATCCTCTCTTCAGCTAAAAAGATGACTATGCGAGAGTATAAAATTTTGTCCATATTCTATTGATTAACATAAATAATGAATTGAAGTCTTAAATGTATGTTTGTCCATATCCTTTAAATCCAAAGTAGGAATAAAATTGGAATACATCTAGTTTGAAGGAGCAAGATGAGCAGAAAGTCCACTTCAAAATCTGGGCAGGGCTTTAAAGACCGATAACCCGAGACAACTTCTGAATGCGGTTCAATAAGAAATCCCCCTGCTTGATGGTTGCCTGGTAGAGGGCATTTTTGGCATCGGGACGGTTGGTCTCTAATACCCCTGCAACTTTGTCTATCTTACAGTGTAACTTCCCCGCTGCAATAAAGCGCGATAGTTCTCTATGAACAAAAGGAACACACGTGATTAAAGAAGCCCAATGTGCTAAAACGGGGTTAAACTCGTCTTTTAGTTACTTACAGATCAATAAAATCCACTGTGACTCCAAATGCATTAGCCATAGCTTCAATTGTCACACTCTTGTAGGATTCCAAGAACTGAGAGTAAACAACAGTTCTGATCTTCCTCGTGTAGTACCTAAAGTGTGTTGGGAAAATAGGGGTGCCCGGAATCTATTCGGGATGAAATTTAAATACGAATTTAAATTTAATTATTACTAGCATGAATTAATCCTAATTAATTCAAATAGTAATTCCAACAACTAATTTATCATCATGCATGTTGAATTAATTCACATAAAATCTAGGCGGAATAAACAAGAATTTATGTGACTTACGTAACTCTTGTAGACTTGGCCTTTGAATAAACGGGACAATCGCGATCTCGCTTTATCAACCCAAAAACCTTCTCAAGTATTTCCCTTTCGCCTTACTTGATCACCGGTGGGAGATGCTTTCAAGTAATTTTAATAACTAAGGAAAAAGAAAAATATATATGCTCTTGATTTTTCCAACACATGGAATTATGTCATTGGGGATGAAATAATCACCCCCCTATTTATAGAGGTAGTGGCCGAAAATATGAGAAGATATGGGCTTGGAAAAAATCTTTTCTTAGTCTCTAAGAAATCTTGAATATATCTCATATATTCTTTTCTCCATAATAAAATATTCCACAAAAATCTCACTCTTATTTTCATGCCCATATTGATCGAAAATTATAGAGAGAATATCCAAGATTTGGATCTTCTTGAATATATGAGATAATCTTGTATTCCAAGAATACTTATCTTCCATAATATCTTTCCAAGAAAATCAACAAAATCTTTTCTCAATCTATTTTCCTAATTTTCGAAAAATACAAGAAAAATCAGCATTATATTATCTTTTTATTTTAATCACCTTATCATTATTGGGCTACTTGAGGGGCCTTTAAGGAGAATTAAGATTGGACCTCCTAATGGACTTCTGAATTTCAATATTGAGTCCCAATATAATTCAATCCATTAATATAAATTATTACCACTAATAAATTAATATTGCACTATCCATCTTAATCCATATTACGATAATATGGGCTCCCGGTTATTATTTCCCGCGTTTAAGATTATCAAGTCCATTAATTAATTAAGCTTCTGAATAGCTCTAAATTAATTAATATATTTCACCTTGGAGTAAAGACAGCTCAACATTATTATCCGTACCGAAGAAACTAATTCTTCACTTGCAAGATTTGGTACGATAAAACTTCTGAGCCCACCAAGGGGAATAATCACACGAGCCGTACTCGCACGCGTTTCTCCGTATTAAATCTTAGCAACCGTCGTATGATTAATATTACTGCCCAAGACACAAAGTTCGAAGTCACAATGATTCTCACCCAACATGAATCAAAGCAGTAACCATTAAGCACACACGGTCCTATTTAAGTGACGAAGATTAAGAAATCAACAACCACTGAGGTCTAATTCTTCACATTTCAGAACAGAAGAATTTATCCTCGCTGTAGGTCCTCTTCAACACATACTAAATGTGCTAGTGCAGTCTCTTAGTCAAGACAGACCAATATGAGACTTACACATCGAACTTTCACGGCGGATTGTTCAATTCCTCCTAGGTCGTGAAAATGTACATTTAGTTACAAGGAAACTGTTAATGTTGTCTTCCGTGATCGGGTATCACCACATTAACTACAATGTAACTAGTACTATTATGAATTGTTTGCAATAAATATTCAACATTCAATCATATCTAAAGCATATGCGATAAAAGAATTATTATCATAAAACAAGTGTTTGATACACGAGTTATACAAAGTAAAAGCATACTTTCACGTATAACTCCAACAATCTCCCACTTATACTTAAAGTCTGCTTTTTAGTATACATCATGCATGTCTTAGTGTAGTAGCTCTACTTGACATCTCATGTCAACCTACACTAACCTAATAATTCCTCCCACTTATACTTAAAGCAGATTGACAATAGTCTTGACTCCCATTCCATCCACATGTCTCTCGAATGTACTCTGAGGCAGACCCTTTATGAATGGATCCGCTAGGTTGTCACCCGACGCTATCTTTGCCACCTCTATATCTCCCCTCTTAACGATTTCTCGTATAAGATGGTATTTTCTTTCTATGTGTTTGCTGGCCTTGTGGGCTCTTGGTTCCTTTGAATTTGCAACTGCTCCGGCATTGTCATAAAAGACAGTTATCTTGTCGGGCAAATTCGGAACAACGTCCAAGTCCACTAAGAAGTTCTTGAGCCAAACTGCCTCTTTCGCTGCTTCACAAGCAAGCTACATACTCGGCTTCCATGGTCGAATCGGCGATGCATTTCTGCTTAACGCTTCTCCATGAAATGGCTCCTCCTCCTATGCAAAACACACTACCCGAGGTTGACTTTCTTGAATCTATGTCTGATTGGAAATCCGAGTCCATGTATCCCACGGGGACAAGACTATCTGACTGGTAAATCAGCATCCACTCACGAGTTCTTTTCAGATACCTCAAGATGCACTTTACGGCAGTCCAATGGTCTTTCCCGGGATTACTTTGATATCTTGTCACCATGCCCACGGCAAAGCAGATATCCGGTCTCGTACACAGCATTGCATACATAAGGCTTCCTACGGCCGAAGCGTACGGAACACCTTTCATGTCATCTATCTCCGCTTGCGTCTTAGGGCTCATTTCTTTCGATAGATGGATTCCGTGCCTAAAAGGTACAAAACCTTTCTTGGAATCTTGCATGCTGAAACGCTTCAAAACAGTGTCAATGTATGAAGCTTGCGATAAGCCCAACATCCTCTTCTTGCGATCGCGAGTGATCTTGATCCCAAGGATGTGACCGGCTTCCCCTAAATCCTTCATATCAAATTGTTTTGACAGCCATACCTTTACATCTGATAATACATTTACATTGTTTCCAATGAGCAGAATATCGTCTACGTATAATACTAAGAATACCACCGCAGTTCTGTCACGCTTCTTATACACACAACTTTCGAACTCGTTTTGATCAAACTCATAAGACTTAATCACTTGATCAAAACACTGGTTCCAAGTACGCGATGCTTGCTTAAGTCCATAAATGGATCTCTTAAGTTTACAAACGAGATTCTCTTGGCCTTTTTCAATGAAACCTTTGGGCTGTTGCATATAGATATCTATCCCGTCAAGACTTCCGTTAAGGAAAGCTGTCTTGACATCTATTTGCCAGATCTCGTAATCTAGGTGCGCAGCGATCGACAAGAGAATACGGATGGACTTAAGCATAGCTACAGGCGAAAAGGTTTCCTCATAATCGATCCCTTCTTTTTTAGTATACCCTTTGGCCACAAGCCTCGCTTTGAAGGTCTCAACCCTTCCGTCCGGTCCTCTTGTACACCCACTTGCATCCAATGGGTTCTACCCCATTGGGTGGTTCGACCAACTCACACACTTGATTATGATCCATCGAACTCATCTCGGTTTCCATTGTCGTTTGCCACGACTCCGCGTCTTTGTCTTGGATTGCCTCGTCATATGTCCATGGGTCTGATTCATCGCTGGGAACCAAATCCGAAGATTCTCCTATCCCCATGAATCTCTCGGGTTGCCTAGCAATCCTCCCACTGCAACGGTGTTCTGGTTGTGAAGATGTGACGTGTGGTACATCATCTTGTATACTTGGTATTGAGGTTTGACCTCTCAATTCTTCTAAGGTAATTTCACTTTTAGGCTTCCGATTGTTCATATAGTCTTCCTCCAAGAATTTAAAGTGTGTACTAATCACAGTATTTTGATCCTTGGAACTATAGAACATACACCTTTTCGTTCCTGCAGGGTATCCTATAAACAGCCTTAATTCCGAACGTGGATCCAACTTACCGGCTTCCTTGTCTAGCACGTATGCCGGACAACCCCAAATCCGCAAATGTCTTAGACTGGGCTTGCGCCCGGTCCACAATTCCATTGGGGTTTTAGGAACCGATTTGGATGGCACCAAGTTTAAAATGTAAGTTGTCGTTTCCAAGGCATTACCCCATAACGACTTGGGTAAATCCGAATAACTCATCATGGATCTGACCATCTCTAAAAGAGTCCAGTTTCTTCGTTCCGCCACACCGTTCTGTTGAGGGGTTCCCGGTGCGGTTAACTGGGATACGATCTCTTCGCCCGATAAGTAGTTCAAGAATTCATCGCTTAGGTATTCGCCTCCACGATCTGATCGTAGAAACTTGATACTCTTTTCCCTATGTTTCTCGGCTTCGGCCTTAAACTCCTTGAACTTATCAAAAGTTTCAAACTTATGCCTCATAAGGTAAATGTACCCATATCTCGAGTAATCGTCAATGAAGGTGACGAAATACTCATACCCCATTCTCGCTTTGATCATCATTGGACCACACACATCAGTATGAACGAGTTCTAACACTCCCGTGGCTCTATTCCCCTTGGCTCCAAATGTCCTCTTGGTCATCTTACCCTCTAAACAGGATTCACAAGTTGGAAAAGGTTTGACTTGGAATGATTCCAAGGATCCATCTTTCACCAATCTCTCTATCCGCTTTAGATTAATATGACCTAGTCTAAGATGTGATTAGGCGTGAAATTGTTATGTTTTGGTGTCGGATTTCCCATGTTTTGAGTATTTTCGACGAGTGTTTGGAGTCAAATGAGTATCATTTTTATAAAATTATTAATTTGTCTCTTTGGTTTTCATAGATGGATAAAGGGCGAAAAGAGGAGTTCGTAGGACTTTGAATCGGCCAAAACGGACTCCCGGTTGAGAAGTTATGAAGGTTTTACGAACATGTGTACAGCCAGCGGTCGAGCGCCTCGCTCGACCTTTTGACCCGCTCGACCACCAAGCTCGAATGGGGCGCTCGAGCTGTGTTGCTCGAGCGTTTTTGCGTGTTTTTGGCCCAAAATCGCCCAAATTCGTCCCAAAGCCTATATATACCCCTTCCAAGCATATTTTCACATATCACAACATACCAACACATATTTTTACATATTTTGAGCGAGGAGAAAGCTTGGGAGGGAGATTGGAAGAGTTTTATATGTTGTAATCGAGGTTTTAATTTACGAATTCTTCATTTTAGTATTTCTTTTGAACGAATTAGATTAATTCTTTCTTTCTTTACTCTTGGAGACGATTAAACCTAGTTTTTCAGATTTATATAGATTTCTTTAGAGACTTTAATTTGTTCTTTCGTTTATGTTCTTGATTTTTTTCGTTAATTTAATTATGCATATGATTATTGTTCTTGTGATTGCTTTTATTATTCAAACCACCATGTTAGGCTAGAACCCTTGCATGCTTGGGGTAGGATGAACTCGTAGAAGTAGGATGTGGGTATGTAATTAGGGTAACTTGTGACGTTAGGTTTTAATTCTCTTGATTAATGAATTCTTAAAATCAATCTTCACTTTGCCTTTGAATTTCATTCGAAAAGTGTTAGAGAGAGGACGACCGTATCACTCTTTAACAACGAGTAGACTTAACGAGAGGGTTTAGGAAGGGTTAATTCATCTACCAGTTTAGCGAAGGAGGACGACCGCATCACCTTAGTTAAATTAAGGTCTCATTAATTAAGCACAATCTATTAACTTGTTAGTATATTAGTGAAGTCGAGTGTTAGGGTAAAGTATTAGGGTTTAGAATCTTGAGCTTTCACCTTGCATTCTTAGACTTAGGTTATTTCTTGTGTGTCACAGTTATTCTGATTATGTACCTGCTCCGTTAGTATACATAGGGATTCCAATCCTAAGCATCACCATCTCTCATTAGAACACAATCCTTAGTTAATTTGATTTCTTTAGTATTTTAGTTTACTTAGTTTAATTCAGTCTTTTAATTAATCTTTCAAAAATCCAAAAACATTACACTCATATTAACTACGACGCGTAGATCTTCAGGGATCTATTCGCATACACTCCATCCCTTGGGTTCGATACTACTTGGTCATTATACGTACTTATACTACAGTGAACCCGTCCGCTTGCGGGTAAGCGATTAGTAGAAGTTAGTGTAATTCGCTTCAAGTCAATGGCGCCGTTGCCGGGGATGGCGTTGTATGCTTTTGAATAGGACTTGTAGATAGCTTAGTAGTTAGTAGTGGGTGATTTATTTTCTGTTTTTATTTTTATTTCCATTCATTAGGCAGTTGTGTTTTGATCCTTCTGCTAGTGTTTCAGGTTTATGAAAACACGCTCACAAGGCAATACGAGCGAAGAGAGGTTACCTGCAGATCCTTAGACGATAGCAAGGAGAAACCGAGCCTTCTTGAGAAGGATGAATGCGGCCGACTTAGGGAAAGAACCAATGGACATCAATAATGAGTTGGAAGATGCCGAGAATGAGTTTAACCAGGGGTTGAACCGGGTTGACGGCACTGAGGGCAACACCAGTAAGAACCAAGATCCGTTGGGGGATAGTCAGAGCCAAAACCCGGGTGCACAAAACGTCATCAATCCAGCTCAGAATTTTATCCATAATCCTCTGAACAACCCTGCTTACGCACAAAACCCAAATAACCCTTTCAACAACCCAGTATACCAACATTACCCATACCCACCATACCCTTATCCACCATACCCATATCATCCACTACCTGTGTACCAACCACCTCCAGTTCAACAAGTACCAGCACCACCTGTTGCTCCTCAGCCTGTGCCCCAGAACGCAGATCACAATATGGCTATTCGAGGGAGGTTTGCAGCGCAGCCACAGCGGTACTATGATGGAGTGGCGTTGCCTCCTGTTGAGGCAAATAACTTCTCGATTTCCCCAGGAATTCTAAAGCTGCTGACCGAGAATCAGTTCAAGGGGGTGATCGGGAAGGAGAATCCTCACACTCACTTGAGGAGTTTCCTCATGATAGCCTCTACTTTCAATTACAATGGCATGTCTGAAGATGCCAAGAGGCTGCGGCTGTTCCCATTCTCATTGTCGGGAATAGCCAAGGAGTGGTATGACAACACGCTCCCACGGGGAGGTATTACCACTTGGGCCGAGCTCGAGCGTCTGTTCCTCGAGCGATTCTACCCTCCATCTAGGACGATCAAGGCTAGGATTGAGATCTCTTCCTTCCGCCAGAAGCAAGGAGAGGACCTACGTCAAGCGTGGGAGAGATACTCAAACATGTTGATAGAGTTCCCGCAGCACGGGTACAATGAGGGGGATATTATGGCATTCTTCTATAGTGGTGCCAACAAGGCGGGGCAAGACCATTTAGACGCCTGTGCGGGCGGAGCATTCCTGAATCAAGGCATAGAGAGGTGTAGGGAGATCGTGGACAACATTGTCACGAATGCCGGTGCTTGGAACGTGGATGCAGATTTCCAAAGAGTCCATCAGGTTGAAGAAGGTGAAGGAACGAGAAGGTTGTTGATGGCCATGATGGAGAAGATCAACAACCTCGAGTTGGGGAAGAGTATGGTTGGAGAGCATGCAGTAGAGAATGATAGAGTAGACCAGCCAAGTGGACAGCAAGAGGTAGTCAATTACATGGGAGGTCCGTATTACAATCAGAATGGCTACCAAGGTGGAAATCAGTATGGAAGGCCTCCTTATGGCCAACCATTTGTACCTCCAGGCCCACAGCCCCTCAAAATTAATGGAGGAACACACAAGGAGTTAAAGGAGGCCAGCAGCCTCCTCAAAACACATGGAGGAAGAATGAGAACTTTTCTTATGCTAACCCAAAAGCTGGTATTACTGTTCCTGCAGGTGTTGATCCGGGGTCAAAGCCTCCTGGTGGAGAAGGCGGTGCATCAACCGAGGAGATGTTGAGAACGATCCTTCAGAAGGTGGAGGAAGGGAGCAAGCGGTTGTCATCCTTGGAGTACGATGTGAAAGAGTTGCATAAAAAGGGTGATCAACGTGATCAAGAGCTCCAGAAGATGAACGTTGAGTGGACTAGAACTCAACAAGAGAACAATCGAAGGTTCACTTCTATAGAGTTCCAGATGAGCCAGATTGCAAAGATGGTGAATAGAGAGCCGGGAAAATATCCTTCCATGCCGGAGGGGAACCCGAAAGAGCATTGCAAGACGATCCAGCTTAGAAGTGGAACCAACTATGAAGGTCCTCAGATGCCTGCTGATTCTGAGACGCATGAAGCTGAGATGGGGGAAAGAGAACATAAGAAAGATGGAGGTGTTACTGTTGAGAAGGGGATTGAAAGTGAAGGGATTGAGAAGCATAAAGATATGGATGAGTCCCAGAAGGGCAAGGAAAGTGAGGAGATTGAGAGAGTTCCTAAGTGGAAAAAGGCAAAGGAAGCAAAGGATAAAGTGAAAGAAACAGAAAGAGATGAATGTGGGGTACCCAAATCTGTGATACCCGTCCCGTATCCACAGCGCTTCATGAAAAAGAAGCTTGATGAAAAGTTTGCTAAATTTCTTGATGTTTTTAAACAACTTCACATTAACATTCCTTTTTATGATGCTTTGGAACAGATGCCGCATTATGCAAAGTTTCTGAAGGACTTGATTGCAAAAAGACGGCGAGTGGATGAGCCGAAGTTGGTGCAGCTGAACCACGAGGTGAGTGCATTAGTGCACAAGGCGCTTCCACCAAAGCTGAAGGATCCCGGGAGCTTCACGATCTTATGTGACATTGGGAACGGGATCAAGAAGGGAGCGTTGTGCGACCTCGGAGCGAGCATTAATTTGATGCCACTGTCGTTTTTCAAGAAGTTGGAAGGTGGTGAACTTCAACCCACAATGATGACGCTTCAACTTGCCGATCGGTCTATTACTAGACCTCAAGGTGTGGTTGAAGACATCCTCATGAGAGTTGGAGATCACATTTTTCCAGCCGACTTTGTAGTGCTAGAGATGGAGGAAGATGAGCACGTGCCCCTGATCTTGGGAAAACCGTTCTTGGCGACGGCGGGGATGGTGCTAGACGTGGCAAATGGGAAGATTACATTGAAGGTTGATGATCAAGAAGTGAAGATCTCCCTATATGAAGCCATGAAGTACCCGAGTGAAGATTAGAGCTTGTATTGCATGGATGCAATTGATCCTCGTGTTGAAGACACGTCTCCTATCCCTAATCCTTCTCATATTCATGAATTTTATAATCCTTCACTTGATAATTTAACCCATGAGCATTGTGTTCTTGATTATGTTGATAGGGACAAAGTGAAGAAGTTGAAGGATGAAGAGGTGAAAAGTGTGGACGTGGTCCAGCTAGAGGGAAAAGGAGGAGTTAAGAAGAAGAAGTCAAAATTCAAGAAATTGTTTAGTAAGACTCCTCCAGATAAAGGTAAGAAGGAGTTGAGACCTATACCACTTGAGGTGGGGAAGGAAGCAAAGGAACTCATGGTGGAAGGGCATCAAGGAAAGGAGTTCAAACACCACTCTTATGAGAGTAAGGGAGGTAAATTTGAGTATGATGTTCCTTAAGCTCCTTTGAGCTTGGTCCGGCATGAGGACCTTAAAAATAGCGCTGAATGGGAGGCAACCTATTATTTTTTATTTGCTTTGAGTTTTTTAGTTATTAGGGAGTTATTTTGAGTCGTATGTTTAACCTCGTATTTGAATGAGTTGCTTGTAGGCTTGTCTCTAAAGGAGTAAAGGTATCATGGAGTTATTCAGATTGAAGGAACCAACTTGAGACAAGGGAGTGTGCAAAGCTATTGAGAGAAATTGAATTATTTGGTTGAGGTAACCCACAACCCCAAACTTAGACCTCTAGCAAGGTCGAAGTTTGGGGGGGTGGAGTTTTTTTATGTTTCTTGTTACATTGCACATGCATGCACGCCCTTATCTTTGAGTTGAGTTTGATTGATTATTGGTTTGTTGAGATACTCCTTGGGCTGATTTTGATTTGTTTTGTTACTCAATATTTCATGCCTATCAATTCTCTTATGCTTGTTGGTTGCTATCTTTGAGTATGATTTGATGAGTTGATGATTTGTGGATTTGAGTTAGGGGCTCTTTTGTGTGAGTGTTTGAATGAGAGTTGATTTGAGAAAGAACTTGTATGCTTATGAATTTTTCTTTTGAGTACTTGTGTGATGAGAGTGAGAATTCACTAGGACTAGCATGGATGTGAAAGCCGTGAGAGTTGAGCCTTATGAGATTTTGATGCATTACTTGATCTCTTCGTTTGTGAGTGGATCGTCACCTTAGAGGATGCTAGAACTTGTGTGTGCTCTTGCTTCTTGATTGTGTCTAGTTTGATATGCCGAATGTGATCTTAGGCCATCTTTGTTTTTATTGAGTCACTTAGCCAAAATTTTCCTTACCAATGACATGTATCCCTTGCTAGCCCCTTTGAGCCTAAAGCTTATTTTATTTGCTAGCACATTTAAACACTATTCCAAGTTTCTAAGCCTTTTTGTCCCAATTTGAGTGGAGAATAGGAAAAGTGTAAAGGTTGAAGGGATTGAGTTGATTTGAGAAAAGGAATTATGATGGTTGAGTGGTGATAAAATAAGGGTGTGAATGAGATTTGAGTTGTGGGAAAGAACAAAAAAGGTTGAGAATGAGCAAAATAAAAAAAAGAGCTCATGTGTTTGTGCGAAAACGAAAAAAAGTGCAATGATTGAAAAAAAAAAAGTGAAAGAGTGAGAAAGAAAAAAATTGAAGTATTGAGAGTATGGAATTGAAAGGGTGTTGATTGAACATGTTTGAAGTATTTTGTTCCTAATCTCGAAGTGCTAAAGTTTGATTTTCTATTCTCCATTCACGTGAGTCACTTTGCCCATATTGTTATCCCACCTATCCAAAGAGCCTACATTACAACCTTAAGAAAAGTCATTTTTGATTCGGCATTGATTTCTAGAGTATGGTCGGAGTTGAGAGTGCTTACAAGCCTATGGCTGCCGATATGAGTGATTGATTGTTTGAGTGAGTCCCTTAATCATTGATATACACTTGTGAGGGAGTGAAACACATCGTTGAGTGCACATCCATGTTCGATCTTGGTGGTTCTTGTTGTTGTTGCATGAGTATGATAAAGGAAGGTGAGTGAGTATACATGTGATTGATCTTTAAAGCTCGAGTTCATTTGCTTGCATGAGTTGATTCTTTGACTCATTCCTAACAATTTCACTTGACTTATTATTTCATTGCTTGAGGACAAGCAATATGGTAAGTTTGGGGGGTTGATTAGGCGTGAAATTGTTATGTTTTGGTGCCGGATTTGCCCATGTTTTGAGTATTTTCGACGAGTATTTGGAGTCAAATGAGTATCATTTTTATAAACTTATTAATCTATCTCTTTGGTTTTCTTAGATGGATAGAGGGCGAAAAGAGGAGTTCGTAGGACTTTGAATCGGCCAAAACGGACTCCCGGTTGAGAAGTTATGAAGGTTTTACGAACATGTGTACAGCCAGCGCGCTCAACCTCTTGACCCGCTCGACCACCAAGCTCGAATGGGGCGCTCGAGCTGTGTTGCTCGAGCGTTTTTGCGTGTTTTTTGCCCAAAATCGCCCAAATTCGTCCCAAAGCCTATATATACCCCTTCCAAGCATATTTTCACATATCACAACATACCAACACATATTTTTACATATTTTGAGCGAGGAGAAAGCTTGGGAGGGAGATTGGAAGAGTTTTATACGTTGTAATCGAGGTTTTAATTTACGAATTATTCGTTTTAGTATTTCTTTTGAACGTATTAGATTAATTCTTTCTTTCTTTACTCTTGGAGACGATTAAACCTAGTTTTTCAGATTTATATAGATTTCTTTAGAGACTTTAATTTGTTCTTTCGTTTATGTTCTTGATTTCTTTCGTTAATTTAATTATGCATATGATTATTGTTCTTGTGATTGCTTTTATTATTCAAACCACCATGTTAGGCTAGAACCCTTGCATGCTTGGGGTAGGATGAACTCGTAGAAGTAGGATGTGGGTATGTAATTAGGGTAACTTGTGACGTTAGGTTTTAATTCTCTTGATTAATGAATTCTTAAAATCAATCTTCACTTTGCCTTTGAATTTCGTTCGAAAAGTGTTAGAGAGAGGACGACCGTATCACTCTTTAACAACGAGTAGACTTAACGAGAGGGTTTAGGAAGGGTTAATTCATCTACCAGTTTAGCGAAGGAGGACGACCGCATCACCTTAGTTAAATTAGGGTCTCATTAATTAAGCACAATCTATTAACTTGTTAGTAGATTAGTGAAGTCGAGTGTTAGGGTAAAGTATTAGGGTTTAGAATCTTGAGCTTTCACCTTGCATTCTTAGACTTAGGTTATTTCTTGTGTGTCACAGTTATTCTGATTATGTACCTGCTCCGTTAGTATACGTAGGGATTCCAATCCTAAGCATCACCATCTCTCATTAGAACACAATCCTTAGTTAATTTGATTTCTTTAGTATTTTAGTTTATTTAGTTTAATTCAGTCTTTTAATTAATCTTTCAAAAACCCAAAAACATTACACTCATATTAACTACGACGCGTAGATCTTCAGGGATCTATTCGCATACACTCCATCCCTTGGGTTCGATACTACTTGGTCATTATACGTACTTATACTACAGTGAACCCGTCCGCTTGCGGGTAAGCGATTAGTAGAAGTTAGTGTAATTCGCTTCAAGTCAAGATGCCATAGAAGTGTTTTGTTCATCTCCAAAGAATGCTTTCTTTTATTACTGGAAATGATCGACGTGTTATTAGATTCATTATTTGAGTGGTGTGCACACTTAATCGTATAGAGATTGTTTACCAACGTTCCATGACAGATAGTATCATTCTTAAAAGAAACAATAATAACTTTATTAAAAGTAACTGAATATCCATCAAAAAACAACTTAGAAACTGAAATTAAATTCTTCCTAAAGTTCGGAACGTATAAAACATCTCTTAAAATTAAAACTCTATCTTCAAAAGATAGGTGCACGACTCCCACTGCTTCGGCTGCCACTCTCGTAGCATCGCCCAAAGTGATGGTGATCTCATTCTTGCTAAGTCGCCGGGTTAGCTGAAACCCCTGAAGAGTGAAACAAATATGATCAGCTGCCCCGGTATCCACTACCCAAACGTGGGCAGCATACGCCGCAACATAAGTTTCAACGACTAAAGCATGAGACTTACCTTTCTTTACCGCCTTCTTAGGCTTAGAACAGGTCGTCTTCCAATGTCCCTTCTCACCACAATTGAAGCACTTACCCTTAGCAGCTTTCTTTCCACCTCCTTCTCCCTTTGCCTTTGGTTTAGCAACGGTTGGATTTGCTTGGATTTGGCCTTTCGTCCTCTTTCTCTTCTTCCCTCCCTTGGGACCCGAAGAGGCAGACGGACCATTTGCCACCATAGCAACAATTTGATGATCCATTAAAGTCTCCACCGACACCAAAGCTTGCAAGAGCTCGAGCAAACTATTTGCCCGGTCATTCATTTGATAGTTCAACTGAAACTGCTCAAAGGTCTTCAGCAGAGAATGGAGAACGAAATCGACCTTAGTAGGGAGATCAAACTCCGCACCAAGTACTTCCAACTTGTTGAGATAACCCATCATCTCGATAACGTGATCCCTTACGGGCGTACCTTCCACCATCTTCAACGAAAGCATCTTTCGCATGGTGATTTGCCTAGCTGTACGATTCTGATGTTTAAACATCGCTTCAAGATTGAACATTATCTCAGAGGCGGTCTCCATGTGTTGGTGTTGCAACACATCTGACATTGAAGCAAGAATAGTACACCTAGCCATCTGATCGGAGTCAAACCAACTCTTATGCTCTTTCTTGACCGCCTTGGTCGCATCTTCGGCAGGCTCTTGGGGCTTAGGAGTAGTAAGTACCCATTTGTGGTGTTGAGCGGTTAGGACAATATCAAGATTATGTTTCCAATCAATATAATTCTCACCGACAAGTTTGTTATCTTTAAGTATACTAAACAGTGGATTAAAAGGTTGCGACATGATGAACTGAGAATAAAACATACATTCATATCAATATCTAGAAAAATACAAAATTATCACATAATTCGATCACATCAATTATATTGAAACCTTAAAACAATATAATCATGCATCAGCCAACATCTCAAAACAATTTAAATGCACCACGAGGGGTGGTCTATACATTTAAACACATTCAAGCGGATCACGAATTTAAAAGTTACAAATCCTTAATTCAAAATTAATAGTTGGCTCCCACTTTGACCACATAAAAATTGACAGGGACTCCGAGTGGAGTAAGTTAATATCAATTTCTTATGCTTAAGTAATAACCATAATTAAATATAGGATTATTATTTCGCTTTGAGCAAGCCACTCGTGGTGAGGGTCAATACCGCCACTAGTAATAATCCACAATCATCCTTTTGGAATTTATTCATGTAAAATCTGTTCTTTTGGCCGATCCGAGTGGGAAATGTATTCCAAAAGAACTTCACAAATAAATAAATTATGGAGGCCAAATTAATCCAATTTTAATATCCGGAATAAAATTGCGATTAAATAAACATACTTAGTAATTTTCGAAAGTAAGGTTTTTCTTGGACAATAAAATTCATGCAAACACATATTAACAAATAATAATAAGTGCATGAAATAAAACATCCATCAAAATAAAATTAAACACATTGGAGCACTCAAATCCAATTGTCACGGTTTAATTTCTTCACGTCTTGATGCGAAAAATCATCTTCGTTGCTTTCCACCGTTCGTCTCGACACGCTCCCACTCGAACAGCAACACTTCATCAAAAATAGCATCGTTTGGGGTTCGGGACGACGTTTAAAATCACACAAAAAAATGCAGAACTGAAATTAATTTTAAAAAAAATCCACGGCCCGAGACACGGCGCGCATCGGCCCACGGAGTGGGCCCGTGCGCCACCGACACGGCGTCGAGCAGCTGGCCGTCGGGCACCACCTACGTGCGCGCGCGCCCGCGCCATGCCGCGCCCCGTCGTGCGCCTCGCGCACCCCGCGCACCGGGTTTCGCCGTTCGTTCTCGTTTCTCACCCCATGCATGATTTTACGTCCATGCATGCGCCGCGCATGCATGCGTCGTCCGGGTACGCCGTCTTTAATTCTTCGTTCTTCGTCTCGATCCGGTTACAATTTATTTTTCAAAAAAAATAAATACTAGATCTAGACTAGTCTCTTACAATGATCGAATAAAAATAAAAACAACTAATCTACTCCTGGATTTTCTCACGAGAAAAACGAATTCGAACGAATTGAATTAAAAACAATTAATTCACACGCATGAAAAATTAACAACATTAAAACCATGACAATTGGATACCTGCAAAAAAGATCTAGCAATTCTACTATCCAATTTCAATTTAATGTTAAACAATTTAAAGATCAGAGCCCGAAACCGTGGCTCTGATACCAGTTGTTGGAAAAATAGTGGTGCCCGGAATCTATTCGGGATGAAATTTAAATTAGAATTTAAATTCAATTATTACTAGCATGAATTAATCCTAATTAATTCAATTAATAATTCCAACAACTAATTTATCATCATGCATGTTGAATTAATTCACATAAAATCTAGGCGGAATAAACAAGAATTTATGTGACTTACGTACCTCTTGTAGACTTGGCCTTTGAATAAACGGGACAATCACGATCTCGCTTTATCAATCCAAAAACCTTCTCAAGTATTTTCCTTTCGCCTTACTTGATCACCGGTGGGAGATGCTTTCAAGTAATTTTAATAACTAAGGAAAAAGAAAAATATATATGCTCTTGATTTTTCCAACACATGAAATTATGTCCTTGGGGATGAAATAATCACCCCCTATTTATAGAGGTAGTAGCCGAAAATATGAGGAGATATGGGCTTGGAAAAAATCTTTTCTTAGTCTCTAAGAAATCTTGAATATATCTCATATATCTTTTCTCCATAATAAAATATTCCACAAAAATCTCACTCTTATTTTCATGCCCATATTGATCGAAAATTATAGAGAGAATATCCAAGATTTGGATCTTCTTGAATATATGAGATAATCTTGTATTCCAAGAATACTTATCTTCTATAATATATTTCCAAGAAAATCAACAAAATCTTTTCTCAATCTATTTTCCTAATTTTCGAAAAATACAAGAAAAATCAGCATTATATTATCTTTTTATTTTAATCACCTTATCATTATTGGGCTACTTGAGGGGCCTTTAAGGAGAATTAAGATTGGACCTCCTAATGGACTTCTGAATTTCAATATTGAGTCCCAATATAATTCAATCCATTAATATAAATTATTATCACTAATAAATTAATATTGCACTATCCATCTTAATCCATATTACGATAATATGGGCTCCCGGTTATTATTTCCCGCATTTAAGATTATCAAGTCCATTAATTAATTAAGCTTCTGAATAGCTCTAAATTAATTAATATATTTCACTTTGGAGTAAAGACAACTAAACATTATTATCCGTACCGAAGAAACTAATTCTTCACTTGCAAGATTTGGTACGATAAAACTTCTGAGCCCACCAAGGGGACTAATCACACGAGCCGTACTCGCACGCGTTTCTCCGTATTAAATCTTAGCAACCGTCGTATGATTAATATTACTGCCCAAGACACAAAGTTCGAAGTCACAATGATTCTCACCCAACATGAATCAAAGCAGTAACCATTAAGCACACACGGTCCTATTTAAGTGACGGAAATTAGGAAATCAACAACCACTGAGGTCTAATTCTTCACATTTCAGAACAGAAGAATTTATCCTCGCTGTAGGTCCTCTTCAACACATACTAAATGTGCTAGTGCAATCTCTTAGTCAAGACAGACCAATCTGAGACTTACACATCGACCTTTCGCGGCGGATTGTTCAATTCCTCCTAGGTCGTGAAAATGTACATTTAGTTACAGGGAAACTGTTAATGTTGTCTTCCATGATCGGGTATCACCACATTAACTACAATGTAACTAGTACTATTATGAATTGTTTGCAATAAATATTCAACATTCAATCATATATAAAGCATATGCGATAATAGAATTATTCTTTGATACACGAGTTATACAAAGTAAAAACGTATTTTTATGTATAACTCCATCAAAGTGTGGGTGCAAATATCGATCCAACTTAATATTCTCAGTCAACCCAGCTGAACACAAAAGCAGAAAATGTGCTCACCAGAGACCTAATCAAAATATAATACTCCACTAAGCAACTAATTGAGATACTTACCAAAAGCAGTAAAATATAATTTATACTGGCACTCGTATAGGGAGCTCATAAAGTCAGATAAGTACTTGATTTTTTCAATGACGGTCAATATCTCTGGGGCATCAACTACACGCGACATATCCAAACCACATAAGTGTTTATTAATCCTCAATAATTAATAGAAGAGAATAATGCTTTGAACAATTTCTAAAAGCCCCTACATACATGCTTGTTGAATTTGATGAGAATAATGCTTTGAACAATTTCTAAAAGCCCCTACCTACATGCTTGCATCAATCCTTTCTGCAAAAACAACAGTCATTTAAAGACCGTGATTTAACAAACATCCAAGATCATCTATTCTTGAAAGAAAAAAATTCCCGCTAAACTATCTCAAAATTAGCTAAAATGAAAAGAAAAATCATATCCTAGTTGATTGGAGATTAAGCACCATATTAACATAGAATAAACCAAGACAATAGTTTCCAGGGGGGGAAGAAATCCATATCCCAGAAAATAAAAATCTCCCAAAACTTATAGATACTTGAAAATTAATGAAGCAAAATTGGGAAAATACCAATCACCTTTCCCAGAGTCATGTAATGAATTCATATCAGCTCGACATCAATAATGCAACAATCTGAAAATTCAAACATTTACAAATAAAACTACATAAAAGATACATGATCAAGTTTCAAATTGTGAGGCAATTCCACATCATGCTTATGTATTGAAATAACAGGATAAATTATATGCACATTAAAACATGGCTTTCTAAGAAGAGCACTGAAAGGTATTTAAAAAAACAATTTTGGGATCATCTACAAACCTTTACAAATCTGCTGAGAATCAACATTTACTCTCTCCATGTATATCTCTACCTGCGAGCATCATTAGAAAATGTGAGTAAAAAAATGAGTAATATAACCTGAAAACACAGTGTTCTTGGAGAAATTGTTCGACTGAAATTTCATACTATTGATAATTTGATTGTATTCTTGATCATATCATCTGAAAGCCTAATAGCACTAGAAAGTCCATCCACCATTCTATGGTAAACCCTTATTTTTTTCGTCCCACTTTATGATGCTTGGTCCATAAGGAGAATAAAAAAAGGCAATTGAGTAAAGACGACACATTAAAATACTAAATTTGTAAGAATTGTCTTTATATTACCTGAGATTTAGAGGAGCCACGACTGTGGAAATAGAGGTGAAGGTGAAGATGGCGGTGTGGCGCTTGTGGAAATAGCGGTGAAGGCGGCCATGTGGAATAGCATCGGAGGAAGCGGCCGGACGCAATAGATATGGGGGCAGCAGTCTTCAAGGAGAAAAAGGGGACGGCGGCGTGAGAGGCAGCGACGATTCAGGGGAGAGAGAAGGCAACGTGAGAAGCGGTGGCGGTTCAGGGGAATAAGAAAGCGGCATGAGACGGTGGGAAGAGAAGCAACGTGAGACGGCGGGAGGAGAGGTGTCAGAGGTTGGGTTGAGAGGAAGGACGTCGGAGGTTGGCTTGAGAGGGAGGGCGTCTAAGAGTGAAAATAGGTTTTGGAATTGAGAATTTCACCATAGGATGAATAAATAACCCTAAATAAAGATCAATGGTTCTAATTTAATCATATAGAACGAAGGGTTGAGATCAAAACTTAAATCAACTTTTAATGAGAGAGCAGTATTTCGAAATAAAGAGATTTGAGACATGCCACCTCATCCTTAGAATAAGGTGGTGTTGAGGTTTGGTTATATATTACTATAAGATATGATAATACCCTCCATAAATAATCATTTTATTCATAAATAGACCTCACAATACCTCATAATAGTTTCGAACACTGGACTAGTAAAATTGGACGGAGGGAGTAATATTTTAATATTGAGTCATTCTATTCTACACTGTGTAACTGTATAAATTGTAAAATATGTAGACTAATATAACTGAAACGCGGTGATTAGATGTGACTGAAATAGTAAACTTGGAATTGTAAACAAATATAACTAAAACATGTTAGACTAATATAATAAAAATGTGGCGATGATGATTTAATAATTAGCGGAAATGATCACAGGCCCACCGGTGGGCATAATATTTTATACCCACCGCGAATGTGTTAATGACACATAAGCAGGGGCCCACTTTTATTTTAATTAATTAACTATATATGCTTATGTGTCATTAACACATTTGCGGTGGGTATATAATATTTTGCCCACCGGTGAGCATGTGATCAATTCCGTAATAATTAGTCATATTATCAAAATTATGAATTTTTGGAAAATTCCTTTTCATTCTAAATGTTTTAAATTTTTTTAAAAATAAGTAGGTCTTGTGTGAGACCGTTTTATGTCATTAGATGGTAGGATTGGGTATAAATTATGTATTAGCGCATTCACATTTTGACAGGGGGGAATGTTAATTTGTGTTGTCTCATGCCATGAGACGATCTCAGGCAAAATTTTGACTTAAAAAATTATTACTCCCTCTTTTTTAAGTGCAGTAAGCTAAGAATTTTTTTTATATCAAAAGTACCCTTAGTTACTGATAATTACTCCATTCGTCCGTGAAAAATGGTCCGCTTTGTCATATTAATTCGTTTATAAAAAATGGTATTGTTTTCTAAAATGTAAATAATTATCTTTATCTACATTCTTTAACATATATACATAATACTTTTAAAATAATTAATTTATTACTTGGTTTGGCACAATATTATTAACTTTTACACATTATATATATATGTTCTTAATAACCATTTTAAAAGCAGCAAATTCAATTTTCATGGACGAATAAAGTATTAATTAAATATTATTAACCATAATCTTATATTTATATTTATTTATATTATAATAGAATGATTATCACCCTCATACTTTCGACAAGTGGCGCTTCCATCGACTGCCGTGTGTTTTTCTGAATTTAAATTTAATTCAATTATATAATTAATCCTCATAAAAAATCCCATTAAATCTTCATATCAAATGCACATCCATTAAAATTATAATTAAATCCGGATTATCCCATGTGTGGCTTTTTAGAAAACTCCCACTAAATGTCTAAATCTCCTTAAATTCTCAAACTATGAAATGTAACGTTTTCTCAATTATTAATTGCATTAATTTGCATTAATCTCCTTCTAATATTTTTTTCCCAACAAAATGTTGCTTCATCTCTCATTATATGTTCTTTGAGTTCCTCATCTTGCACAGATTTCTGTAGAGATTAAAATTTTATAGGATTCTATATCACCGATGTGGCTGAGAAACTGGTGGACTTATCATTAAATTCAGGAAGATTGAAAATTTTGATTCTCAGTGTAGTAATCAACTCTTCCAGCATTATTCTCGCTCCATATTTCTCTCTGACAATTTCAACTAGCACTCGAGATGGGATGTCCTATTCTTAGAGTTCATAGCATTTTGCTACATGTAAGCATCCATTTTTTATGCTTCAATTTCCCTTTATTGTAAAAACTAGTGTGTGTCCCCGTGAATTTCGCGGACTGAAAAAAAAATGTTATTTTTATTTTCAAATTATAAGTATAAATATTTTTTATTTTAAATATCTTGTAATTTCGATATAATATTAAACGTCAATTCAATTTTTTTTTTAAAAATCAATTCTCTCCTAAACATTTCGTGTATACATGTATTTTGAAATAAAAAATATTAAAAAATCGGAAATTAAAAAAAAATTGCTAACTTTCAGTTTCATAGTATTATACATCTTATTATATTATATTTCCAAACCTCTCCAAAATGATGTGTCAACACCACCTTATTCTTAGGGTGATGTGGCATGTCCAAAATCTCTCTATTTCAAAATATAGAATTCTCATTAAAAGTTATTTTAGGCATTGTTTAATTTTTACTAAGACTTAATCTACACCATATATTTTACACTTTTAATCTCAACCATACATTTCATTTTGTATTTTCTATAAATGTCAAATCTCTCTTTAGTTTCATTCTAATTCACAACCCTAATCCTCATATCTTCTCTTCATTTTCTCATTTGTTGTGTACTATGTGAAGAAATATAATTTTATTTTTTGTTCGTTTGTTTGGATTATTTCTGTAATTTTTTGTGTAGATCACCATCCCTCTTTTTTTGCAGGTAAACAAATTTATTATGTACATGGAGATGATTAGGCTCACATTATAAGAAAATTATATGTGCATCTTGAAGATAATTCGAACGTATTCAGAAATTATTTGTAAGTTTCTAAAGTATATTTATATTCATATCTTTACATTTGTGTTTTTTTAGAATCCACCATCAATAATTTTTTCTCTTTCAACAAGAATATTCTCTCATCACACGTCTACGATTTTGATCCAACTATTATTCTTTCCCGAATAAGGTGTGCGTTATTGTTTTATATTTTTTCGTTTTGTATTGCAGGTAACCTAAAAGTGATGTAGAGACATTTTTTCATGGTCGAACGATATCTCTTCTTAGATATTTTTGGAAGTTATTTTTGTAAAGTATTGATAGATGTGAAATTTTTGTAGGAGAAAAATAAAATATTTTGGAAAATATATTGTTACCAAAATGATGTATAATACCAAAAATATTCTGCCATCAAATATAATATATTGCCTTCAATAATAGATTGTAATAAAAAAGTATATTTTTGGATAAAATTATGTGGCCAAAATAGACTATTAAACTGAAAGATATAGATATTTTTTCTATACTAGGATATCGATTTTTCTTTAATATTTTTAACATAAAAATATTTAAAAAATATTGTAATTTATAAATAAGTAAAAAGCTGTTATTTCTTATATAATTAATTTATATATTTTTTCTTAAAATATGTGGAATAAATTTTTTATGGATTGAAAATTATAGTGTTGGGAAAAAAAGGACATTAAATTTATTTACTAACAATTTCAGTACTATAACTTTTAAAGTATCTTACTCTAAAATAAAATAAATCTGAGTATATTTTAATCAATGAAAACATAACATTTACCTAAAATATGGAATATTATTTTAAATATTATATTAGTGCAAGTTGATTTTTTTCACGGTTGATTTCTCTTCTAAAATATTTTTGGAAGTTATTTTTACAAAATATTGATAGATGTGAAATTTGTAGGAGGGAATTGAAATATTTCATAACAGATATTGTTACCGAAATAGTGTATGATACTAAAAAAATCTTGACACCAAATATAATATCTTGCCTTCAATAATAGATTATAATACAAAAATTTATTTTTGGATATAATTGTGACGCCAAAATAGACTATTAAACTGTAAAGTACATATACTCTTTTATAGTCTAGGATTTCAATTTTTCTTTTATATTGTTTTAACATACAAATATTAAAATACTTTTTTCGAACGATTTTTTTCTTAGATATTTTTAGAATTTATTTTTGCAAAATATAGGTAGATGTAAAAGTTGCAGAAGGGAATTGAAATTTTTCTGAAAAGATATTGTCACCGAGATAGCATATAATTCTCAAATAATATTGCCACCAAATGAATATACCTTCAATAATAGATTGTAACACAATTTTTTATTTTGGATAAAATTCTACCTGCAAAATAGAATTTGAAACGGTAAAATATAGATATTATTTTGTAGAGTAGGATTTCGATTTTTTTTTAACAATTGATTTTTTTTTTAACTTTTTTTATTTTCAAAATATCTATATGTAAATTGAATTAAAAAAAAGACTAAGATTAATACCTAAACGCCATTTTTATTGTTGAATTGTGTTATAAATACCAACACATTAATCAATTGTTCCCACACAAACATCTACACAATATTTAATTTAACTATGACATCATTTTTGTCAAATGTTACCTTTAGATTTGAAATGTGTGATTCTATCTGCAGATTTAAACTTTTGTGTTCGATTGTTATTGTATCTTCATACCATGGGGAAAAACTGGGCATGCAAGTATACAACAACTGTAATTTTAAGTAATATTTAATGTGAGTTTGAATGTGAATTAGTTAATATTTTTTAAATGTTCTATTTATTCATGTTTAATATTTTTTTTTATTGTTCATTGAATTATAAGTACAATTTTAATATTATATCAAAATTACAAGATATTTAAAAAAAGTTAATGTCTATAATTTGAAATAATAATAATAGTTTTTTTTCCAATCCGCGAAATTCGCGGGGATACACACTTGTGGTAATATATTGTATACCATGACAAGATTTTTTTTGGAAATAATGTGTTATTTTAGTGACAATATTTTTTGGGTAGTAAAATTTTGTCAAAAAAAATTAATGTTACAATTTATTATTCATGGTAAGATATGGTATTGGATGGCTAGATTATTTGGAAATCTTGTCATCTTTTACGTGACAATATTTTTTGCAAAATATTTCAATATCCCCTTAGAAAATTAGCATTTATAAATATTTTGTAAAAATATTTATTCCAAAAATATATATTATTGTATTATACATGGTAAGATATTGTATTTAATGGCAATATTTTTTGGGAATAATATGTTATTTCAGTGACAATATCTTTTGGATAGTAAAAAATGTTGTCAAAAAAAAAATGTTACAATCTATTATCCATGGTGAGATAGGGTATTGGATGGCAAGATTCTTTGGGAATCTTGCCATCTTTTACGTGACAATATTTTTTGCAAAATATTTCAATATCCTCTTACAAAAATTAGCATATATAAATATTTTGCAAAAATAAATTCAAAAAATAACTAAGTAAGAAATTCGTTGAATTGTGGAAAAAATATATATTTAACATCTTAGAGGACATGGCGGCGGTGATGGCGAGACTCTTCAATGGAGGATGACAAACACTAAAAAAGAAGACGAGAAGAAAAAAACCTAAGACCAAGAAAAATACTATAAAAATCAGTATCATACCTTCGGTTCAAGGCCGTGGTATCCCATGCGGTTTGAGGCTGCGGGAGTAGAGCAGCAAGGTGACGCCTACATAACTTGCACGATGCTGGGCTAGGCGGAGGAACGACTTAATACACAGAGAAAACTTAATACCGAAGATAATTTTGCAAAAAATCTTGAATTAAAAAAAAACTCTAACCTTTGAAAAATTTTGGGAATGAGGCGGCGTGTGCAGAGAATAAGACTGGGGCGGAGCCATGGCAGACAGCGGCAAGGAAGCCAGCGCCGTAAGGGCGTTAGGAAATGAAAAAATTGAGAAAATGAACCGTGAGATGAGTAGAAATGAAAAGGAAAAAATAACAGAGAAATTTATAACCTGGCATCCACGGCTGATCCGGCTGATTGCTGAGGGAACGGAAGCAACGATGTGAAAAAGATCGAAGAGGAGTATGGCGGTGTGAGAGCGATAGAAAATGAGAGAGACGGCTTATGGGCGAATGAAAAAGATAAATAATTATATTAACCCTAGTTATAAATTAATGGTTTAGATGTAATGATATAAAATGAAAGGTTGAGATCAAAACTTAAACAGACTTTTAATGAGAGCGCAATATTTCGAAATAGAGAGATTTGAGACATGTCACCTTATCCTTAGAATAAGGTGGTGTTGACACATCACCTTGGAGAGGTTTAGAAACATATTATTATAAGATTTTTGAGATTTTTCTTGATTTAATTGTTTAATTTGAGTTCTTCAGTTGGTAGATTTTTATTGCTTGACTACTCAATCTACTATTATGTCGGCATTGATGTCAATAGAAAGCTCTCTCAACACCGACCGTAGTACATGCACGGGCCAATAACTAGTTTGAAAAATAGTTACATGTCTTTTATTGAATATTTTGGGAGAATACTTTTTCATCATAGAATATGATTATATATAGAACTAGTGATATCTCACGCGAATTTAATTAATATTATTAATTTAAATTATAATAATTAATATTTTTATTTAAAATATTTAGTAATTTTAGTATAATATTATATTCTAATTGTAATTTAACGAATACTGAAATTATTAAATATGAATAAATAAACAGATTTAAAAATATTAAAAAATTAAGACAACCAATCTCAAAATACTATAAGACAATATTATTTCAAATTGCGAATTTCTGAAAACTTATTTGTAGACAATATTTGTTGTATACTTGCATTGTCTTCCATTGAAATTAAGGTAAATAATTTTCTTTAGCTTTTAACTCTCGAGGCTACACCATGTAGTTGTCCATGTGTAAAAACAGACTTGGGAATATACACACCCACAGTCGACAATAATTAACCTTGACTTTTATTTATAGTTATTATGAAACACAAAGTAACTGAAAACAATCTCCTCTAAATTCTAAACGACAAAGTATCCATCGAATTAGTCAGGATCATTCAGGGGGTGGGCTTCATCGTGCCGGCCCACCTCCATATTTATTTTCCATTGTTTTGTACATTCTTAACCATGATCATTTTTAGGACTATTTTATAAATTTATTTTTATACATGATGAATTTAAATTGTAGAAGATTTTTTTTTTTAATTATTATGGTTAATATATTGTGAACTTCAATTTGTAAATTTTTTTTGTTAATGAATTATGAATTTTATTTGTAACATATTATTTAAATATTTTTATAATGATAATTATGAAGTTAAATTGTTTGATTACATTTGATTCAGATAAATTTTATGCATTAGAACTTTTAAATTACATTTTTAAAATTTTAAATTTTAAAATATATTTAAAAAAATTAAAATTTGGCGGCGTGCTTAAACCCATACCAAACATAAGTGGGTTGGGTGAGGGGTTTTGCAACCTGCCAAATTTTCGGTCCGCATCACACCGATGTTCCGTTGGAATTTGAAAACTATGCAAGAAAAAATGTTAAAATGGCATTTAAGCAATATATATTAATACATAGATATAAGGTTTCTAGAAATAAGAGCATGAATTTTCGTACCCTGCATAAATATATTAATATATAAAATTCATAAAAATGTAACATTTAAAAAAACTATCAATATGTAATGTAGCAATTAAAAAAAATACCAATATGTATTAATAAATCATCGATTTTTTTTTTGAAATACAATTAAATGTATAACTTGTAAATCTCTCAATATCATGACCAAGTCCAACTTCATCAAACGAACAACTTTAATTTTAAAGATAGAATCACACATTTCAGACCTAACTGCAATATTTGACCAAAGTGATGTCATTGTTAACATGCAATATTATGCAGAAGTTTGTGTAGAAACAACTAATCAATGTGTTGATATTTATAATACAAAAAAAAATAAAAAATCAAACAATAAGAAATACGTTCTAAGCGGAATTTTAAAAAAAAAACTCAATTCCACCATGCAAAGTTGACATCTTAAATTCTCCGACCCCCCTACAAAATTCGAATCCATACATACAAAAATAGAATTCCCCCTCTAATTTTTTCCTAAATTATCTAAGAAAAAATCTTTTAAAACTATGAAAATTCATATCTATAGTTTACAATTTAATATTCTATATCAAGAATAAAATTTTCTCCCAAAAAAATTGGGTGAAAAATATCATATTTAATAGCAAGATATAAAATTTGGTGGCAAGATTTTTTGGAATCAGACAATATTTTGGTGACAATACTATTTCCAAAATAATCATAAAAAAAATATTAGAAAATAAAACTAAATCTTTTAACAAACATGTTAGATTTTATTTATGTATAGAAATATTCTTGCTAATCTTTTTATTTTAAATGAATAATTATTCTGAAAAACTTATTATTTTTAAAGAATGACTAAAAAAATTTGAAAAAATAAAGGGATGTTTTTATTTTTTTTAGAAAAATTTCAAGTTTGATCCTACAAATTTCACATCTATCATTATTTTTAAAAAAATAATTCTAAATCATATGATAAAATTTGTACAAAAAAGAAATTTATATCTAAATTATACAATTTAATAGTCTATTTCGGTAATAAAAATTTCTCTCAAATAACTTTAGTTAATCTATTCTTAATGGCCCCGTCAAAAATAAATATTCTTAATGTCAAGATATTACATTTGGATTTGGTGGAAAAGTTTTTAGGAATCACACATTATTTCGGTCATAATATTATTTTAAAAAATAATCATAAAAAAAGAATATTAGAAAATTAAACTAAATCATAGAAATATTCTAGCTAATAATTTTATTTTAAGATATGAATAATTATTTTAAAATTGTTATTTTTTTTAAGAGAATACATAACAAAATTTTGAAAGAATGAATCAGTAATTTAAATTTTCTTTAAAAAAATCGAGTTTGATCTAACAAATTTCACATCTACCATTATTTTGAAAAAAAAAATTTGTTAATCATCTAATAAAAAATCAGTACAAAATAATATAAATTTATATCTAAATTTTATAATCTAATAATATATTTTGGTAGGAGAATTTTCTCCCAAATAAGTTTGGTGAATCAATTGTTAATGACAATATATTACATTTGGTGGAAAGATTTTTAGGAATCATACACTATTTTGGTCACAATATTATTTCCAAAATATAAACAAATAATTCTACAAAATCAAACTAAATGTTAGACATTACTTGTTTTGGAAAATATTCTTGCTAATCTTTTTATTTTGAGAAATTAATAATTATTTTTGGAAACATATTATTTTAAGAGAATAACTATAACTTTTTCTAAATGAAGTGGGATTTTTTTTTAGAAAAATTTTGAGTTTTGCTCTTAAAAATTTCACATCTACTATTATTTTGCAAAAAAAAAAAAAAGGAAAAAAAAATAGTCTAATAAAAATCGGTAAAATGTAGAAATTTATATCTAAATTTTACAATTTAATAATCTATTTCGATAGAGTCCCACTACTCAAACCCCAAAATCCTCTAAACATACCCCATTATTTTAAAGACAAAAATAGACATATATAAAATGACTAAGTAATCTTTATATAAATATGGATAAATTATCTTCTAAGTTTTGTTGACTTTGACTTTAGTTTTTTAAATTATTTAATTTTAAAATTAGTACATTAAATTAAAATTGATTAATTTTTTATTTTCTTTTAAATATTTAAATAATCTAAAAAATTATAATTAAATCTGAAAAATATTTACAAAAATCGAATAAATATTTTATTTATAAAACATGATTTATATTTTATTTATATTTTAAATATTTTTTTAAGAATTTTATTTTATTAATTAATTTTTGTAATTTATATATTTTTGAAAATTTGGTTAATTTTTATATAATATTTTCAAAATATATTTATTTTTTTATGATTTTTTTTTTCAAATTTCAATTAAAAGTTAAAGAATAAAAATAAATTTTTTTAGGAGGGGACAATTATGAGAATATGAAATAGAAAAGTGTTATTTTTTTAATTTGATAAGGTATGGATATTATAGGAATAAAATGAGGTATATTTAGTAATACATATTAATTTTTAAATTTTATTGGGGTATGCTTAGTAAATGGGGTGAGTATAGAAGATTTTAGGGTTTGAGTAGTGAGACTCATTTCGATATAAAATATTTTTCCTAATAACTTTGGTGAATATATTCTTAATGGTGTTGATAGACGAACATTAATTACTGTCGGGCGAACAAGTATTAAAGCTTTAATAGATGATTAACAAAGAAAATCAAATGGGAGTGCACAAAACAATCCAGGAGGTGTACGAAATGACAAACAACTCCGTCGACGAACAACTTATTGACGAACAAGAAACTAAGATTCCCAAGCTCATTCCAGCCCGAATTCCAGGTGAACAACTTCCAAGCCACGTCTACAAAAAGCAAACAACTTTTATGAAGAATCCATACTGGATCAAATAAACCGACCTGAACGAACAACAATGAAGTCCGAGATAAGACCAAAGAAGACTTTGTAACTAAGATTCAGCTTAGGTAAGGTCAAACAAAGGTCAAAGGACACATGTCTAGCATGCAAGCTAGGAAGTCCAAGAGTCTTGGACACCTCCTACTTGCTAGTCTCTATAAATAATTGTTCTCCAGCTGAGAAATACAGGTTCAAATTCACAAATGCTCCAAACACACACACTAACACACTTAAACGTACACACATATGAAATTAATATAATTTCGACTTTCGTGTTTACAATCCCACAACCCGAATCTTCGATTTACCATTTACGGTGGTAATCAATCACACGAAATTGATTGGTGATCTTAAACCAAACTGAAACAGTCATTAATCTACCCGATTAAATTTGATCACTAACAAAATTGGCGCTAGAAGAAGGGTGTCCGAACCTCCGATTTAATGTGATTAGTCAAGAATTTCAAGTTGAAGACTTGAAGATTTGAAGAAAACCTCAAGAAACATTTGAAGATTCAAGCAAAATTGTTCTTCGTGTTCTTCATCATAAAAATTAGAAGAATTTAATTTGAAATGCCTCAATCAAAGGAAACCCAAGGTACACGCTTATCGAGGAGAGCATTACCTACTCGAGCTTCGTCGGCTAACCACCAGGATCGCAATCCTAAGCATGTGAACAGATCGCAATATACAGCCATAACTCATAATCTCCCACCTGAAATGGAGGCCCTGGCGAACAACCCTAACGAACTGGCCAAGACCATTTCTGCTCTCCAGGCTCTTCAGAGACAGCAAGAACAGAATGGGCCTTCACAAGCAAGGCCTAAGGATAGACCTTTGGAGGTTGTTAGGGCCAGATCAGTTAGGGGCGAACAACACGAGGTGAACAGTGCCCAGGTCAGGCGGGATAAAGGCAAAACTAAGGTGGTCGAGCCGAGAGAGGGCCAAGCTGAGTCTGCTCGCGGGCGAACAATAATGTCGAGCCATGGAACAACTCGTTCCAGTGCCTAGGACAGACTTGGCCAACCCCAACAACAGGAGAAAGTTGCTCGCCAGGAAGCAGAGCGTGGGCGAGCAACATTTGAACAACCTCGCCCATCGGTTCATGAGAGACTCTCCCAGTCGGCCTTCAAGCGTCTAGGGCCAAATGCGGCGAGCAACCCTAGAAGACAGCTCCAGGACATGCCCACTCCGAGTGAGGGACTGCGACGAGCAGAAAGGCTTGTGCCTTTGCTCGCCGAACAGCCTCCAAGCCAGGGGGCATCTTTGGATGAGCTGTCAAGCCTAAGAAAGGTTGTGGAGAGCATACAGGGACAATTGGACCAACAAAGAGGAATGTGGACTACCAGCTTACCATCTTCACCCTTATCATCTATCATTCTGAAGGCCCCGATCCAGAAAAAAGTCCAATTTCCAGCAAGCATACAATATGATAGCCTTGCTGATCCCAGGGTTCATTTAACGAAGTACTCGGATTACATGGTCTCAGTGGGAGCCAGTGATGCCATCCAATGTCGAAACTTCCCATTAACTTTGGGGGATCGGGTGCACAAATGGTTTTCGGCAATGCCACCAGCATCTATCCACTCGTTCGTTCAACTAAGCTGAGAGTTCCTTTCCCATTTCTCAACGACGGGATCATATTTGTCCCAAAAACACCGATTGTCGGACCTAAAACAAAATGACGATGAGTCGGATCGGACATTCATGGAAAGGTTCGACAAGGTGCTGTTAGAAGGTGAACCCGTCAGCGAGGACACAAAAATTATTGTTGTTATGGCCGGGTTGAAAAAAGGATCAAAGCTATGGAAAGAGGTACGTCTGAAGTGCCCAAGAAGTTATGCCGAATTCAAAAATCAAGCCGGCATATTCGTTTCCATGCACGAGGCCTTGCAATCAAACTTGGGAGAGAACAAAGCTGATCCCAAGGAGAATAACAAGAAACCTGGCGTAACAGGCTATCGAGTCCCGAAGAACATGAAGGCATTCACTGAGGGGACGGAGCTTAAGGAAAAGTTGAATCAGGTGCTAACAGTGTCAGTCGATACTGTTTATGAAAATGTGAAAGAGAAGGAGTTGCTCTCCCCTCCACGGAAAATCCGTCAAGATACCGGCAAACTCAACCCTAACAAGTATTGTGCCTACCATCAAAGCGTGGGGCATTTTACGAGCGAGTGTAGAGATTTGCTCAAGCAGCTTTGGCGGTTCTACGAGGAGGGGAAACTCTCCGACTTTGTTAAAAGACAACCTGGAAAGAGAGTCCAGGAGAACAACTCTGAAGATGAGGATGATCAACCTCAGAAGAACAATAAACCAGGATGACCAGTTCCGGCTGTTGCCGCTCGTCCACTTGAAGACCTATACATGATGGAACCCGCAGAACCAGCGGGAGGATGTTCTGATGGATGACCGCCGATCTCCAACCGAAAAAGAAAAGCCGAATTGCGAGCGATCGATCAAGTACAGGGAATGAGGTTTAAGCCATCCATCATGCAAACAGCAGAATTGACCTTTATCGAGAAGGATTTGGAGGGGATCTTGACCCCCCATAACGATTCGCTCATGATCTGTGCCAAAATTATGGAGACCAGAGTGCACAGATTGTTGGTGGACACCGGGGCCTACACCAACATTCTTTACAAAAAGACACTTGACCAACTTGGAGACTACTCAGGATACATCCAACCTTCAAATCACATAATTTTAGGCTTTGGAAATGCTGTAACAGTCCCGTTATGGGAAATTAGGTTGTCCGTTCAGCTTGTAACGGTCGAGGAACCCGAGAAAAACATAACAAGAATGGTTGATTTTGTGGTCGTTGATCAGGAATCAACTTACAACGGGTTTCTTGGTCGACCCTTCCTAAATGAATTTAAAGCTGCATGTTCAACTTACCATTATTGTCTGAAGTTCCCAACAGCAAGTGGAGCAGGCACAGTAAAAGGAGATCAGAGAAAGGCCCGGGAATGTCTCCTGCAGTTGCAGGCCAAGCATGCATTAGTATCCATGATTGGAAGCCACAACCAGCTATCCTGCTGATGAACCATCAATACTGGAGAACATGATGGACATAGAGGAGGACCATATGGATACTGACGAGCAACACCCTGACGAACAAGTGTTGGACGAACAACTCATCACCACCCATGGGGAACTTCCATCTGACGAACAACAAAGTGGTGGTGACGAGCAACACTCATCAGATGACTTGGAGGGCCAAGTGTTGACTAACAACAATGAATCAGGACCAACAGACAATCTAGATCCCCGCTTGGGAGCAGAGCCCATGAGCATCGAAAATGATTTCAACCCTAAGGGACCAATACTTGATCCTCGTTGGAAAGGACAAAAACGACGAGCAACTCCAGTTGAAGAACTGGAGGCGTTCAAAGTTAATCCTAAAAACCAGGATCTTGAATTGTACGTAGGATCTGAGCTCCCTGAGCCTTACAGACCCCGAATGAAAGACTTCCTCAGTAAAAATCTAGATGTTTTTGCTTGGTCTCATGCAGACATGGTGGGAATAGATCCAAAACATGCTTGTCATAAGCTCAACATCAATCAAGCAAAAAGACTTGTCCATAAAAAATGAAGAAAGTATGGCCCAGACAAGTATCAAGCTTTGAATGAAGAAGTAAAGAAGTTGTTAGACAATGACCTAATCAGACAAGCACTCTGTCCACAATGGGTGGCAAACCCAGTCCTTGTGAGGAAACCAAACGGGATCTAGAGGCTATGCATAGACTTTACAGATCTGTATGCAGCATGCCCGAAGGACAACTTTTCTCTCCCTCACATTGACCAATTGGTGGACAGCACTGTAGGTCACGAAATGTTAACATTCATGGATGCTTTTGCCGGGTATCATCAAATCCCAATGCATCCAGACGATCAAGAGAACACAATATTTTATACGAACAAAAACTTGTTGTGTTGGAAGAGAATGCCCTTCGGCCTCATCAACGTCGGAGCAACATACCAGAGGTTGGTGAACAAGATGTTCGACGAACAAATCGGAGATACGGTAGAAGTCTATGTAGACGATATCGTAGTCAAAAGCCTCCGAAAGGAAGACCATCTTCAGCATTTGACCCAGGTGTTCGAGGGATTGAAGCCAATCCAACAAAAGTCAAAGCTATTGTGGATATGCAACCACCACGTTCGATAAAAGAAGTGCAAAGACTCACAGGATGCCTAGCAGCATTGAATCGGTTCATATCCAGATCGGGGGACAAATGTCGTCCATTCTTCGAAGCCATCAAGAAAGGACAGTTCATATGGACTAACAACTGTCAAAAGGCGTTTGACCAACTTAAAGACTACCTGGGAGATGTTAAAATCCTATCAAAACCCGTCCCAGGAGAGAAGCTGTATTTGTATTTGGCAGCATCAGAAGTGGCAATCAGCTCTGTTCTGGTACGGGAAGATGGCAAATTCCATCAACCCATCTATTACGTCAGATAGGCTTTGCATGAAGCGGAGATCAAATACTCTCCAACCGAGAAGCTGGCATACGCACTTGTCATGAGCGTGAGGAAGTTACGACCATACTTTTTTTATCATCAAGTTGAAGTGCTAACAACTTTCCCACTCAGACAAATTCTCCATTGCCCCGACACAGCTGGTCGTCTACTAAAATGGTCACTAGAGATTAGCCAATTCGGGGTGACCTATGCTCCTTGAACATCGATCAAAGGGAAAGCGTTAGCCGACTTTACAGTCGAACTAACCTTCCCACCAGATCCGACGAGAGGACTTGATCACCCCTGGCATCTTTATGTTGAAGGATCTTCAACCAACATAGCCTCGGGGCAGGAGTGGTTCTGATCAGTCCGAATAGACAAGTATTCACCTCGGCGATCAAATTTGGTTTCATGGCAACCAACAACGAAGCTGAGTATGAAGCTCTCATTGCTGGTCTTCACCTATCCCTTGCAGTAGGTGTTAGACGGTTACAAATATTTGGTGACTCACAATTAATTGTGAACCAAGTTCGAGGTGAATACGAGGCGAAAGACGATCATATGATCGAGTATCAGCGGATTGTTGCTTACCTAATGTCCTTGTTAGAACAAGTCTTCATTGAACAAATTCCAAGGACAAGCAACACGCAAGCAGATGCACTGGCCCGACTAGCAACAAACGAAGGACCTGCAGAGTTGGCAGACATTATAATTACAAAGATGAATGATCCATCAACAAGAAGTTATAATGTCAACCAACTTGACGAACAAGCAAATGAAGAAGAAGACTGGAGAACAAGTATAGTCAAATACTTGAAAAGTGAGGAAAAACCAAACAGCCCTTTTGAAGCTGCCAAGCTAACAAAGCAAGTCGCCAGATACACTCTGGTGGGCGAGCAGCTTTACAAAAGGGGAATATCAATCTCACTTCTCAAATGTTTGCCTAGGGGGCAAGGACGAGCAATACTCGAAGAGATACATGTCGGAGTATGTGGAAATCACACTGGGGGACAAGCCTTGGCGTACAAAACTATTAGACAAGGCTACTATTGGCCGACTTTACGCCAGGATGCGATCAAGAAAGCAAAGACTTGCCATCAATGCCAGATTTTTGTCCCAAACATTCATACCCCGGCCCAACAGCTCGTATCAGTTTACAGCCCGTGGCCGTTTGCAAGATGGGGAATGGACATTATTGGTCCTTTCCCAGCAGGAGTTGGAAATATTCGATTTGCCGTCGTGGCAGTCGACTATTATACGAAATGGGCAGAAGCAGAGGCCATGGTAAAGATCACGCAGCAGAAAAGGATCAACTTCATTTGGAAGAACATTGTCTGTCGTTTTGGAGTTCCACAAACCATCGTGACAGACAATGGTCCGCAGTTTGATTGGAAAGAGTTGAGAGATTTCTGTATAAAGTGGGGGATTAAAAAACATTACTCTACACCCTATCATCCCCAATCAAATGGACAAGTTGAAGTCGTGAATAAAATTATTAAGCACACGCTAAAAGTGCGGTTGGCGGAGAGCAAAAGTAGTTGGTCTGAAGAACTTCCGGAAGTCTTGTGGGCATACAGAGTTTCTCCCAGGTCAAGCACCGGAGAAACACCTTTTGCAATGGCTTTTGGAACGGAAGCTGTGATACCAATTGAATTAAAGACCAAAACATTCAGAACGACCAACTTTGATGAGCAGGCGAACAACTCTGCTCTAGCTACTGAGATGGATTTTCTCGAAGAAAAAAGATTAAGTGTCGAGCTAAAAAAATGCTACCTACAAGCAGCGAGCAGAACGCTACTACAATTCCCATGTCAAAATTAGGGAATTCAGAGTTGGAGATTTGGTTCTAAGAAAGTTGCTCGCCCAACCTCCAGGTGTATTGAGACCAACTTGGGAGGGCCCGTATCGTATAACGGAAAAATTCATTAATGGTGTATACGATATCGAGGATATGGAAGGCAAGCCGGCCCAATACTCCTGGAATGTTGTACATCTGAAGAAGTACTATCAATGAGGCGAACAAGTTCTTGATTGGGCGAACAAATGTCTTGGGGGGGCAAGTGAACCGGATAGAGCAAACTAAAAACTTGCCTAATATTTTTTTGAAAATTTTTCTAAGTATAGAGTAAAAAGTTGTTCGGCACATTGTATAGTCTAGTGTTGTTTCATCTTTTTTAATTTTAGACAGAATATTACTCGGCAAAAATGTTATAAGCGAGCATGATTTTGGTTAGTGTTCAAAGTTGTTCGTCAAGTTGTATATGTTAGTGACGAGCAGTCTTACAACACTTGTAAATTTTTTACGTTATGTATATATAGTTGTTCGTTGAAAGAAAAGTCCAAAGCTCGAGGTACAAGTCCATCTTTGAGGACCAAAGCCACTTAAAGGTTGTTCGTCTTTTAAGATGAGTAAAACCTAAGGCTAAACCCAAATTCCATTAAGGCAAAGTTCAAATCAAACAAAGCCCAAAATTATATGTTATAATTGCGAAAGCATTGACAAAAATGTAAAGACAATTAACATATAAAGAAAATGAGCGAACAAAAGAAAGACATTTTATTAAATTAAAAGGCATTGAGCCTCAAAAATAGTACAAGAGTTCTAGAGGAAGTGTACTACAAAAGACGAACAGCTATTACAAAATAAAGACTATGCTAAGTCCTAGAACTATTGCTGCTCGGCAGGGGGAGGGCTTTGAGTCTGGTCGGCGGGAGGATCAACAATCATGTCCCTTGCCATATCTTCAGCAGCCTTTTGCTCCCTTTCAGCTTGCTCGTCTGCAGCGGCCGGCTCCTCTTCTTGTTCGCCCTCATCAACTTGGGGTGGAGGACGAGTAATGGTGATACTGGGGTCAAGGCTGTCAATCTTGACCCCCAGCTCGGCGATATCCCCCAGCTGGATCTCAATGTTGTTCGGCGGGGGATAGTGCTCCAGAAACTCGGTCAGGTCCTTGCCCATCTCTTCCACAATGTCTTTAAAATCGTACGCGTCAGCCATACGAATACAATCGGCATAGGCGCAGATGTATCCCAAGTTTGAGATGGGGGCGGACCGAGCTTGGAGCTCGGCCTCAAGCTGCTCGTGGGTGAAGGTGCTGGCCTCCACATCCCTGAGGCGAGCAACTTCCGCTTCGAGCTCGGAAATCTTCTGCTCGGCCGTGGATAATTTTTTCCTCTCTTCGCCGAGCAGGGCATCTTTGCCTCCCAATTCACCAGATAAACCTTAAATTTCTTCAAGATATTTCTTCTCACTGTCAATGTAAACATTGATCTGGTTATTGAGGCAAGCAAGTTTGGCCTCATACTAGCTGACCAGACCGTCCTTTTCTTCGGTCAGTTGCCGAGCAATGCTTGCATAGCGGTGAACAACATCTTCTTGCTCGGCTAGCTGGGCCATCACCTTCTGGGCTGTAACAAGGCCGTTGGCATGATGCATCATTGAGAGATGAAGATTGTCCGCCAACCCTTGCATGGAAATGGTTTTATCCATGGGTCGTGTCCAGGCTCGGGCAACCAGCTCCGTTGCCCTGCGAACATGATCGTCTGGAATCTCCCTTATATTGACGGGAGTCTTAGAGCAAGCATATTGGTGGACGACACTTGCTCGTCCAGGATGGTCGTCAGCCCGGTATCTGCGAACAAGAAAACAAATAATACTTAGAAAAATGTAGAGAAAAAATGAATCTTGTTCGACAGAAGCAAGAGTGAACTTACTCTTGGAACTTTCGATCGTTCCAACCCAGATGGGTGATATCTTCAGGACCTCAGACAGGAGTGGAATCCTTGCCCGCTTTGCCTGTCTTCTCCGCAGGCTCAGTAGAAAGGGGGCGAGCGGTATCTCCCTCTGTGTGGTGGCGAGCATGGCTCTGCCCCACTTTCTCCTTGCCTTTGGTCCCGGCAGGAGCAGTTTGGGATACGAAGGTCCCATCCCCTTTCTTAAGGCGCTTGGCGCCGCGGGGTGATGGGGCCGGAGGGGGAGAGGATTGAAGATTGGATGAGGGCGCGACTTGGCGAGCAACTTTCGCCCCCTCGGTCTTGTTCGTCATTGACAGCACCTTGGAGGGCGGATCGCCTTTCTGTCTCCTTCTCTTTGGAGGCGGCATCTCGAAGACTCTTTGCTCCAAAAGTCCAAAGCAGGAAGGGACGGCAACGGTGACTTGCTCGGCTAAAAAAAAGAGTTAAGACGAGCAGGTTTTAATGGCAAACGACGAACAAACTTGCGAAAGAAGGGTTATAAATTTTCTGTACCTGGGGGCACCTCAACTTGAGCCTCTAAGTGGTGGGGGTAGGTGAGTAGGCGAGCAGCTCTCTGACACCTCTCCTCGCTCAGATGTTGGACAGTTCTATTCGCCTTGTTACGCAGACCGACCAAACAAGAGGTGAATAAAAACTCTGTACCAACCTCCTTTTCCTCTGAACTCCACTTGGGCAATCGAGGGCCTGCGAGCAAACAAGAAAAGTTAAATTAGAACAATACAGTTCAAAAGCGAACAAGGATAAACTTACGCTTAATTATTCCATAAGAGGCAGGAGAGTTAATTCGTCCAATGTCACCGTGTGGACCGAAAGATGCTCGTCAATCACCCCCAATGAAGAAAAAGTGATGTTTCAAGTCCCTGGTCTTGTTCGGCACTCCTTCTACCATCTTAAGTCCGGTTCTGGCCTTGAGATAGTAGTAACCTTCTTCACCTACGGGGCACTTGGTAATTTTCATAAGATAGTTGATCTCCTCAGCAGTAAGACGATCAACGTATCCCTCTAAGGCGAATAAACACATCGAGCCCAGTAAGTTCATCCACTCAATTGGAGTAAATTGGGTAATGGCAAGGTTGGTCACCTCCAGAAAGCGACCAACAACGGGAGGCAAGGGCAGCTTCAAACCAACGATCAAGGTGTCGATGTTGATCGTTGTGCATCCTGGAGGTGGGCGATCAGCTCTCTCTTTTCTCCCAGGAGCCCACATGTGAATGTCATAAGAAATCTTGTAGGTCTCCCGGATCAGGTCAAGATTCTCCTCGAGGACAACACTCTTGATTTTGCTCGCCTGGAAGTCAGTTTTTACCATGTTCATTACTTGTCTCTGTGGGCGAGCAAAGTTGTTCGTGTGTTCCTCAACATATGCTCGCCATTCGAAAAGCCGAGCAATTCCAACCGGAATCTAATTTTCCAGCATTTTTGGAGAAGAGAAGTTTATCCCCTCCAAGAATTCACGAGTCAACTCGTCAAACTCGGGATCCTCTTCCGACTCGGTACTGGATGAAGAGCCATCGTCGGAGTCCCTGTTCATAACGATCACCACCTCTCTCCCTAATGGGCGAGCACCAGTATCTTCCACCGATCGAACAATCGAGTCCACGTGGGGGTCTGATGCCGAAGAAATTTCAAAGGGGGGTTGATTTTCGTGTGCCACAATGGGGAAAAGGGATCAAGGGTTTCCTCGGATTTATTGCTCGAATGAGAAGACATAGGAGAAAAAGAAGAAAAAATGCAGACGACAGCGGAAAATGTTACAGACGACGGCGAATCCCTGGAGAAGAAGGCGGCGCAAGGTTCCACACGGCGGTGATGGAGATTTTTTAAGAAAAGAAAAAAAAATGAAAGATAAAATTGAGCGATAAGAACGAAAACACTGCCTCGGAATTGAACTGGAAACTCGAAATCGGAGTAGTTGCCGGAGAGAAGCTTGAAATCACCGGGGGAAAAATGAAGAGGACGAAGCACTGTAGCAAGAAGAAAAGAAGTGGGAAAATTTTTGTTTCCCACTTTAATTTATACCATACGAAAAAACGGGGTAAAACCCGTAATTTTCCCAAAAATTGGGGACCAAAATGACAAAAAGCGGGGGTCGTTTGTGAATTCGGGAAAGAGTCAAGGGGTCTATGAGCAAATATAGGGGCATGTCACCTCGGGATTGATCGCGCGTGGGCGGCGCGCAATCATGTCGCCCACGTCATCTTCGTACAACCCCCAGACTTTGGGGAGACGGAACGACAAACCATTTGTTGCTCGCCAGGTCCAATGATGTTCGTCCCGATCCTCATCAGTTTAATATCCTAACTAATGTTGCTCGCTCAAAGATGCTCGTCAATAGCACAACCTAGTCAGGATATGGGGCAATTGTTGATAGGCGAACATCAGTTACTGTCGGGCGAACAAGTATTAAAGCTTTAATAGATGATTAACAAAGAAAATCAAATGGGAGTGCACAAAACAATCCAGGAGGTGTACGAAATGACGAACAACTCCGTCGACGAACAACTTATTGACGAACAAGAATCTAAGATTCTCAAGCTCATTCCAGCCCGAACTCCAGGCGAACAACTTCCAAGCCACGTCTACAAAAAGCAAACAACTTTTATGAAGAATCCATACTGGATCAAATAAACCGACCTGGACGAACAACAATGAAGTCCGAGATAAGACCAAAGAAGACTTTGTAACTAAGATTCAGCTTAGATAAGGTCAAACAAAGGTCAAAGGACACATGTCTAGCATGCAAGCTAGGAAGTCCAAAAGTCTTGGACACCTCCTACTTGCTGGTCTCTATAAATAGTTGTTCTCCAGCTGAGAAATACAGGTTCAAATTTACAAATGCTCCAAACACACACACTAACACACTTAAACGTACACACATACGAAATTAATACGATTTCGACTTTCGTGTTTACAACCCCACAACCCGAATCTTCGATTTACCATTTACGGTGGTAATCAATCACACGAAATTGATTGGTGATCTTAAACCAAACTGAAACAGTCATTAATGTACCCGATTAAATTTGTACACAAATGGCAAGATATTACATTTAATGAAAAGATTTTTATGAATCATACAATATTTTGGTAACAATATTATTTTCAAAATAATAATAAAATGAATATTACAAAATCACACTAAATGAAAAAATATTACAAAATCACACTAAATGTTCGGTAATGCATACTTTACTTTGCAAGAGATTTCGATATCTTAAATTTGCAGACGTCTTCAATATCCTCAATTGATCTAAAAAAAGGAAAAATATCATACTTAAGAAAAAAACCCAGATAAGAGATATATTTGGAAAAAACAGCAACAAACAAATATATGAACAATTAAACAATTTAGATCTGAACAAATAAGAGTCTTCAACAACAGTGGAGATGATGTCCATGTGCAATACTGGTGGAGATGACGACCGTGTGCAGTAGATGCGGCGAGGCGGTATTCAAGGCGAAAGAAAAGAGAAAACAAAAAATATCATATTTAAGAAAAAAAAACCAGATCAATGATACTCAGGAAAAAATGACGAATGTATGGACGATTATAAAATTTAGATTTGAACAATTATGAATCTACTATAACGACAGAGATGATAGTCACGTATAATAACAACGGAGGCGGCAGACGACGGATGTATGAAGTATATGTGGCGGAGCGCGGTCATGTGAAGTAGATGTGGTGGAGACATGGTCGTGTGAAATAGATATTGTGGAAGCGCGGCGTTTGAAATAGATGTGGTGGAGGAACGTTCGTGAAAAGTAGATGGAGCATAGACGACATTCAAGATGAAAAAAATGAGAATGAAACTTTGATATTAAGGTTTAAATATATAGGGTTTTATTATAAAAAAAATTACTAAATTAATTTTAATGGTGTATATTTAATTTTGTAAGATCAAGGGTTAAGATCAAAAGTTTAACCAACTTTTAATGAGAGCACAGTATTTCGAAATGGAGAGATTTTAGACATGCCACATCAAACTAAGAATAAGGTGGTGTTGACACATCATCTTAGTGAGGTTTGGAAATATAGTATAACTAGTGCTATACCCAGCGAAATTCGCGGACCGAATAAAAAAAGTGTATGTATATTAAAAGAAATTATATTTAAACATATTTTCAATTTTTAAAAAATATTTAATAAAAAAACACTTATACTATGCAATATTTTTAAAATGACATTGAAATTCAAATATGTAAATTAGTAAAATGAAAATAGTTTACTTAAATACTCTACAATATGTCAATAAATCCACTAATAAAATGATTACAAATCATATAACTAATGAAGATTTCTTAATATTTCCCTTCTAGAACTTTCAAATCAGCTATAAAAACTGAACAACAATCATCCCAATAAGGAGTGACACATAACACATTCGAACCATAATATAAGATGGCGAGATAAGTAATTCATCCGCATTAATTTTAAAGCTTGCCCCATATATAATTCAACATCCATTGTCCATCAACTTCATTTGTAGTACTGAGACCATTGTTGACTCTTCAAATACTTATTTTCGATGTACGCATAACAAACGAAAATTGATATTATTAATTTAGACTGTAGAATAGACTATAGAGAATGTGTTATTAATGCTCATGGATTTTATAAGTACAATATATAAATTAAAAATAATATATATATATATATATATATATATATATATATATATATTTATATAAATTACTTAAGGTTATTCGTGAGATGAATGCCAACATTTCTATCTGAAATTATTTTTAAAAAATTACTCAAATATATGATTTCAATTTATGTAACAATCAACATTATTTCATTGCACAACCTTAATATTCGGTCAATGTTTTAGAAAAGTATTACCAGAATCAATCTTCAACACCGAACTGTGACTTGAGAATTCATAGCACTTGTTTAAAAAAAGTAAAAAAATAAAATAAATGGAAAACAACTCGTTATTACCTATACTTGATTCTACAAAAACTATTGTATATCTAAAAATATCCATAAAATTATGATTTGTTTGATTGGATATCCGCAAATACCCACAAACCTATCACCACATAACACACGTCGTGATAAACAAATTCTCAAAAGTTTATATTGCATTTTGCAATACTATTCCAGATTACCTTTTTGTTGTGCAATAATTGGAAATTTTAATAATTTATCTGGTTCATTGAATGATTAGTTTCCCATAAATGATAAAATTGATTTTTTTTCAAACATAATACTTTCCCAATTTAATTTAAAATCAACTTATTTTCAAACACACAACATTTTTTATTTTTACTACAAAAATCAATTAAAACCATTTTTCTAGAATTAATAGAGTTTCAAAATGCACCTTATGTATGTAAAAAAAAATGTTTTTATGAAATGTAAACCTAACTAAAATATATATTAAAAATTAGTATATAAAACACAATTGTTGGGGAAAAAAATCTAAATACATTGAAAAAGATATGATTAAAATTTATGGACTTAATCATATGAAAACAACATAAAAACATATGAAATTTAATAAAAATAATGATGAATACTTCTGAGGAACATTATAATTTATCATTACATTTGTGGATATATTATTAAAAATTAATACAGTTAGTTGAAATAAATATTCCTTTAAATCCATATTTAAAAGAATAAATAGATGGGTCACACGTTTGACTCATGATGCCTCAATAATTTGCACCAATCAAATTTTATAATAAAGCTTTTAAACAATTTCAATTTTTATCTCCAAAATGATAGCATGCCATGGAGAATTCAAAGGATTCAATTTATCCAGCTAGTTCAGTCATCCGTGACGACACTCTATGAGATTGAAAGCAAGAAATTCATCCGAACAATTAATTGTAAGACCCATAGTGAGTAGAAAATGAACAACACCAATGATTTTGATCACATTTGTGTTTTCTTGCATGCCCAATCTTTGAAGGAAATAATGAAGAGAACATATATGCCCAATCTTTGAAGGAAAATGATAGAGAACAAAATATATAAATTAATACTACACTTGCAGCAGCACAATGCAATTATATACATAAACAATTGTAACACCACGACATTAATCAATGACCATTTTGTTCCTCCCAAATCCCAATGTGTTTTCAAGAAGCTGATACCAAGACTCCCACTTTTTGAGCCATCCATTTAGCATGCATGCCAATTTTTCTTCTAAAACTTTTCTCATCTACTTGATATCCGACCCTGCTTTTCATACAACAAAATGTATTTTAAAAACCTTAATATTGAATCACCGAGTTAATAGAAGAAAATTAAAGAATATCTTAGCAAATAATAAAAAAGTTGACCAACAAATACTTTGCTTAGGTAATGTGAATTTCAAGATACAACATGGAATAGAATATGTAATGTCAATTTTAGGGTACCATGGATCCAACTATAAAATCAGACCAACTATTTTTAATCTAGGTAGTAGCCAATATAGTGTTGCAGAGGCATTTAACTTATTGAAAAAAAATATATGAATACAAACCCAATATTGTTATCTTAAGAAAACCTAAAATCAGCCACCAGGTCTGGTCTAATAAGGTTAATTGTTTCAACAATACTAGTGTATTGCTCGTGCGATGCATGGGTCTGTTTTAAATATTCATTTTGTGATTTTTTTTTAAATTCAAATGCCTTATTTTTTTTTAAATTGTAAATATTTTTTTACTTGATTTTAGTATTTAATAATTTATTTATTTTACTTAAAGTTTGATGATTCTTTTTTTTCTTTCTTATCCACGATCTTATTTTTTGCTCTCACTATATATGTATTAATTAATATATAACACTATGCGTGAGTGTTTCACATTTTAATTTTTTAGTAGTACAATTGTATTTGCCGTTTATTTTAATGTTTTGTGTCCAAGATTAATAAGAGTAACTCTCTTGTGCACTTGGTGTATGGTGCGCTTACTCAACAGTTGACCATATTTATACTGAAAAGTTTGTTCCAATTATACTGAAAAATGTGGTTAGATTATTACACGAAAAGTTTCACTAAAAACTGATTTTCAATGTAAACTTTTCATTTAAAATCCAACCACACTTTTCAGTGTAATTGAAACAAACTTTTTAGTATAAACATGGACAACTGTTAAGTGAGTGCATCATACAATTGGTGCATATGAGAATTTTTCATATATCACTGGTTCAAACCTTGTTCAATTCTAATAAATATGGCCTGAAAACATCATATCCTGCATGAAACATAGCTGTTTTAAAACATTATTTTAAGGATGTAATTTCAAGTAGTTAGAGATTTGTCTATTATATGCTTCAATAACCATTTGCATACCAATGAATATTTCGATTTAAACTCAAACCCACATTGTTTAGTAAATAAAAATAATAAATGTGTTTTTCCTCACATAAATATAAAGTGCAAGAAAATATGTATTCATAAAATAATGACTTGTTTTGCATTCCAATAAGTATAAGTATTTTTTTAAAAGTAATTTATAAAGTTTCTCCATTTTTTTTAAAGTAGTTTATAAAGTTTCTCTATTTAATTCAGATTTTAATATCTTCAATTCTCTGTTAATGCCCATTCTCCTATTTATTTTATGCATTCATGAAAAATGGTAATGTGGTTCTGGTTTATATATGCATTCATGAAAAAGTGTAACTGTATGAATTTTGAACTCAGACCTATGAATTTATGGGAATAATGCAACTGCACAACATGGATGCATGTAGGACGATGCACAAACATAAATGTAAATGTGCATTTTTGTACTGGAGATTATTTTTTTAGTAAATCTAAATTTTATTAGAAATGTACTATACTGGAAAAATAGAAAAAACAGCATATGAAAACAGTTTTCAAGTTTATCACACAAAAAACACAAACACCTCTATAGCAGCAAACTCTTTCAGCAGCCAATTAAACGCACCTTCTTGCTCCTTAAACCAAATTGAAGTAGGATGTTTCTTCACTTTTGTCTCACTCACAGCAAGCCATGATCAATTTCTGGATCTTATCTCATTCACCACCATTAAAGATCCACTCATTTTGATTTTTTCATAGCAGCCACACTGTTCCAATTACGTTAAGCAATACTCCATTTGTTTTATTATCGGTCACATTTTATTCATTCTTACAATTTAATTTTCTTAGAATATCAAAAGACATGTACATTATTATTTATTACTTTGTTAGTTACTTTGTTGTTTATACTTTTTGATTAATTTGTTGGAGGGTTATCTCCTGTATCTGTCACAGCTATCTCATTCCAACTCCTGTTGATTACTCTCTCTTACATTAATAGAATCACCAATACCTTATGTCCATGGTTTTTAGAACTTCTTCATTGACTGCATGGAGTATATTTATTAGTTTCATGTATTGTTACATGAGGATAAACCACAGTCTCCTTTTGGGCGAAGCTAGCCGTCACTGCTAGGACAGATGCAACCTGGCCATGGATTTCACTTTTCCTTTCCCATCTTTGTTACTCGTATCTGCAAACATGTACGCTCTTATTAATATGTGTAAATTAACAATCACAAAGACATACCAAAGAAATGTTATATAGCGGGTTCACTTGGAATTTGGTTAACACACACATGTGGGTTCTTTATTTTTTATCTTTTCCTTCTTGTTTCGACCTCCTCAACTCCATACACCCTTTCAGCAATATATAATTAAACATACTCTCTCAAAAGAATTAAAGGAGAAAGTGATATAAAGACAAAAGTAAAGAGCTATAGATAGAAGTATACACTAAAACCCATCAAATGGATAGTGCTTCACCTTAATTACAAATCTAAGTGATCAAACTTCTAATGAAATCTCCAAAGATCGTCCATTAACACGAATGCTTGATAAATTGCAACTAAACTCATTTTTCTATTTAGCCAAATGAGGGTGGATTTTAAAACAATAGAATAAAGTTATGAATGAGATTAATTCCGACTCTTGCCTATTGAATAAAACTAAACATTACACTTAATGTTCACCTTCAGGGCTCTAAAAAAGGTTAGATGACCAATATGAAAGATGCAATTCTATAAAGATTCGAAGCTTTTTTAATCTAAAAAAAATTGTGATAAGAGAATATATTATAAAAAAAAACTGTACCACTTAAGAATACAATGAAGAATGCAAAACAATAAGTAGAAATGAATTTACCTTTGATGGAGACTAAAAATTATAAAGTCATGGTTGAGATGGACATAAATTTTGCAACCCTCACTTAAATGGTGTTTATTTATATGGACCACCGAAATGCTTCAAATCAAATCTTAATGATCTTCAAAGTTGGTGCTTTTGTGTCAAATAAACAAATAATATAGAATTTCTAACTTTAAATCCAAAACATCAAATGGTTTCTTCACATATAAACACACACTCTCAGAGAGAGAGTTCTCAGTTCTCTGGAAGTAAATTTAATCAACTAAAGCAAAGGCCATATGGAAGAGTAAATTTATGAATATAGTCATAAATTTTATCAAGCATAGTAAAAGAAAGAGAAGTTTTAAGATTATAACCATCACATGCCATCAGTTGAATTTGCATAAAAAGGAAATTCCACTCTTGCCCCACACATGCACCACTCTCCCCATCTTTCATTCCCTCAATAAGTATATGTCATACCTAATTCTATCCAAATGTCTAATACTAACATAAAACAATATTTAACTATTGTTGCTGTAACTTTAGAAGTTCTCTCTTTCTCTTTTCCTTCCTCTTCCAGTTTGATTTTAATGTTTACTCTTTGTAACACAAACCCACTAATTAACAACCCAAACATCCAATAAGGATGTTTTAAATTTGTATTTGTTTTAAATAAGTATATACAACATACTCTACCATTACTTCTTGGGTGGTTTATAACCATGAAAGTATACTAAGATAACCCCAAGTGGTTTTCACGTGGTGACTTCACACAATCAATTTCTTCAAGTTCTGGCAAGGTAAACCCAAATTAAAGGATCTCATATTATCAGCATGAATGAAGTCGTAAATATATATATGATTAGGCTTGAAATTGTCATGATTCGTCACTAGAAATACCCTAGTTTTGGTAGGTTTTGTTGAGTATTAGAGTCAATTGAGCATGATTTCTATACATTGATGAAATTGTCTCTTTGATGCTAATAGGTGAATCGAGGGTTAAAAACGGAGTTCGTAGGACTTTGGATTGACTCAAACGGATGCCCGGATGAGAAGATATCGAAGAAATACGAATGATATTAGTGTGTGAGAAGTAAAGTGTTAGTTGCAAGGAAGGAAGGCCCATTCGAGCTCAACCACTCAAGCACCATCGCTCGAGTAACGTAGGTCGAGCGCCCAAACTTACAGAGAGTTTTCTTCGCTCGAGCACCACTGCTCGAGCGCCTCCGCTCGAGTGCCTGTTCCATTCGACCAACAAGGTCGAGCGCCTCCGCTCGAGTGCCTGTTCCATTCGACCAACAAGGTCGAGCGCCTCCGCTCGAGCTCGACAGCTCGAGCGCCTTCAAGGTTTAAATTCCAAAAGTCGTTTTTAGGCCCATTAACTCCCGTTTCAGCCCGACGCTTATATATACCTCTTTCGAACACGTTTTTAAGGGGGGATCCACGAACCAACACAAGAGACATCACTTTTAGACTGAGTTTTTAGAGAGAGAAAGAGGAGAAGAGATGAACAAACTTTACTTTTACATTTTTGAGGTTTTCTTTACGAATTCTTAGTCCGATTTTAATTTTTAGTTTCGTTTCTTCAGACCTTTGTTCTTGAACCGTTGAGACTTCATTTTATTGATTTAATTTCAGTTTATTCCTTTATTTCTTGATACCCTAGTTTATGTTTGATATTTTCTTCGTTCTAATCATTATGTTCATGTTCGGTATTTATTCAATCGTTCTTGTTTACGTAAAATCCATGTCTAGCTAAAACCCTTGCATGCTTGGGATAGGATGAACTCGTAGAAGTAGTTTGTGGGTACGTAATTAGGGTAATTCGTGACGTTAGGGTTTTAATTCTCTTAATCAATGAATTCTTAAAATTAGTCTTAACTTTATTCTTGAATTTCGTTCGAAAAGTGTTAGAGAGAGGACGATTTTATCACTCTTTAACAACGAGTAGGCTTAATGAAAGGGTTTAGAAAGGGTTAATTAATCTACCGATTTTTCTAAGGAGGGCGACCACATCACCTTAGTTTAAATTAGGGTCTCGTTAATTAAGCATAATCTATTAACTCGTTAGTGGATTAGTGAAGTCGATTGCTAGGATAAAGTATTAGGGTATTAAGTCTTGAGCTTTTATCTTACAATCTTTTACTTAGGTTATCTCTTGCGTGTCACAATTATTTTGATTATGTACCTGCTCAGTTAGTATACGTATGAATTCCTATCCTGAGCATCACCCTTTTTTATTTGAGACAAAACCCTTAGATAATTAACTCATTTCTTTCTTTTGCATTAGTAGAGTAGAATAATTTAGATTTAATAATTTTCAATCCCCAAACATACATTCATATTAGCTATGACGCGTAGATCTTTAGGGATCTGTTCGCATACACTTCATCCCTTGGGTTCGATAATACTTGGTCCCTATACTTGCTCATACTACAGTGAACCCGTACTCTTGTGGGGAAACTACTAGTAGAAAGCTAGTATTTTTGGTTCAAGTCAATATACACACACATAACTACGTGTAATAAAAATCTAGAGACACATTTTTTTAATTGATCATTGTCTTAGTCTTTCTGCCTGTGCATCGATCTTCAATATCGAATAAATAGAGAATAACTGCAATAACAAAAACATATAAAAAAACCTGCAAAAAGAATGGCAAAATACGATAGAAGGCGAGAATAAAAGGAAGAGAAAGACGATTGGAAGAAAGAAATTTGACATGAACCTTGATCTGAATCAATTTTGACATTATTCGTGGAAAACTTGATTAATGAAATTGAGATGATGAATTATGGATATATAGATTGATTATAAATTGTATGAGTACGTACCAAAGGGAAGTAAAGTATTTTTTTTATATTTACCTTAAACATGATTCGATGGCGGTAGTGGTAAACAACATACTTCAACCACAGATTCAGCGTTACAATGTCATAAACCTTGATCGGAATCAATTTCGAATCCGTGGAAAACTTGATTAATGAAATTGAGATGATGAAAAATTGTATGAATAAACAGATCAAAGGGAAGTAGAGAATAAGGAAAAGATATTGATATACCTTTAACACGTTTCATCGGCGGTGGTGGAAAGATTTAATGACTGGAAGACAAAAGATTAGAATGGGGAGCGAGGTCTCATTTTTTTGCTTCCCAGTGGATGATTTTTCAGAGCAATGGTGTATGATATTATTATTGTACTGTTGAACTAAACGTTTCATATTCTGCAGAATTTCTAATTTGTAATTAATAAAGAATATTTTACATCAGACACTTGGCAAACTATAGTTGGAACAAATGGCAGTAGAAGGAAAGGGCTTTAGAGACAGGTGGCAGAAGATGGAGAGAAGACACCCTCCTTTTATATATATAGACTAGTGTGTTGCCCGTGCAATGCACGGGCCTTTTTAAATATTCATTTTGGATGGACTTGTTGAATTTTTTAATATCCAAATGCCCTAAAAAAATTAAATTGTAAATGTTTTTTTTTACTTGATTTTAATATATTTTTGTTGAGTTAAAGTTTGATGATTCTTTTTTTTTTTTTTCATTTTCTTATCCATGGTTTTAAAATAAAAAACTTTTGTTAATTGATCACTCTGATCTTATTTTTTACTCTCAGTATATATACATTAATTAATATGTAACACTATGTATATATGTAAGTGTTTGACATTTTAATTTTTGAATAGTAAATTGTATTTACCGTTTACTTTAATGTTGATTTCAAGATATATACCACTCGTTGAACCCTTTGTTATATTGAATCAATTCTAATAAAGATGGGCCGAAAACATTTTATCCTCATTTGACCTGTACGAAACATATCTTTTCTAAAAACATTATTTTAAGGATGTAATTTCAAGTAGTTAGAGATTTGTCTATTATATGCTTCAATAACCATTTCAATGTTTCAATTTAAACTCAAATCCACATTGTTTAGTAAATGAAAATAATAAATATGTCTTCCCTCGGATAAATATAAAGTGCAAAAAAATATATATTCATAAAATAATGACTTATTTTGCATTTTAATAATTATAACTTTTTTTTTTAAAAGTAACATTATTTAATTAGTTAGTTTATAAAGTGTCCCTATTTAATTCAAATTTTAATATCTTTAATTCTCTGTTAATGTCCATTGGCCTATTTAATTTATGCATTCATGAAAATGTTAGTGTGATTCTGATTCATATATGCATACATGAAAAAGTGTAACGGTACGAATTTTGAATGCAGGCCTATGCATTCATGGGAATAATGTAAGTGCACAATATGGATGCACATAGGTCTATGCACATTTTTGTACTGGAGATTTTTTATTAGTAAATTTGAATGTACTGAAAAAATAGAAAATACAGCATATGAAAAAAGTTTTCAAGTTTCACAAACAAAAAAAACACAAACACCTCTACAACAGAAAACTCTTTCAGCGGCCAATTAAATGCACCTTCTCGTCTCCTTGAACCAATTTGAAGTAGGATGTTTTTTTCCCTCTCATTCACAGCAAGCCATGACCAAGTTCTAGATTTGATCCCATTCACCACCATTAAAGATACCACTCATTTCAATTTTTATATAGCACCTAAAATTGTCCTATTACGTTAAGCAATACTTCCCCGTCCCTCATTATCGGTCTCATTTTATTCATTCATATAGTTCAATTTTTTTATTTCTTAGAATATCAAAAGACATGTACACTCATAGTTTATTACAAGATGGAAAGAATAGCTAAAAGGTACATTAACAACGATGAAGGAAGTATTAATAATAAGAACATTAAATTATGATGTTAGTACCTGAGCGAATTACTGGTATTTCCCATTTCTCATTTTCCCATCTCAATTTGATTGTTTCTCTTTCCCCTTGCCTTTCATCTCTTCTTTCCTCCTTTCCAATTTCCTCATTCCCCTCAGAAACTATACGGTTGCACAATTAGAAAAGGAACCGAAGACTAAAGGAAGTTTAATAAATAAATTAATGTTCTCAAAAAGTTTTTGCTACTTGCTGTATATTACATCGAAAACTATAAATATAAAGTACTAATTCAACTACGTAAATAATTTATGTAAGATTCTCACACTAATTTAACATAAATTTAAATGTACAATAAGTATTCTAGTCTAATCATATCAGGATTTAAGAAATTTATTGGTTTGCACATGCATATAGTTCATATGCACACATCAAATGCGTCTTTATAGCCCATTCAAATTTGGGGAAAACCATCTCCTGTACCATGCCATTTGTATTCTGCAACAATGAGAATATAGAGTTTAATTATCATGTAATACATACAAATGCAATATTACGGAGAAAGAATGAATAATAATGGTTATTTACAGATAATGACAACCTATTCAAGTTTTTATACTGAGTATTATGGAATTGAACAGTCATTTTTATTAAAAGGAAAACCTGAATAGTCTGTTGTTACATTTTTAATATTCATAACTCACATTGGACACTTGGCAGCTAAAGATTATGCCACTTGTCGAAAGCAGGAGAATTACATCCTCCTATTATAATATAGGATTAGATTAGGAGCTAAAATGAACCTAAAGAAGGAAGAAGAAAATCAAATGGGGAAAGTACGTCGACTTTAGATTGACATGATCTTATCTAGAAGGGCACATTCACTACATCTGATTAAAGCATCTAACTGTCCATGAGGGCATTAAACTTTAAAAAATAAAAGTCATATGACAATTAATAGGTTGCTCATAATAAAATATCACCTAAAGTGAAAATAAATTTTCGCCAACGATACCAAAACCCACATCCGAAATATAATTTACTATGCACTTGTAATTTTACAGAATAACAACATAATAAATTATTAGTCAATAAATCGCTGCAGTAAGATGATTCCTGGACAATTCTAATCAATAATCATGCTAAACAAAATTAAACATGACTAAGTCATAAAAGTTGAAAACACAGTTGATGTATATTCTGCATATTGACAGAGCAACAATTGGCAACACCAATTCAACAAAAAAATTAAAAGAGACGAAAACAAAACAACATCTCAAACTCCAATTAATCTTTATAGTAAATACCAAAATACCTATAAGCTCATTAAAGATCATAGCTTTATCATAATACCTGTTGGCATAATTTATACATCTCATAGTCTTCATCAGCGAGAACTGTTAAAACTTTTCCATTCAGATCTTTTGTTGCTCTTCTCTGTCTTATATCCACTTATTTTTGCTCTATTTGCATATAATACATTTATTATAACATAAACAAAAGAAGATAATATATTTATTTAAACCACATAACAATGAGGAGGAGCATATCCCAAGTAATATTGCATGTTGTTTCGTAAGAGTGCCTCTCAAATGACAACCACGTTCCTTCAATTAATTTTCAATACAGTGAAATATTTAAACTACTACTTTCTAATCCTGTATTTATAATTTACTTGAAATATAATCTTGTATTTATAATTTTTCAAAGGATTACTTCACAATTTTGCCAAAAAATACACAGGCACCCCAAAAATTAGAACAAAGTTCTAAGTAAAGAAAATGAAAGAAGAATCATTAATCTTAGAATAAAATTAAGTTATATTCAAATGAGTTACATAATGAGGTTTACTCCAGAAGAAAATGCATTTACCCAAAACTCATGAATGAATATAAACATTTTCATGCTTCACAATTAAAAAGTCAGGTATTATTGTCTACAAAAATAAATACATATAACAGATCCTTAAATCAATATGATCATGAGCAGAATTATTAGTTTCATAATATTTTTTTAGCAGATAGCGGAGGACGTGAATTAGATAATATTATGCTTCACAATATTTATGCTTCTAAATAATGCTTCACAATATAAAAGATCTTTAAAATTTTAAAGCACTAAACTAATACATACAATTGATTAGATAAAATTAAATGATTAGGATTAGAAATTGGATGGTAGTAATAGAATGTGGATTATCAACTATCATACCAAATTGTGAAGGAGGATTTCGGTCTGAGACGTGAGGGGATTTAGATCTGCAAAATGAAGAAAATCTGCAAAAATGGAAAATCAAACAGAAACAATATATAAAGAATAGGTCTATTGGCAATATAATATTCTCTCTGTCGCAAAAGACATTGCATACTTTCTATTTTAATCCGTGCCACAAAAAGCTTGCATACCTAAAAGTGAAAATCATTTATTAAACTCCACTGTCATAATACACATATAATATTCATAAAAGTGCACTCATTACTCCCTTTTCTTAAGCTACGTGCCCAAAAGTTTCAGCAATGTCTTTTGGGATGGAGAGAGTATCTCTTCTATTACCTAGAAACTGTATAAAGGCATATATTTTATTCCCTCATTATTCTCCTAATAGGTGGAGATAAGGGCATAGGTGCCAACACCATACATGTAACTTGCTAGGTAATGGAGATAAACCTTTATAAAATTTCCAGTAGAATCACAAAACATTATAAAAAGAGGCATTTTCCTAGGGTAATTTAAAATGCACAATCCATCATATAGAAGAAAAGAATTACTAACAAACAAACAAAAAGGAATTTGCCATAAGTTTATTTTTAGTATGGAGTAGGTTATATATGAAAATAGTTCATGATAAGTTTATTATGAAATCGTTTTAAAGTATGAAATATTTGAATCGGAGTATTAAGAATTTCTCCAGGAGTATCAAAATTGAGCTCAATTGTACAATATTTTAACTGTTGTTGATATTTTTTACCTCTATTTTTTACAAGGATGCAGAAGTCGAAAAACGCTAGGCGGGCGTTTCTTGGCCGCCTAGCGCCTAGGCCCCTAGGCGCCCGCCTAGTTTTTTTTTTTTTAATTTTCTAAACTGCCACACAATTCCCATTTCTTTTGTACCTAAAATAAAGTGTTGACTCCTTAAATTAAGGATTAGTTTCAATTATTAAAAGACCTTTCCCTTTCTGCTCTCTCTTTCCAAAATATTAAAATAGACATTTCTTCCCAAAATTAATTAATCAACCCGATTTCCAAAACAGCAAAACCACGTTTCTACATCTCTAGTAAGAAATTCAAATCGCCGGCCTCCTATATCTCATCCAGCACCGCTAGCGCCGCCGACCGCATCCCGCACGGACGCGCGCCCCCTACTCCGATCGCACGGTGCTGCCCATTTATGTCCCTTCTCCGTCGTCGCGCCGCCTCTCCGTCAAACCAGACAGAGGCGCCACTCTCCTCTGCCTCCACCATCGGTCCACCACCGTTGGCCCTCCGTCCACGACCGCCGCGCCACAATAAGAATTTGAGATTAGGGTTTTCTTTCTAATATTAAATTTCCAGCCGCTTTGCCCTATTTGGCCGCCTAGACGGCGCTTAGGCCGCCTAGGCGGTGCCTCGAACCCTACACGATTTATATGGCCGATTTAGCTTTAGTCGGGGCGTCCGGCGGCCGCCTAGGCCAATTTTTGCATCCCTGATTTTTATACTTTTAATGAAATTTTTACTACACTCAATTAAATATTTGATACTTTAAAATAATTTAAAGCTAAATTTATCATTGAATAATTTTTATATAAAATTTGTCTTGAATAAGAGGGAGTATAATTTTCTAACGCCTCGTTTAGTAGCAAGTATGAGCCAAGTATTTCTCATCTTCCATAGTACCCAAATAATACCTAGCCACAAATTTATACTATGTTTATATATTATGATAAAAATAGTTGTGAGACCGTTTTATAATATGAGACAAAATAAATTAAAAAAAGTGATAGAATTATAATAAAATGTGGCAATATGTTTAAACAAAAGTGATAAGTCACTTTTAACAAAGTATTATCACTTTTTGTTAAAACGTTATCACTTTTTAAAAGTGATAACTTTTTAATTAACAAGTAACACATTTTAAATTTAAAGTGGGTCAAATAGTGTCGGTCTCATACTATGAGACAGTCTCACACAAGACTTACTCATATACTCACTCCATTTCAAAATAAATATCATTATAGATTTCTTCACACATATTAAGACACCTAATTTTTTCATATGAAAAAAAATGGTTTAATTGGTCCAAAAGAACATATAGACTATTTTATATGTATTGAAAAGTGTTTCAAAATGCTAAAAAATGACATTTATAAACTAAAAGATGCATAGTGCTAAAATGACATTTATTTTAAAGCGGAGGAAATATTAATTTTTTTTTACATTAAAAAGTAAATGTTTGAAAATCCGAAACATCATGTTCAGTTCTAATAAACTAAGGCCGCGTTTGGGTCATGATAAAGCCCAGAAAAAAAAAACCTTTTATGACCTTTCATGGTGTTTAGTAGCACTTAAATGCTTTCACGGCTGCCCAAGAAAAAATCAGGCAATGTAATGGTATCCGGAAGAACACTGTAGCTCTTCAGCCATCCCATCGGGTCTCCCCCCTCTGATATGTTTTCTTGATGGTGTATCTCTTCATTAGTCAAAATTACCCTTCCCATTTCACCTACGTCCCTTCACCTTCGCTCAACCAGGCTACGACGACCTTTCCCATTCGCTCAAACGACGGCAGCGGTCCCTTCCCCTTCGCGATTCAGACAGGGGTGGCCCATTCCCTTTTGCTCAAACGACGGCGGTGGACCCTTCCCCTTCGCTTTTTAGACGGCGGCGACCCCTTCCCCTTCCCCTTTCCCTTCGCGATGCAGACGGCGGCGACCCTTCCCTCCCCTTTTCTTTCGCAATGCGGGTAAGCAATTCGTGTGGAATTGAGATTGAATTTTTGGAGAATTGAGTTTTTTAAAACTGAGATTGAAATAGTTTTGCAGAATTTTGCAAAATTGAGATTGAATTTTTTGGAGATTGAGTTTGTAGAATTGAATTGAGTTTGGAAAATTGATTCATGTTCTGAAATTATGGGTTTTGCAGAATTTATGGAAAAATTGAATTGTGTTTGAGATGTTTCTTCATCAAATTTAGTTGAAGGTTGAATGGAGGTTGTTGTTATGAACATACATGGTAAATTTGAAGAAAGATAATGGTCAAAATGGATTTTTTCACAAATTTGTACCGTTTTCTTAAAAATTATCTTCTTCTACCAAACATCCAAAATATTATTACATGGCTTTTATTAAACACAATCAAATATGAACAAATCTTTTCACCCCTAAAACATATCTCAATTTCTATCTTGACCCTTTTTCTCATCTCACCTATCAAACGGGTCCTAAATGTTACAGTTAACAGTCGTAATAGAATTTTGGAAAGTATACCATTTTTTTATGTGTAGTATGTCTATGTGAGAACTGGCTTAAGTAAAAGATATTTGTGGATGAACTGAGCAATTTTGATTTTGGTGAGTTATTCTTAATCTGCATAATGTTTTTGGCGAATTATAATTTCAGCATCCTCTGCAATTTTGATGATCTATTTTGGAGCTGAGCCCGGTTTCCATACAATATAAGAGAAACATGTGTGAAACTATCTATTCAAATATTGATTTTCACAAATTTTTATTTACTTTTACAAAAATAATTATTTTTCCATACAATAACACATGTAGGGTAGTGAAAAATGTATTACTATAATAACATAAATGTCTTACTCAATGGATAAAGATGTGTTTGCACATATACATAAAATCACCCTCACATGTTGTGTTACCATGAGGACAATCATATATTACTATAAAAGCAAATATGTGTTATTATTGGAGCAAATATGTGTTAATGTTAGAGCAAATTTGTGTTACTGGTGGAGGAAATGTGTGTTAATGTTAGAGTAAATGTGTGTTACTACAAATATGTGTTGCTATTGGAGCAAATGTGTGTTAATATTTGAGTAAATATGTGTTACTGTAAATGTGTGTTAATATTAGAGTAAATATGTGTTACTACAAATATGTGTTACTATTGGAGCAAATATGTGTTAATATTTGAGTAAATATGTGTTACCGCAATGTGTGTTAATGTTAGAGTAAATGTGTGTTACTACAAATACGTGTTACTATTGGAGCAAATTTGTATTAATGTTAGAGTAAATATGTGTTACTGTAAATGTGTATTAATGTTAGAGTAAATATGTGTTACTGCAAATGTGTGTTAATGTTAAGAGTAAATATATTTTACTATAAATATGTGTTACTATTGAAGCAAATGTGTGTTAATGTTAGAGAAAATGTGTGTTACTATTGGAACAAAATGTGTTAATGTTAGAGCAAATATATGTTATTGTTGGAGTAAATGTGTGTTATTGACATACTGCAAATATGTGTTAATATTGGAGCAAAAATGTGTTAATGTTAGAGCAAATGTATGTTACTGTTGGAACAAATGTGTGTTAATGTATGAAATAATAAATATAGATTTAAAGGGATGAAAAATAAATTAAAAATTACATATTTATTCTTGTAAAAAAAAATATATGTTCTTATTGTTATTTTAAAGTACAAAAAATTAATTTTTAGTGACTAGTAACACACATTATGCCCTTCAGTAACATGCAATCTGCTCATATAGTAACACAAACTGAGAGCGAAAATCCTGAAACTTAACTTGCGCGAGATTTAGAAAAAAACCCACCCAACCGGACCCGGTCAAGATCCGCGAATTTTGACATTGCAACATGTACAACAAGTTTTTTTTTTTTTTTTTATCAATTTGCATCCTAAATGATCTTATTTATTAAATTGTAATTTGTACTATAAAAAATTATTCCAGTTTACAATCTAAACCTTATTTCTTTAATATTTTCCGACCACACAATAATTATAATTGTTCATTCTTATTATATATATTGTTTTATTGTTATTATTAATATAATGAGACACTCTCTTGTGAAATATTTCACATGTAGAATATATTTAAAATAGACAAGTATAGAAATTTGTGGGTCAAGTCGCTCCATGTCAAAATTCGTGGATCCTAAGTGGGTCAAATTGATTCTAAAAAAAATAAATTCACACAAGGTTTATTTCAGGATCTTCGCTTCCAGATTGTGTTACTATATGAACAAATGTGTACTAATGTACGATAAAATGTGTGTTACTAATGTTTAAAAAACAAATTTTTGTACTTTAACGTAACAATAAAGACAACATGTGTTTTTACAAGAACAAATATGTATTTTTTAATTTATTCATCATCTCTTTAAATCTAGATTTATTGTTTCATACATGAACACACATCTGCTGCAATAATAACATGTATTTGCTTTAACATAAACAACATAAACACATTTGTAGTAACACACATTTTTATGTACTCGGTTTCTGGCCCAATGACCTACTAATCCGGGGGGTCCATAACTCACCATCCACTATCAGGGGGCCCCACTCTGTATGGACTGACTCATCTCATAAATTGATCACACTTTGTGGGTTTCGAACCTGAGACCTATAAAGCATATCACTCCTAAATCTCTCAAGCTTCCATCACTAGGCTAGGGGTGGGAATAGGCCATGCTACCTGACAGGGGCCTACGGCTCGGCCTACTTAAAGCCCAGCTTGGCTCGACTCGTTTAACAAATGAGTCAGACTCAGACTTTTTTAAAAGCCTATTTATTTAAATAGGCCAGACTTGAGGTTTTTTGTAAGCCTTTTAAGTCCAACATGCCGACCTATTTAACTATATTAATATATATATATATATATATATATATATAATATAATATATAATAATACAATACAAATATAATATAACATAATAAATATTTAATATATATATATATATATATATATATATATGTGTGTGTGTGTGTGTGTGTGTGTGTGTAAGAATATTGCTAAATAGAAATTAAAATATTATTTGAGTTTGTTATTATGCTATTATTTGATAATCCTTTGGTAAGTTGCTTTTATTCTTCATTTCAAGATTTAAAGAGTTAATTGTTATGATTTAATAATAATATAATTATTGAATATAATTTTGTAAACATGATTAAAATGACCCTAAAAAGGCTTTCAGGCCAGACCTATTTATTAAGTAGACCAGGTCAAGGCTTTGAAAAAAGCCTATGACAATTAACAGGCCAGACTTAGGCCCAAAGATTAAATAGCAGGCCCAGACCGTCCAACGAGAAGCCTAGCTCGGCTCGGCCTATTTCCACCCCTACACTAGGCCAACCCCTAGGGGTTAACATTAACAGACATTTGTTCTAACATTAACACGTATTTGCTCCAATAGTAACACATATTTATAATAACACACATTTTCTCTAACACCAACACACATTTACTCTAACATTAACACACATTTGCACTAACACATATTTACAATAACATCAACACACACTTGCACTAACATTAACACACATTTGCTCTAACAATAACACACATTTGCTAAAAAAGTAACATATAATTGTTCTTACGGTAACACAACCTTGGAGGGTGCTTTTATGTATTTGTGCAAACACATATTTATCCATTGAATAAGATATTTGTGTTATTATAGTAATACACGCTTCACTATCCTACATATGTTATTGTATGGAAAAATAATTATTTTTGTAAGAATAAATAAATATTTGTGAAAACTAATATTTGAATAGATAGTAACACACACTTTGCTCTTATATTGTAGAAAAATTATTTATTTCAGTAAAAACACATAAAAATTGATGATTTTTTTTAGTCTAATAGTAACAGACATTTAGCCCTTCTATATTTGCCCATATAGTAACACAAACTAAGAGCAAAAATCATAAAACTAGACTTGTGCGAGATTTTGAATTTTTTTACCAGTTCCAACCCTACCTGCTCAAGATCCGCAATTTTTTTAATGGGTTATTCTATGGATCCTATATCCGTAGAATATTTCATATAATAATTTGCATAATATAATATTTTCGTTTTGTAATTTTTTTAATATAAACATTATATATTATATATATTGTTCATCCAATCATTGAATTTAATATTTTTCACTGCATCAAAATGCTCAAAAGATCACGTTTATACTAAAAAATTAAAAAATTATATATATATATATATATATATATATATATATATATATATAAGTAGATCATTATAGCCTTGGTATGACCACAAAAATACTAGAGAAATGAGGTTTAAATTTACAAATTATCAATATTTTATTGCATAGGTTGCAAACTGATAATTTTTTTTACAGGTTGCAAATTGATAAAAGACATATAATATAGGTTGTAATTTAATATTAACCATTTTGTAATAACCACTTACATGCAGTGTACAACGTACGTGCTAAATAACTAAGTAAAACATAAAGAGTCATGGCTAAATAAATCATCGTGTTTAGTAAACATACATCCAATTTTTTTGGATAAAAATACTTTTATATTAAATATCTCTATTACTCTTGCATAAATACTAAATAACTTATAAATTATATTTCCTTGGAATTGATTATATGTCCACATGTGAGCACCAAATTACATATCAACCGCTTATGTGGCACGCCACCTAAATGTATGACTTACCATTATTTAATTGTTTTTTAAATCCCAAGAATTCCTTCTCTTATTAATTTATGACTTTTATTTTTTTATATTTAATTATATCTCAATCAAATCAAAACTTAGGTTTTTTCTATGTAAATAGAAACAAAGTATGTTTTTTTTTACCAGCAAATGAGAAACTTTTATTATTAAAATTGGAGAACAAGGGGTACTCCAACCCTTACAATAAAATCGAGAAGTAAAATATCAACGGACTTCTATCCCTACTCATAAATTACAACAACATAGCCTAGGATTAAAGATCCACTCATGTAGCGAAATTTTGTTTACGAAACTTTCTTTTACGGCTAACCATGACCACACCTTGGCTTTGATTCCTGACATCATTTTGAGAATGTTTGGCTCCTTATTGTTAAAAACCATATTGTTCATGTTTAAGTTTTCAACAAACCTATAATACATCATAAGCCATTAATTTTCAGGATATTTTTTATTCAATTATCAGGAACGATGAAGGTTGTAATATGTCCTTCTATTTACATTTTTGTTTTCATTTGGTCGCCAAAATTATAAATACCGAACAATTTTTCTAATATGGTATTTTTCATGAGAATCAAAATTTGCAATTATTAAGAATATGATTCCTGAAGGGACGTACTGAAAAATTAATTTATATTATTTCCGTCTCAAATCAGTTTGCACATTTATATTAACATACTTTTTAATTTTTTTTAATAAAGTAGTAATATATAAACAAATATGTGTATATATTTGTGAATATGCATGTAAATCAATATTCCATTTTCGAGTGCAAATTATTTTAGAACGGACAAAAAAAAAAGTTTGTAATCCTTTTGAGGCGGAGGTAGTTCTATGCTATAGAACTATTTTTATATTCCTGTTCATCATATGATTCATCATCAGACGAATTTTATAGACGAACTGAAGGAACTCACCTAGATAATTTAGTGTTTAATATATATGTGAAACTTTGAATAAGCTCTACTATTTAATTTGTTGGAAAGACTTTGAATTTTTTTAATTGCTTTGTGCAACAACGGATTCAGGCTAAAAAATTAGAATAGACTGAACTGGATTATGGGTGGTTCGATATGATATATCGAAAATTTCGACATGTAAAATTCCATATGTTTACTGCACCAAAACTTTTGGTATAAAAATATTATTTACCGCTACCGTACCAAAATTTCGGTATACCAAAATTTGATATATAAATAAATAACTATATATATATATATAATATAATTATATATTATATATATATCGGTCAACACCAAATTTTTAGTAATACCGATTCATACCGAAAATGCGGGATACTGAAAATATCGAAACATAGTTTTTCGAATATATATCGAAATATTGAAAATTTTAAATGTTCGTACCGTTATTGTACCAAAAACATACGACAAGCTATATATCATAGGGGTAGTGACATAGAAGCCCAAATGGGAGGGTCTAATTGCATTAAAGCCCACTACTTTCCCTACATTACAAGAAACCACAAATTGTGGGGCCCACAGCCAAAAAATCAGTAAATCCCTCTGTTTTTTTATCAGACTGTTGCAGGTTCTGTCTTTTTTTTTTTTTTTTAAAATTTTCTGACACATTTTCAAATTTTCTTTTTTATTTTTCCCTTTATTTTTAATTTCGAATTTCAAATATTGGGATCTTTTCAGATTTCTTTTTTTTTATTTCAGATTTGATTTTTTATTTCGAATTTCAGATTTGTTTTTTTTTTTATTTCAGATTTATTTTTCAAATTTTAGCAGAAAACATTTTTTAGTATGAACTAACACTAATAACAATAAAAAATAAATGCACCAACCACAATTTTATTACCAACAATTTGAAAACTACATATTTAAAAACTAAAATTACATCCACTGTATCTTCTATACTTCTAATCATCCACAATTTTTGCAGAAATGTAGAAAAACATATTTGCATATATAGTTGCAGAAATGCAAAATTTATTTGAATATATGGTTGCGAAAATGCCCAATTTATTTGAATATATGGTTGCATATATTCAAAATTTATTTGAATATATGGTTGCATATATTAAAAAAATTATATTAAAAAATTATTTGAATATATGGTTGCATATATTCAAAATTTATTTGAATATATGAGCCATCTTTGCTCCAGTATGTCATCTTCTCTTCTCTTTGCTCCACCAGTTGAAAATCTCCCCAACATGAAAACAATAACAGTTGAACATTATTATCAACAAATTCGGTCAAAACAATCCAAAAAACTAATAGGCCAAATCATAAAAAACAATCCAAAAATAATTTTCCTCCATATGTCTTCTTCGCCCTCTTCTCTTCTCTCCAACTCATAATTTTGCAGAACACAACAAATTATTTGCAAAAATATAACAAATTATTTGCAGATTACAACAAATTATTGCAGAATGCAACAAATTATTTGCATAAAATGCAAAAATAATTTTCCTCGATATGTCTTCTTCTCTGCCCTTTTCTCTTCTCTTCTCTCCAACTCTCCTGCTTTCTCTCTTATTTATTCTTAACAATATTTTGCCAAGATATGAGTCCTTTTCAAATATATTGATATCTACTACTCAAATTACTCGAAAAACAAGAACCCAAGAGCTAAATTTGAAAAAACAAGAACTCCAAAAGCAAAAAAGCACATATTATTAATTTCCGACAATAAATCATAACAAACAGCAAAAAATCCCCAAAACATAAGAAAAGCTTTTGTGAATTAATTATCGGCGAATAAAGGGAGATGAAAAAAGAGGGACGAACCTAGGGGGCACAGATCGACACCTCTATTCATATATCTGGGGCGGCGGCGATATCATGGTGGTGCAGATCGACGGCGTCGCTGGTGCGGGTGGGTGCGGTGCGGTGCAGATCGACGGCCATGACGTGCGGGGGAGTTCGCCGCGGTGACGTGGTGGGCGGTGGTGCCGTGCAGCCACCGCCACTCGCGCAGATCGTGGCTTGGAGGTGCAGATCGGCGTGGGGAGCGGCGTGAGGAGCCGATCGGCCATGGCGTGCGGGGGAGTCGCCGCCCTCGATCTCGCCTTTTTCTCTGTCGCCGCCCTCAATCTGGCGATGCGGTGGCGATTTGTGGTGGTGGGGGGAGAAAGAGAGAGAAAACGGTGGTGGTGGGGGGAGAAAGAGAGAGAAAGGATAGAGAGTGAGGGTGAAGACAAATGAGGGATAATTATGTGGGGAAAAATAATTTAATGGCCGAGAGAAGGGGAGAGTAGAGAGAAAAAAGAGAGAGAGAGAGAGAAAAGGGTTTGTGTGTGTGGGGTCCATATGTTTTGGGGTTTTTTGAAATAAATTGTGCCTTTATGAAATGTATGGAAAGTGGTGTGGTTTTATGCAATTAAGAGTCAAATATTGTGGCTCAAGACAATTATTCCTATATCATATTATACCGAAAATTTAGGTATATAAAAAGATCGACATTTTTAAAATTTTTTCTTGTTCAATAAACAGGGTATACCTCAATATCTTATCCACCCCTACACTAAATACAATTTGTGTATACAATATAAGGTTTAAATATTTGTTTGCAATATATAAATCAAAGAGGTATTGCCATGATCGTAAGCTTTATTTTTAAGCGGGAAACATGATATGTTGGAATCTTGGTGGGCTCCGTTGAAAAAAATAAAAAATTAATAGTAGACGAACACAAATTTCCTTCAATATTGGGCGGCTACAGGCTACAGCCCTAGCCATACAAAAGATCTGTCTTTAGCTCTGTGTATCCTTCAAAGTTTTATCACTCAACTCAACAAAACAATACAAATTGAAGGAAGACATAATGGGATGGGAGAGAGAAAATCGAATTTACTCATGGAAAGAGAAACAAGATCTAATATTTGGATAAAATCAAATATTAAAAGAAATCCTAAATAAATAATGATCACGCACCTGGACATAACAACAATCCTTTCTTCTCTTTCACTGTCTTTCCTCATCATTTACTTCCCATCAAAAGCGGATTATTCTTAATGACATAAACACGATTTAATACAACACCAAAGTATCTCATAGTTTTTATTTCAATGATATTTTAAAAATTGTATTTCAGTTGTGTAATTTACGTTTTGTTTGGTCATGTAACCGAACAAAATGAATTATTAAACATTGTGAAAATTAATATGTAATAAGATTAGGTCATGGTAACCAAATAAAATGACAAAACTTGGTGTACATAAATATAATATCGTTCGATCATCGTAATTGTAAAATTGAAAATATTTATTAAAATAAAAGTAATAACAGTGAACAATTTTTTTCCCCCAGATTCTTAAAGAAAGTACTCGTTTGAAACAACCAAGCACAGCTTTTTTAACCATAAGAGTATAATTGTTTAAAATGGTGTGTTTATAATAATTTTAATAATTCTTGTATATATAATAAATGAGATATTTATAGAAAATCCAGAAATTTATATAGTTGTGGTCAATATAAAGTGAAAGATAAACTTGCATACACTTGCATGCGAACTCATATATATATATATTTTAAAAGTATTAATTACTTAACTAAAAAATATTAATTTGTGTTTTAATGAAAAATATTAATTTTTTAGCATTAACTATTTCCACAGAATATATTAGTAGTAATTATTTTTTTTAAAAGTCAACTATAGAAAATTCTTATATACAACAATTGCACAATCCAATTGATGTGTATTTTTTAGCAATATTAATTGTTTTCGGTGAACTATAGTAGTAATTTTTTAGCAGAACAATAATTATTTCCATGGAAAAAACAGTATTTGTTTCCATTGAACAATAATTCCTTATCCAAATGTTATTACACAATGATTATACATACATTTATACTATATCCCTTCCTCCGAATCTATTTTCATTTTTTTTTTGTCCATCTCCCATATTTAATTTCATTTCCTTTTTAGAAATAACTATTTTATCAAATAATTATTTTATTCCTAAATGAATCCAACAATTTCTTATTTTATCTTTTTTTTTTAAATTAATCGTGTCCATTCCAATAGAATTAAAATTGAATAATAGAGTTATAGGGTAATGAAAATTAAAGCGATTGAAGAATCATTCAAATAGGGAGTAATGAATGATAAGTCATTTAATAGGTAAACTATAATTTATTTTTAATCTTATTACAATTGATAATATTAAGTATCACTAATAGAATTATTCTCATTACTCCTAACTGAATGTCCAAAAAAATAAGTTTTGATACATAAAAGTAAGAATATAATGTCAAATTAAAAAAATATTATGCGCATATATCGATAAATATAGATAAAATTAATTATTTTTATTTTTAAAAAGTGAATGAACGAATAAGATAATTTTTTGTTGATGGATTGAGTAATAATATTGCTGAAATTGAAAATGTGGTAACCAATATAATGAATCCATCCCAACAAGTTTTCTTCTTTCTCTACCAGCAAGTGCGAGTGAGTGTCTCCACCGCCATTAAAATCCCCCACCCTACGTACCTCCTTTCTTCTCCAACTCTTCCCTCCTTTTTTCTCATTCTCCCCCTTTCTCCAAGGTCTCACCTCAAGATCTTCTCCTTCCTTTCTTCGCTTGAATCCACTCTTTCATTTCTCTCAATCTCGCGTTTCCTTCACTCCACAGCTGGAAATTCACTTTAGATCTACGAATTGTTCGCTGAAACTACCTGCATTGCTGTTTCTGAGCTAGAGCCCGGCTGTGGTATGGTTTAACCGACTAATTATGGGTTCATTGCTTCGAATTCGATATGCCAGCTTTAAATTTCTATAAGAAGCGAATGCAACTTTCCGGCCGGGAGAAATTTTCGGAACCCTAGCTAGCTCCGGGGAGTGCTAAACTTATTTTGTATGGTTTGAGAACAATGCCTGGGAGTTGCATTCAATTGTGAGAAGATGCCCTTATTTATTCTTATTATCCATCTTCTTGCCCTTCTTCCGACTAACAACGGTATATTCCTTTTTTTTTTTTTTTTTTTTTTTGTTTACTGCATTTTCTCGAAGATTATATTCACATAATTTTTACGAAATGGGGGAGGAGAATGAAAAATGACTCGAGAAATCTAATAGTGATGGCTGGAGTTTTTGCTTAATTCAACTTGAAGTTGAATTATTTTTGGGCTTATGTTTGGATACAGTATCTTTTCCTTTTCTAAAATTAGGTTAATATTTTTCAACAGTCCAGCATAGTGAGTTGCTTGCGTTATGAAGTTTTGTGGAATGATATATAAGTGATGTTGCTCGTAGTAATCACTCCATGAGTTTTTGAATGAAGAATCATGTGTAATGACAGTTGAAGTCTATTTGGTACAAAAAATGCAACCATATGATGTTGAATATCTTGTTCATTGGAATGAAAAGAATTTTAGTCAATCATTTCATTTGAATTTTGAAATACTTGAGAAGTGAATCAATTCCTAATTTGGACTTGGATAATGTGGGTTGGATAATAGGGTAAATTATTCTCTTTGCTGCATCAAGACCTATTTTTCTAGCCTACCAAGTTCCTTTTTCGCCAAGTCAAATTTGTCGTATGTGGCATTTAATAAGCAACCTTTAGAATTATGAAGAGAATCGAGAACACGCAACGTGGTTAGCTCTTCGCTAGTTAAGTTATGTTATCCATGCATAATTTATTTTCACTTATTGTGGATTAAATATTTCAGGGACTCCTTTGCAGCCCATCTACTTATCACCATCTCAATTGCCAATCCTACCATCATTATCAAGGATGAATTCTCCTGAATCAGGTCAATTAATTCTTTGTTTGGTGTTATAATGAAATTCACATCCAAATCGTTGTTTGCTCTAGCTCTGAAGTGTCTTATTTTAATTTGTATCCTCTTTTTAGGAGGAGCCTTATTCTCTTATTTAATGTCAGTTTACCTTGAATTTGAATAATCATATAAAGTAGTTATCCAGTATGAACCGAGTAAATTTTTTGGTTGATGTTTGGAAATTCTTTTAAGCTAATCTTATTTATTGTCTGATTTTATTTTGTACCACGTGTTTTCTAACTATATAGTTACTTTACTAATCTAGAATGTGTCGTATTGCAATTTTCAGTTAGCACAACAAGATTGAGTGCATCATTTAAACAAATTTTTGCAGCCCGAAGGCGTCATTTTAAGCATTCACCAGCTGCAATGGCTCCATCTCCTGCTACACATGGTAAGTTGCTATTTCTTATGATTTTATTCCAGTGCTTTTAGGATTTTCTCATCAGAATTCTATCTTAGGTTCACTTTCTAGTCCTACTGGAAGAACCCGGCCCAGGCATCATCATCATAATGGCCATAAAAGTCATCCAGCTTCACCCCCTCCTTCTGCTACTCCAGGTAATTTTTCTAACAAGTTCTCTTTTAGTCCTTCCTAGCCTCTGAACACACAATTTTTTGTTATCTTGGAGACATAGAGTGCAAGGGCATAAAGAGAATCTTGTATCTGCAATGAAAAGTAAAACTTACTGATGATATATGTGAATGAAGTCATAATAATAATGAGATGAGTAATGGGTAGGTAAAGATACTTCTGCCTATTCAGTCGATTCAATAGCCTTTTTCACTGGGAGTGAAGGGCAAAAACACCCACCAATCCCCTCATTTGAATAGCTTAGCATTTGCTATAATACTGTACAAGCTTCGATCGTCCCTTCTCTTTTCTTGTCATTACTGGTATTTCCTATTTATACATCCAGAGATGTTTGATTAGTGAATCCAACAGGCTGTGGTCAAACTTGCCAGGAGCCACTAACTTCAGCTCCATTTGGTTCACCTTGTGCTTGTGTATTCCCCATGAGAATCAGACTTCTCCTAGGGATATCTGTCTTTGCTATCTTCCAAGAAGCCACCGAGCTGGAGATTGAGGTTGCAGCTGGAACCTATCTAAAACAAAGTCAAGTGAGCATACTTGGTGCCAATGCTGATAGTGCAAATCAGGAGAAAACAGTTGTTGATATTAATTTAGTTCCATTGGGGGAGAAGTTTGATAACACATCTGCTACCCTAATTTATCAAAGATTTTTGCACAAGAAAGTCTATCTGAACGTGACCATCTTTGGAGATTATGACGTAATGTACATTAGTTATCCAGGTAAAGTAAAACTTTTTATATTCATTTCTGTTTTCACAAGTTTTTTTTTAAATACTGAAAAATTCGATGCAGGGCTCCCTCCACCTCCATCTGATAATGCAATTAGTGAGGGTCCTGGTGGAAGCACAGAAAACAATCAAAACCCTATTACCGCTAAAGTTGGGGAGAATCAGAAAATGAAGCCTCTAAAGATTTGTGTCATTGTTTTGTCAGCATTCGTGCCCTTAGTGGTATGTTTTGCTGCAATTGCTGTCCTGCTCAACTGCAGGAAGGCTGGCATACCATCCAATGGTGTTGATCCAGTATCCATACCATCTGTAAACAAAAGATGTGGTAAATCTCCATGCGTCGTTGTTCTTTTACCTGCTCAGATTGTTCCTAAACTCAATATTCAATTGATATGTGGAGATTAATATAGCAATATAAGAATATTAACATTTCAGTTTAGCAGAGCAAACAAGCTATAACTCATTTACTGTATTGAGGAGATTAACTTATTCGTAATTTTTGAAGCACTAGATAGACAGAATTTGAATGAGAAAATCTATGTTACCACACACACACATATATGACCATTTTGACCAATTCTTCAATGTGATTGAAATAACATAAGTTACCTTATGAATAAGGATATTTAGATACTAAAATGGTAATATTCATGTCTTGCTAGATTTATGCACTCCATACCAAATGAATCATTATTACATAAATAGCTCTTAGGATAAAGCAATTCATGTTAGCTGGTGCATTTCATCTTTATTGATAATTTTTGTGATATATAACCTTAATTGGCATTGGTCTTGAATGATACACATTCTTAGATTAATGGTATGCTAAGTTTTGTGATGTAGAGATTTTGAATGTGCAAGAGTTTTATAGTAAAAGTCCACACACACACACACATATGAAAGAATACATTTTGACTATTTTTTCAATGTGATTGCAATCGTATAAGTTACCAAAACAATTGATCTGAATAAGGATACTTAGATACTCAACTGATTGCATTCATGTCTATGCTGCACCATACCAAATGAATCATTATTAAATAAATTGACGAAGTGGAATAACTCAAGTGACTAGAACTCCACTATCTAAGACCGTGAGGTCATGGGTTCGAGTCATCATTTGCCCGATCACATTTTAAAAAATAAAATAGCAATTCATGTTAGCTGGCACTTTATATCTAAATTGGTAACTTTTCCTATAACACTTTGATTAATTAACCTTAATTGTCATTGGACTTAAATGATAAAAATTCTCAGATTAAAGGCGTGCTAAATTTCATGCTGTTAGAGATTTTAAATGTGCATGAACTTATATAGTTTAATCATATTATTTATTCGATCAATATTGCATTTTGTGTTTCAGGAATAAGGTCTAAGTTATCAAGAAGGCCAGACTCTCTTGTTTCTGCAATACCCGCTTCAATTCTCTCTGTTAAAACATTTTCACTTGTAGAGCTTGAGATAGCAACAGAAAAGTTCAGCACCAAAAAGTTGTTGGGTGAGGGAGGATTTGGGCGTGTTTATCATGGGGTCATGAAAAATGGAATGGAGGTTGCTGTGAAATTTCTGACAAGGGGCAATCAGAATGGGGATAAGGAATTCATTGCTGAAATTGAGATGCTAAGCCGTTTGCATCACCGAAATCTTGTCAAATTAATCGGCATATGCATTGAAAAACAGACACGTTGCTTGGTCTATGAGCTAGTCCCAAATGGCAGCGTTGAATCTCACTTGCACGGTACAATATTTACATCAATTGTTTTTATGGATTGTAACATTGGGTGCTTTGATCTCTTCTGATGCAGATATTGATGAAGATCAACATTACATATTTATATTTTAATTCGCTTTCGGTATTTATTTTTAAGATTTGATTTGATTTTATTAGTTTCATATTTCTTGTTCACTAAGTTATTTCATATTATAAATAGACAGATTTTGCATTGTTATTAGGGAGTTGATTTTGATTAATGAAAAAAAAAAAAAGAGAATTTTAGACTGGATGCAATGGTTAATGTTGTAGGTGTTGATAAGAGTAAGGGGCCTCTAGCTTGGGATGCTCGATTGAAGATCGCTCTTGGTGCTGCAAGAGGATTGGCTTATCTTCATGAAGATTCTAATCCTCGTGTTATTCATCGGGACTTTAAAGCTAGTAATATTTTACTGGAAAATGACTTCACCGCCAGGGTTGCGGATTTTGGTTTGGCACGGGAAGCAACAGAAGGAAGTGATCACATATCTACTCAGGTCATGGGAACTTTCGGGTATGCCTCTTTTGCAGTAAAGATTTACTTCTTTCATTTTTCATTGTCCTGAACCTCCCACATCCCAAATTTTAACAAAAGATGAATGATTGAATTTGCATTGTTTTTCTAAAACACAATGCATCAAAAGGTCCCTAAATTATCAACTTTTGTGAATGTGTCCTTAAATTATTTTTTGTTTAAAAAGAACCCTTCAGGTACTAAAATTTTATTTCACGAGCTCCCGGGGACAAAAATTGACATAATTTGTGGTCCTATATATTAATGTACATATCAACTCTATTTAATTTTAACTATAATAGTATAAAAGTATTTTTGCAGGCCATTTTTAGGTACTCATCACTCAAGTATTGAAGTTAAAATGACTTTAGTAGACACATATGGATATTAGAGAGTGCTTGGTTCAAATTCTTCAATAATTATGGTAACAAAAATTTATTTCCATCTATGCCCACATGTTAAAAATGATATGTTGGGGGAAGGATTGTCTCAATGGTGGTTGCGTTGCTAGTGTTATTCCCAATTTTGGAATAGAAGTGGACAACAAATGGTTGTTGGTAGAGAAATAGGAGAATGACTGAGGAGGATGATTGAGGAGGATGATTGTAGGAGGGGAAAAGAGTAATCAATAGTGATTACCTTATTTAGCAGGGGAAACAATGGTTTTGTTCTCATGAAAATCATAATTACAATAATGTGTAATTTCATTCTCATTCTCATTGAAGAATCCTAACCAAGTGCCTCCTTAATAAAATTAGAGGGTGTCTCGTGTGAGGACGGTCTCATATATGAGACGATTCTCCACCTTGATATTTGAGTCATGCTTCTCTTTAAAAAATGATTAAGTAGAGGCTCCATAAGAATATGGATTATATAATATTATAAATGAGGACTACCCCATACGAGTCTCTGCCATAAAAATTAACGTACATTTTAATTAACAAGGTCATTAAGATAATCGAAAGATTCCATCAATTTTTATCTCGAGGGAGCTCGTGAAATAAAATCTCAATACTTGAAGGGTTCTTTTAAAACAAAAAATAGTTTAAGAACCTATTGAAACAAAAGTTGATAGTTTAGCGATCTATTGATGCATTGTGCCTCTTTCTAATTGTCTTTCTTCCTGTCTCACTCATATCTTTTGCGAGACGACTAATATGTAACTTATGTGTCAGTTATGTCGCTCCTGAATACGCAATGACGGGGCATTTGCTCGTTAAAAGTGATGTCTACAGTTACGGGGTTGTGCTACTAGAGCTACTCTCGGGCAGGAAGCCAGTGGACATGTCTCAATATTCCGGGCAAGAAAACCTCGTGACTTGGGCACGGCCTCTGCTGACCAATCGAGAAGGTCTCCAGCAGCTAGTGGACCCCTCCTTAGCTGGGAGCTATGATTTTGACCATATGGCTAAGGTTGCTGCCATTGCCTCCATGTGTGTTCACCCCGACGTATCTCATCGCCCATTTATGGGAGAGGTCGTTCAGGCACTCAAGATCATTTACAACGATACGTACGAGATGGGTGGGGATGCTTATAGTCAAAAAGACTCCTCTGCCCCTGATTCAGACTTAAAGGGGGGTGATTATGCACCTTCTGATAGCAGTTGGTGGAATGCTGGAGGTGTTACCCCTTACCTAACATATGGGCAAGCTTCGCCTTACATAACAATGGAGTACAGTTCTGGTTCTCTTGATGAGAGAGAAAATAGACGGGATATGGTTGAGGGCAGGCCCGCAAGGCAAGGGAGTAGATCAGGTCCGTTGGGAAGTATCAGGAGCAATCGAGCTTTTCACAGACTACAGAGGAGCATGAGTGAAAACAGGGGGCTGGTTGTGAAACGAGCTATGGACGATAATGGTGGGTATGACTTTTCGTTTTGAGGTGTTTTTTTTTATAATGTGTACAGTACCAGACGGCCATTGGTTTGATAGAAGTGGTTCTTCTGGAGGAGTAGTTCTGTTTTAGGAGTTTGAAATTGGTTTCTGAAATAGGTGAAGAGCAGATGGCTGGGTAAATGGCTTCTGATGTTGTTAATCTTTAAACTTTGGCATAACAATGTGTAACTTTTTGTTGGGAGGAGGCAGCATTTAAAAAAAAAAAAAAACCTATGCCCCCTCCATTTGAGTGTGCAAACACTCCCTTAATCTTGAAATTTTAGGATAACAATATGCAACTTTTTAATTGTTCATTTAAAATTTTGAGGGTAAGGGAATAGAATTTTTGCACAATATTTTTTCTCTCTCCTCTTTTTTTTTTTTTTTATTATTTATTGTTTTAATTCATCACATTTTCTTGTAAGATAGCATCAAAATTTATCAAATACTATAGAAAATTTCAAATCACTATTGTGCAAGTATAGTATAGCAATATAGCATTGTTGAATACTTGAATTCATGTTTCTTGCTCGGGTTGTGATTTTTTGCTGCTTTTATTGTCTCATTTGGGCTTGTTTTGGAACACTAATGAACAATGCATAATCACTTATTTTAGAAGCTGTTCAGCTTCTTTTAAAAAAAATTGATTCTAGGTGTCCTATCTTGTCTTGTGTGGGTGTCCCTTCTTTCTTGAAAAGTAAAGTCCATTTCGTGCTGGTGAAAATGGTGATCGGGCTTTTTCTCGAGGGAGGAAATTAGTCAATTGGCTACGTGGTGTACTCTTGGTTGAGTTGTTGATAATAGATTTGCAATTGAAAATCTCAATTTTTAAATTTTGGTGGATAAAAACTCCACCTTAATTATATTTTGCAGTTTTAACTAATAAATAGAAATCTCTTAACTCGAAATGACAATAATATTCCAATTAGAAGAATTAAATAATGCCATTCCGCCTAAAAATATAATAATGACATTGTTCTAAGTTTAAATATTAAAAATTGGTGGTTTTTAGTACGAAGATTTTCTGCTAGTGAGCTTTAATAGTAAAAGAATGTTAAATTAGAGTTTTATTTACTAAAATTAGAAAGTTGAGATTAGATTGCAATTAATTTTATTTGCAATTAAGCCTAATAAAAAACCAAATAAGTACTACCTCCGTCCACGAAAATTGGGTTTGCTGCTTTATCACAGTTATTAAGAAAATTGATATAATATGTAAAAAATAAGAATATTGTGTCAAATCAAGTACAAAATAAATTATTTTAAAAATATTATGTGTGTATATTGAAAAATGTGGACAAAGTTAATTATTTCTATTTTAGGAAACATGTTTTTTTTTTTGTGAATAGACATATAAAGCAACCAAGACCATTTTTTATGGACGGAGGGAGTTGCTTTTAATGTGAACCTTCTCATAATCAATACTCTGTTGAACATTGTTCGATAAAGTAGTGTTTACTTAGGCCCTGTTTGGTTAGGGATGGTGTCATCCAGATGGAGATGGACAATCCTCCATCCCATCTGATTTTAAATGTGCACATCCCATTTTCATCCAAATACTCATTCAACTCTATTATACATCTATTTTTCACTCTACTTTATACAATTACATCACTTTTCTCTCACCCACTCATCTTCTTTCATATGTTTCCCCCATCCACTCATTATCTCTCCTTTTTTTTATTATACATTTAGAGGGGTGTATTCAATTGGGATTCTATCGAATTTTTTGGACTTTAAAAAGTCTGTGGATTTAGAAAATCTATAGACTCCATGCAGAGTTTGACTGACTTTTTTTATTGATTTATTTGGATTTTCATAGACTTTACAGGATTGTGGAATACATTTTTTTTTATTGATTTACATGGATTTACATAGACTCCGGCGCTGGAACCACTGATGCAAATATATATGGGACACACTTGTATATAAAAAAAAAGTTATCCAAATTATTTAGAAAAAAACTACATTAGTTAAAAAAATACATTATTATTTCATCTTCATTTCCATCACCGTTATACCTCGCCCTCATTAGAAGTCTCAGATTGTTAGAAGAGATTTTGGAGAGTAAAATTTATTTATATTTTTTGAAGAGCAGACTTGACAATGGGGCGGGTAATCCCCAAAGCAAACAGGGACGAAGAATTTTTTTTGCCCCGTAGGTAGGGACCGGGATAATATTCTCAGCCCAGGGGATCCCCGTCTCATTCTCCGCGGGGAGCCGCATTATTTTTTATATAATTAATATATTTATATATAATTTTAATGTTAAAGTAAATTACAAATAAATATTTCATAGTTTCCTACTAAATTAACTATTTATTAAAAAAATAAGTAGTCGGGGAACGGGGAATCGCCGCGAGATGGGGATCCCCGGTGAGGCGGGGATGGGGGAGATTTTTTTTCCATTTATTTTGCAGGGACGAAGATGGGGGATGACCCTCCGTCCCCGCCCCGTTAACATCCCAATGGAAAAGAATCAAAGAAAGTCCATAAACTGTTGAATACCTAAAGATTTTTTAAAACTTTTCAAAATCCGTAGAAATCTCTGGTTATTAGAAGAGATTTTGAAGAGTGAAATCTATTCATATTTTGGAAGGGAAATCTAAGAAAATCCGTGGAGTATTAAAATTCATAGACTGTTGAATACCTAAAGATTTTTTAAGACTTTTTAAAATCCGTGTTGAATACCTCAGGATTTTTAAAGATTTTTGAAAATCTAGATTGAATACACTCAAACTTTAAAAGTCTAAAAAAATTCTACAGACTCTATAACCAATACACCCCCCTTATTCTCTCTCCTATTTTCTCTTAGCATCTTTCCCACTTTTTTTTATCATCTCCCCTACTTTTGTCTCACCTAATCATTATCTCACTAACTAACAATAATAAAATATTACAAAATTCATAATAATTTGACATAAAGTATCATCCAACTTTTTTTCCATCTCTAACCAAACACAGATTTGTTATTCATTAAATTGTCTCAACCCTCATTTTTTCATCTCCATCTCCATCCCATTTACCATCATCCCTAATCAAACAGAGTCGGATGAAGAAAAAAACGAATGGAGTAAATCCTGTGAATAGTAAATTTGCGTTTACTTTGTGTTGGATCTGATAAGGGTGAATGGAGCTTTATGTCAAATCAATAATTTTGAGTTATAATGATGTAATTCCTTCGTCCAATATTAGTAGTTCTGTTTTTTGGGCTGTTATTTTTTGTCATAAGTTGGAGGATATTATGAGGTATTATGAGGTTCATTTATGAATAAAGTGATGGACTTCCTCCCATCCCAATCACTTTTTGGATTTGCACATCCCATCCTCCATTCAAATACACATTCACCCCTATTTTGCACCCACACCCCTAAAACTATCATATTACAACTTTTTTTTACACCAATTCATTCCCTCTCCTACTTTTGTTACACCTAATCATTATTTCACTAACTAACAATAATAAAATAATACTTTTATTGGTGATCAAATTTAATCGGATGGATTAGTGACTGTTTAATTTGGTTTAGGACTACCAGACAAGAACGTGTGATTGATTACCATCGTAAATGGTAAATTGAGGGTTCGGGTTATGAAATCGAAAATACGAAAGTCGAAATCGTATTAATTTCGTATGTGTGCATGACTTGAAGCGAATATACTAACTTCTACTAGTAGATTCCTCGCAAGCGTATGAGTTCACTGTAGTATGAGTAATTATAATGACCAAGTATATCGAACCCAAGGGATGGAGTGTATGCAAATAGATCCCTGAAGATCTACGCGTCGTAGCTAATATGAGTGTAATGTTTTTGAGTTTTTTTTAAATTAAATAAAAGACTAAAATTATCCTAGGAATGCAAAAACTAAAATTAAACTAAGAATCGAAGGGTTGTTTTCAAATGAGAGATGGTGATGCTCAGGATAGGAATCCCTACGTATACTAACAGAGCAGGTGCATAATCAAAATAACCGTGACGCGCAAGAAATAACCTAAGTAAAAGAATGCAAGGTGAAAGCTCAAGATTCTAAACCCTAATACTTTACCCTAACACTCGACTTCACTAATCCACTAACAAGTTAATAGATTGTGCTTAATTAATGAGACCCTAATTTAACTAAGGTGATGCGGTCGTCCTCCTTCGCTAAACTGGTAGATGAATTAACCCTTTCTAAACCCTCTAGTTAAGTCTACTCGTTGTTAAAGAGTGATACGGTCGTCCTCTCTCTAACACTTTTCGAACGAAATTCAAAAGTAAAGTTAAGATTAATTTTAAGAATTCATTAATCAAGAGAATTAAAACCTAATGTCACAAGTTATCCTAATTACATACCCACAACCCACTTCTACGACTTCATCCTACCCCAAGCATGCAAGGGTTTTAGCTAGACATAGGTTTTACGTAAATAATAGCAATTGAATAAGTAACGAACATGAACATGATAATTAGGACGAACAAGAGATCAAACATAAACTAAGGTTTAAAGAAATAGAAGAATAAACTGAAATTAAATCAATAAAAGAAGTCTCAATGTGTTCAAGAACAAAAATATAAAGAAACGAAACTAAAAAGTAAGATTGTAATATGAATTCGTAACGAAAACCTCAAAAATGTACACGTAAAGCTTGCTTCTCTCCTTCCTCTCCAAAAACGAACTCTAAAGTCAAAATCTATCAAGTGATATGTGGTATCCCTTAAAAATGAGCTTGAGACGAGTATATATAAGCAACTGGCCGAATCGTGAACTCATGGGCCGAAAAACGACTTTTAAAACGCCAAACATGAAGGTGCTCGAGCAGACCCGCTCGAGCGGTCACGCTCGAGCATGGAGCTCGAATGACACAGGTGCTCGAGCTGCTCGAACGGCGAAAATGTTCTGTATGTTTTGGGGCGCTCGAGCTGCTCGAATGCTCGAAATTTTCTGTATGTTTTGGGCGCTCGAGCAACGTGCTCGAGCGCTAGTGCTCGAGTGGTTCACTCGAATGACTCCCAAAATTGCTCCAATTAGTACTTTTCTTCTTCAACACTAACACCAATCGTATTCCTTCGACATCTTCTCATCCGGGCATCCGTTTGAGTCGATTCAAAGTCCTACGAACTCCGTTCTTCACCCTCGATTCACCTACGAGCATTAAAGAGACAAATTCATCAATGTATAGAAATAATGCTCAATTGACTCCAAATACTCGACAAAATCGGCCAGAATTAGGGCATTTCGAGTGACGAATCATGACAATTTCACGCCTAATCAACCCCCCCAAACTTACCATGTTGCTTGTCCTCAAGCAACGAAATAACAAGTCAAGTGAAATTGTTAGGAATGAGTCAAAGAATCAAATCATGCAAGCAAATGAACTCGAGCTTCAAAGATCAATTCACAAGTATACTCACTCACCTTCCCTCATCATACTCATGCAACAACAGCGAGAATCACCAAATTCAACATGGATGTGCACTCTACAATGTGTTTCACTCCCTCACAAGTGTATATCCATGATAAAGGGACTCACTCAATCAATCAATCACACATATTGGCAGCCATAGGCTTGTAAGCGCTCTTAACTCCGACCATACTCTAGAAATCAATGCCGAATCAAAAAGGACTTTTCTCAAGGTTGTAATGTAGGCTCTTTGGACAGGTGGGAATCAATATGGTAAAGTGACTCAAGTGAATGAAGAATAGAAAATCAAACTTTCGCACTTCGAGATTAGGAACAGAATTCTTCGAATATTTTCAATCAACGCATTTTCAATTCCACTCTCAACACTTCAATTTTTTTTCTTTTTCTCACTCTTTTCACTTTTTTCAATCACTTCACTTTTTTTTTTCTCTTTTTTCGCACAAACACATGAGCTCATTTTTTTTCTTTTACTCATTCTTAATTTTTTTTTCTCTTTTTCCCACAACTCATATCTCATCACACCTTCTTCTCATACTCACTCAACAAACAACATTTTCCTTTTTCAACTCAATTCAATCCCTTCACATTTACACTTTTCCTATTCTCCACTCAAATTGGGACAAAAAGGCTTAGGAATTGGAATAGTGTTCATATGTGCTAGCAAATAAAATAGGCTTAAAGCTCAAAGGGGCTAACAAGAGGTCAATGTCATTGGTAAGGAAAATTTTGGCTAAGTGACTCAATCAAATCAAAGATGGCCTAAGATCCTATTCGGCATATCAAACTAGACACAATCAAGAAGCAAGAGCACACACAAGTTCTCGCATCCTCTAAGGTGACGATCCACTCACAAACGAAGAGATCAAATCATATATCGAAATCTCATAAGGTTCAAGTCTCACAGCTTTCACATCCATGCTAGTTCTAGTGAATTCTCACTCTCATCACACAAGCACTCAAAAGAAAAACTCATAAGCATACTAGTTTTTTCTCAAATCAACTCTAGCTCAACCACTCACACAAAAGAGTCCCTAACTCAAATCCACAAATCTACTCTACTCATCAAACATGCTCAAGAATAACAACTAACAAGTAGAAGGGGTCAACAATAAGCACAAAATAAATCAGATATCTCACTGAGTTAAAAAACAAGCACAACCCGAAATTCTGAATAACAATCCATCACAAACCCATAATCAGTTCAAACCACTCAAACAATGAAGCTCACACTCAAGCAAAATAAGAAAAGGAAAGAAAACAAAAGATAAGAAAAAAGGAGCAGAAACTGGGGGAACTCCCCATGACCCTCAAGCATTAGGAGGCGGTGGTGGGCGATAGCTAGGGTGGTCCGATCCTAAATGGGAGACAAAGAGTGCCTCCATCCATCTCCTCAAATTAGAAACTTCTGATCGAACCTCCTGAAACTCTCCTCGTACACCCATCGCTTCCATGTACCACTGGTTCTGGGTAGTATGAAGATCCGTAACTTCGGTTCGCAGGTCCCGAATATCGGTCCTCATACCATCCCATTCACTCTGGGTCGGGTACCACGGCTCCGGAGTGGTCATGTGAGGTGGCTCCATCTCCATCTCTTGCGGGCCTTCACCCGCTGCTTCTCCTTCCTCAGCCTGTCCCGCTTCATATTCTTGTTCCTCCTCTTCTTGCAACTCCGCTACTCCACTCGCTCCCGCTCCGCTCGTGCCGGCACCACTCGTTCCTTCACTTCGATTCCTCTTCACAGGCCTCACATCTCGAAGTCCTCTGCTGTTAACCTCCACCGTATACTTACCACCTATAGCGAGGTGCTGCTCTCCATTCATTCCTATGTTCTGCTTCTTCTTTCCAATCAGAGTCACGAGCTTGTTGTTCGGCAACAGAAAGAGGCTATCATCCTTGAATCTTATGCAATAGCTTCCAAGCCAATATTCGAACATCAGAGTATTGTTCATCTGTTCGAACCCTAAATCCATACCCGGGCAAGGACCCGAACACGGCTCGAATCCAAGACTCTTCATGAATACTGAAATCAATCCCCCTCCTCTAACCTTCGAAGTCCTAGCACCAAGCTTGAATGGAGCCTCGTAGTGGTGCTCTAGGAAGTCTCTTCCAAAATTATGGCCCTTTTTGTACAAGAGACACCAAATCCCGTATAGCTGCTTGCTTGTCACTATTCCCGTCTCAGAGCGGGCGTAGATAGTGTTTCCAAGAATCCGCTCGAGGTACCTAATGACTGGATTTCTGATTGCTGATGCTCGTGCATTCTGGCCTTTGTAATCCCCGGCCATTTCGCCCGTGATGTCCTTCCAAAATCCATTAGCATTGTACGATTTCGACACACGGTTCGGCCGAGATAAAGCTGGAAGCCCAAGTGCGAGGTTGACAGCTCCAACCTCACAATACTGCCAGTCATTCTGGTACTTGAACTTGAATGAGTTCTCGTCCGTCTTCTCGACCGTGGCGAGAAACTGTTCAACCAAGTCTGCATTCATCTCCATGTATAGCAGCATCTCGAAAAACTCAGTCATATTATTCCTCACGAAAATTCTCCTAATCTCTTCTTCAATCCCCAAATCTCTCATGAAGCTAACAACTGGTCTCCGGGTCTTTTCCACCTTCCCCGTGATCAAGCTCCATCTATATGCTATGTACCTCCAACTTTCCTGGTAATCCAGATTGTTCCACCTCGAGGGCAACAAACTCCTCCTCCTGAGATCGTTCGTGAGTTCCTCCAATTCGGCAATGCTCAACACTCTATCCTCATTCTTTTTAGGAGCCATTGTACCTGAGACAACATGGAGCAATTCAATTTCATTCATATCATTCTATGCACTTCAAATCAATTCCACACATCTCAAGTAATAATCTCAATTCTTTTTCTCTCAATCTAAACTTGAGTTTACTCACTCAATTCAAACCGCATGCTTTCATCTCAAAGTTCTCAAGGAAATTTCAAACAATTCATCAATCTCAACTCAATAATGCCTACAATCAAGTCTATCATGAAGTAACATTACCCCAACTTGTGTAATTTACATGCTCAAGACTCAATTCTTACCTATTCATGCTCAATTCAATCTCAATTCACAATAATTCCATCTCAACATGCAAAAACCCATATTCTTTCCTCAAATTCATACTTTCTCACTCTAGAAATTCACTCATTCTACTCATGCAATTGCAAAATTGAAAGTAAAACAAGTGAACCCATAACAAATTATCAACATTCATCAACAAGGAATCAAGAATCAACAAGTGTTTGCATAAATCCCCAAAATTTCGAACCACTTCAAGAACCCTAATTCATGCCTAAATCAATCTTTAAACTACGAATTGAAAGACCATAGATAGAAATTGCGTACCTTTCTTGAGGATTTAAGGAATATATGTGAAGAAATTGAATGTATTCGTGAGAAATTCGTGAAAATTGGCCAATATCCGCCGGAATTCGGCCAATTCGCCCCTCTGAGTGTGTGTGAGTGTGTGAAAATGTGTGGAAAAAAGTATTTATAGATGGGGTAAAATCTGGGCCGAAACCCGCGATCCGCTCGAGCAGACCCGCTCGAGCGGCGAAAATGTTCTGTATAATTTGGGGCGCTCGAGCAACACGCTCGAGCAGCTCCAAATTTAAACTTCAATTTTCGTCGTTCAAAACTCGAAATTTCCCAACGAACCACACTCGAACAATCAAAACACTTTTCCAAAACATGAACTAACCTGAGAACTCCTCGATTTAAGCCAGGTCGCTCATTCGACCGAGGAGTTGGGGTCTCTTCCAAACATACAAATCACCAATCCAATTCACGCCGAACTTAAGCGACCACACTCAATTCGATCCAACTCCACTCAAATAGCGATATTTTCGAAAAATTTGACCAATTTTTCATTAGAATTTCGTGTACGAACCCGAAGTACGAATACACACCCCCCAAATTTTGTTCTTGCTACGCAATAATAAAGTTTGAAAAGAATGAGTACGTACGAGTAAGTACACCAAATTCTTATGAACTTAACTCACTATCAATGCAAAGTAACGAGCGAAAAGAAACATCACCCCCCCAAACTTCGACTTCGCAAAGAGGTCTACGTTTGGGGTTCAGTTTACCTCAAACTCCAAAAATCGAATGCTTTCCTACTCGACACGTGTTCTACTTCATGGCTTTCTTCACCTTAAGCTCACATACTCGAAATAAGCACCACGAAACAAGCCTACACCATATAAACTCTAACACACGAGGTTAACACTTACGATTCACAAAAACAACGAAATAAACGAAACATATAAAAACAAGTAAAAATGGGTTGCCTCTCATTAAGCGCTAGTTTTAAGGTCCTAATGCCGGACCGAGCTCGAAGGAGCTCACGGGACTTGAGAATCTAAAATACCTCCCTTATTCTCATAAGAGAAGTTAAAGAATTTCTTCACTCGATGCCCGTTCACCATGAATCTATGTCCATCATCCTTCTCGACTTCAAGGAATCCACTCTTATGTACTTCCCTCACAATATACGGCCCGTTCCACTTGGACTTAAGCTTTCCACCAAACAGCTTCATCCTCGAATTGAATACGAGGACTTGATCACCCACTTTGAACTCCTTTTTCCTCAATTGTGAATCATGCCACTTCTTGGTTTTCTCCTTGAAAATTCGGGCATTCTCGTAGGCACTGTCTCGAAACTCCTCCAACTCATGTAATTGGAGTAATCTCTTCTCACCAACCAAGGCACTATCAAAATTCAGCTTCTTTATCGCCCAATATGCCTTATGTTCCAACTCCACGGGTAAGTGACATGCCTTTCCAAAAACCAATTGATATGGAGACATACCAAGAGGAGTTTTGAAAGCTGTCCTATACGCCCAAAGTGCATCATCAAGCTTCATCGCCCAATCTTTCCTACTAATGCTCACCGTCTTCTCAAGGATCTCCTTGATTTGACGGTTAGAAACCTCTGCAAGTCCGTTAGATTGAGGATGATAAGCAGTAGAGATTCGATGACTTACCTCGTATTTTGACAGCAACTTTTCCATCTATTTGTTCACGAAGTGACTTTCCCCATCACTAATCAAAGCTCTTGGAACTCCATATCTTGCAAAGATGTTCTTCCTCAAGAACTCGATAACCACTCGGGAATCATTCACTCGAGTCGGGGCAGCTTCAATCCACTTCGAGACGTAATCAACGCATACGAGAATGTACAAGAATCCATTGCTAGGAGGAAATGGACCCATGAAATCAATCCCCCATACATCGAATATCTCAACTTCCATGAACACGTGCATAGGCATCTCGTCCCTCTTAGTAATGGAGCCAAATTGTTGGCATTTCTCATACCTCTTAACCCATTCCATGTAATCTCTCAAAAGTGTTGGCCAATAAAAACCAGATTGAAGCACCTTCCTTCCGGTCTTTTCTCCACCCAAATGTCCTCCACATGGCAAGGCGTGGCAAGGCCTTATGATGTTACTTCACTCCTCTTCGGGCACACACCTTCTCAACACATGATCAATCTCTCTTTTGAACAAGTAGGGATCGTCCCAAATAAACTCCCGTACTTTCTTCAAAAATGCCTTCCGATGCACCGAGTCTATCTCAATGGGCAACTCTCCACTTGCTAAATAGTTAGCATAATCTGCAAACCAAGGCGCCTTCCCTTCAACTCGATATACCGGGATGTCTCCTAAGCCAAAGAGCTTCTCATCCGGAAATTCATCGTTCACCTCTCGATCCTCCACGGTGTTTTTCTTTGTGAGCTCCAATCTCGAAAGGTGATCTGCTATCACATTCTCACATCCCTTCTTGTCTCGAATCTCCACATCAAACTCCTGGAGCAACAAAATCCATCGAATGAGACGGGGTTTTGCATCCTTCTTACTCATAAGATACCGAATCGCTGTGTGGTCCGTATATACAATTATTTTCGTCCCTACTAGGTAGGGTCAAAATTTATCAAAGGCATACATGACCACCAACAGCTCCTTTTCGGTCGTGGTGTAATTCACTTGAGCAGAATTCAGCATCTTCGAGGCATAGTAAATAGCGTGAAAACGCTTCTCACGAATTTGCCCCAAAGCAACCCCCATCGCATAATTACTAGCATCACACATCAGCACGAACGGGCTAGACCAATCCGGGGTCACAAGTATTGGGGCATTCACCAACGCTTCTTTCAACCTATTAAAAGCCACTAAACACTCATTAGTAAACTCAAAGATGACTTATTTTTCAAGAAGCCGCGAAAATGGTTTAGCTATTTGTGAAAAGTCTTTGATGAAGCGTCTATAAAAACCCGCGTGTCCTAAAAATGACCGAATCCCCTTCTCGGTCGAAGGTGGTGGAAGCTTCTCAATAGCAATCACTTTCGCCTTGTCAACTTGGATACCTTTCGAGGACACATGATGTCCAAGAACAATACCCTCTCTTACCATGAAGTGACACTTCTCCCAATTAAGCACTAAGTCTGTCTCTTCACACCTGCTCAACACAAATTCAAGATTGATTAGATATTTATCAAACGACTCCCCGTAGATGGAGAAGTCGTCCATGAAAACCTCCATAATCCTCTCAATCAAACCATGAAAAATCGCCATCATACACCTTTGAAAGGTGGCGGGTGCATTACACAACCTAAATGGCATCCTCCTAAAAGCAAAAGTTCCATAATAACAGGTGAAGGTGGTTTTCTCTTGATCCTCGGGGGCTATCATGATCTGATTATACCCCGAGTACCCATCTAAGAAATAGTAATACTCAAAACCACCTAATCTATCAATCATTTGATTAAGGAACAGTAGAGGAAAATGATCCTTACACGTTGCCTTGTTCAACTCCCTATAATCTACACACACACGCCATCCCGTCACTAATCTAGTGGCTACCAATTCATTAGACTCCGTCTTAATCACCGTGGTACCCCCCTTCTTAGCAACTATGTGTAACGGACTCACCCATGGACTATCAGAAATAGCAAAAATCATGTTGCTATCTAACAACTTCAAAACTTCCTTATGAATCACCTCTTGAATTACCGGATTAACTCTACGCTGATTTTGCACTATCGATTTTCTACCCTCTTCTAATCTAATCCTATGCATGCAAATCGAAGGGCTAATTCCCTTAATATCTACGATCGACCATCCTATAGCAGATTTGTGCTTACGAAGCACCACTAAAAGTCTCTCTAGCTGATCATCAGATAAAAGGGCAGATACAATTACCGGATATGTGTCGGTCTCATCCAAGTAAGCATACTTGAGGTGGTCGGGAAGTGGCTTCAACTCTTTTTTCGCCTCCAATGGTGGTGCTTTATCGAACATCTTCTCAAAAGTTGACTCCTCGGCTTCCAAGTCGTCCTCATCCTCTACTTTCTTCATCTCCAAGAACTTGACATCTTCATTGTCTTCCAAGCTGTCAAAATAATCAAGATCATAAGAATCATAAGATAGATCGTCAAGGATAGGATAATCAAACTGATGCACATAGAAAGAACAAGGGTTGAAAAGTGTGTCTTCAACACAAGTGTCCGTGATATCAATGAAGTGGCAACTCTCATCTCCCATGGGGTATTTCATAGCCTCATAAATAGCTATCTTCACTTCTTGATCATCAACTTTGACCGTAATCTTCCCATTCGCTACGTCAAGCACCATCCCGGCGGTAGCTAGAAACGGCCTCCCTAAAATCAGTGGCACATGCTCATCCTCTTCCATCTCGAGTACTACGAAGTCGGCGGGAAAAACGTGATTCTCCACCGTCACTAGAACATCCTCCACTACTCCTTGAGGTCTCGTGATGGACCTATCAGCAAGCTGGAGCATCATCATCGTGGGTTGAAGTTCGCCCACCTCTAATTTCTTGAACAACGAAAGAGGCATCAAATTAATGCTCGCCCCGAGATCACACAATGCTCCTTTCTTGATACTGTTCCCGATATCACAAAGAATGGTGAAGCTCCCGGGATCCTTCATCTTGGGAGGGAGCGCCTTGTGCACCATCGCACTCACCTCGTGGTTCAAGTGCACTAACTCAGGTCCGTCTACTCTCCGTCTCTTCGCTATCAAGTCCTTCAGGAACTTGGCGTAGTTAGGCATCTGTTCCAAAGCATCATAAAAAGGAATGTAAATATGTAGCTTTTTAAAAACATCAAGGAATTTAGCAAACTTTTCATCAAGCTTATTTTTCATGAAGCGCTGTGGATACGAGCCATGTATCACAGATTTGGGTACCCCCCATTCATCTTTCTCAGTCTCTTTTGCATTCTTCCTTGCTTCCTTTGCCTTCTTCCACTTTGGAACTCTCTCAATCTCCTCTATCTCCTCTTCAAGCTCTTTGCTCTCATTAGACTCATCCACATCTTTGCTTTTCTGAATGCCTTCACTCTCAATCCCCTTCTCAACTCCTACCTCCTCAATCTCATCTCTAACCGCCTCAGACTCTTTTCCTTCTATCTCAACCTCTCCTTTGGGCGTCTCAGGATCAGCAGGCATCTCAGGACCATCATACTTGGTCCCACTTCTCAACTCAATAACCTTGCAATGTTCCTTTGGGTTATCCTCGGGCATTGAAGGATACTTACCAGGCTCTCTCGGCTGAGACTTTGCAATTTGACTAATTTGATACTCGATAGAAGTGAACCTTCTGTTGTTCTCTTGCTGAACTCGATTCCACTCTATGTCTCTCTTTTGGAGTTCTTGATCTCGATGATCATCTTTCTTATGCAACTCCTTCACATCGTACTCCAAAGAGGACAATCGCTTGCTACCTTCCTCCACCTTCTGAAGGATAGCTCTCAACATCTCCTCGGTTGATGCACCGCCTTCACCACCAGGAGGTTTATACCCCGGATCAACCCCTGGGGGAACTATAATACCAGCCTTTGGATTAGCATATGAGAAATTCTCATTCTTCCTCCATGTGTTTTGAGGAGGCTGCTGGCCTCCTTGATACCCTTGTGTGTTCCTCCATTGATTTTGAGGTGGCTGTGGGCCTGGAGGTACAAATGGTTGGCCATAAGGAGGCCTTCCAAATTGATTTTCACCTTCTGGATACCCGCCTTGTGGATAGTTAGGCCTTCCCATATAGTTGGCCTCTTCTTGCTGACTCGTGGGTGGGTCCACTTTCTCATTCACCGCTACATTCCCTCCAACCAGATTCTGCCCCATCTCAAGGTTGCTGATCTTCTCCATCATTGCCATCAACAGCTTCCTAGTACCCTCATTCTCCTCCAACTTGCAAACTCTCTGAAACTCTGGATCCTCGTTCCATGCTCCGGCATTCGTGACAATGTTATCCACGATCTCTCTACATCTCGCTATCCCTTGGTTCAGAAAAGCTCCACTCACACATGCATCTAAATGGGCTTGGCCAGCCTTGCTGGCTCCACTATAGAAGAACACTATGATATCTTCCTCATTGTACCCGTGCTGCGGGCACTCAATCAACATATTTAAGTATCTCTCCCACGCTTGGCGTAAATCCTCTCCTGACTTCTGACGAAAGGAAGAGATCTCAATTCTTGCTTTAATAGTTCTCGATGGAGGGTAGAATCGCTCGAGGAACAGACGCTCGAGCTCGGCCCATGTGGTTACACCTCCCCGTGGGAGCGTGTTATCATACCACTCTTTTGCTATTCCCGTCAATGAGAATGGGAACAGCCTAAGCCTCTTGGCATCTTCAGACATGCCGTTATAATTGAATGTGGAGGCTATCATGAGGAAACTCCTCAGGCGAGTGTGAGGATTCTCCTTCCCAACTTCCCCTTTGAACTGGTTCTCAGTAAGAAGCTTAAGAATTCCCGGGGAAATCGAGAAGTTATTTGCCTCAACAGGAGGCAATGCCACTCTATCATAGTATCGTTGTGGCTGCGCTGCAAACCTCCCTCGAATAGCCATATTTTGATCTACGTTCTGAGGAACGTGTTGAGGATTAGCAGCTCGTACGGGTACTTGTTGGGGTGGTGGTTGGTAAACAGGTGGTTGATTGTAAACTGGAGGTGGAGGATACGGGTATGGTGGATAAGGATAAGGTGGGTATGGGTAGGGTGGATAAGGTAAGTTGTTTTGTGGTAAGTTAGGATGTGGGTAAGCAGGGTTGTTATGCGGATTTTGAACAATGTTATGAGCTGGGCTATTTTGGTTCTGAGTACCCGGGTTTTGGCTCTGGCTTTCTCCTAACGAATCTTGATTCTTAATGGTATTGCCGTTAGTGCCGTCAACCCGGTTCAATGCTTGATTGAACTCATTCTCGACATCATCCAACTCATTAGTAATGTCCATTGGTTCTTTCCCTCCGGCAGCGTTCATTCTTCTTAAGAAGGCTCAGTTTCTTCTTGCTATTGTCTCAGGATCTAACGGTAACCTCTCTTCGCTCGTATTGCCTTGTGAGCGTGTTTTCATAAACATGAAACACTAACAAAAGAATCAAAACGCAACTGCCGAATATGTACAAAATAAAAAAAAAGACAAGAAAATCACTCACTACTAACTACTAAGCTATCGACAAGTCCTATATAAAAAAAGACATACAACGCCATCCCCGGCAACGGCGCCATTGACTTGAAGAGAATATACTAACTTCTACTAGTAGATTCCTCGCAAGCGTACGAGTTCACTGTAGTATGAGTAAGTATAATGACCAAGTATATCGAACCCAAGGGATGGAGTGTAGGCAAATAGATCCCTGAAGATCTACGCGTCGTAGCTAATATGAGTGTAATGTTTTTGGGTTTTTTTTTTAAAAATTAAATAAAAGACTAAAATTATCCTAGGAATGCAAAAATCAAAATTAAACTAAGAATTGAAGGGTTGTTTTCAAATGAGATATGGTGATGCTAAGGATAGGAATCCCTACGTATACTAACGGAGCAGGTGCATAATCAAAATAACTGTGACGCGCAAGAGATAACCTAAGTAAAAGAATGCAAGGTGAAAGCTCAAGATTCTAAACCCTAATACTTTACCCTAACACTCGACTTCACTAATCCACTAACAAGTTAATAGATTGTGCTTAATTAATGAGATCCTAATTTAACTAAGGTGATGCGGTCGTCCTCCTTCGCTAAACTGGTAGATGAATTAACCCTTTCTAAACCCTCTAGTTAAGTCTACTCGTTGTTAAAGAGTGATACGGTCGTCCTCTCTCTAACACTTTCGAACGAAATTCAAAAGTAAAGTTAAGATTAATTTTAAGAATTCATTAATCAAGAGAATTAAAACCTAACGTCACAAGTTATCCCAATTACATACCCACAACCTACTTCTACGAGTTCATCCTACCCCAAGCATGCAAGGGTTTTAGCTAGACATATGTTTTACGTAATGTTGGGAAAATGTATAAGACTTATGTTTTGATTAGATGCCAAAATGTTCCTCCTAAGTTGTTTTGTAAGTAAATTATTCAGTAGAGTTAGTACTTAGTTAAACAGTTCAAAGTGTTAAGAACTGGAGTACAATTAGTAATTGTAAGAATGTATTTAAGAATGAAGTCCGCTGAAGATGAAGTCCACTGAAGTGAAATCCGCTGAAGACATGTGATCTGAGAATAAGTCTAAGTCTTGAATGTTTTCTAAGTACATTCTCACTAAGACTAAAACTATCAGGAGAGGACCAAGGTCCACTGATGGTAACTAACAATGCACATTCAATGCTAAACATATTAAAAACTGTTAGTTAATCTGGTTGAAACAAGGCAAAATGAATTACATTGAAGCTTACAATAAATAAAGGAATAAGAAGGTTCTCTCAGAGGAGTTCCACTTTAAAGCAAGACAAGAATCTGGGCATACAGACTAAAGGTCCAATGAGAAGATGACATGTCAGTGTACTTTACTGACAGCCGACCTGCCCCAGCCTGACAAGTACCAAAAGTCTTTCCCTAGCAATCTACAGAAAGTTGGTGAACAGGCATGGTCTTTCAGCCGTTTCTTGACAAGACTTAAAGCTTCAAATAGAGCCGTTTGAACCAATCAGACACAAGAAGACTTACTTGAGAAGATTCAATTCCAACGGGAAGATTTTCAAGGAAGCCTATAAATACAGAAGGACGTGCTCATTTCTATGAACGGGAAACTCACAAGATCAAAGCTATCTCTACATTCATAACAACTAAGAAGCACTCGAAATTACCTTTGTTTCCCAAGTGTTTCACATTTGTAGAGAGCCTAACAAACCTTCTGTAACCAAGCTTAAAAGCTATACCCAAATCTTAGAAAGAGATAATCTAATCCTAAGCCTTGAGCTAAACTTGTAAGGATTATCTCAAAATAGTTGGAACCAAAACCCTACTCAAAACCCTACTCAGTGTTTAGGTTGAGAGCCAATGTTAAGTGGTGTTAGTAAGCTGATTGTTGTATCAGTCTGAAAGCTGGTTTGTTTTGGGAACTAGGACCTGAAATTTCCTAGTGATCAATCATCCTAAGAGAGGATTAGTTGATCAGTCACCTTGGCACTATAACACAAGGAATTCCAAGTGAAAGGAATTCTCATGTTTGATCAGGACAGTGGACGTAGGAGATTCATCTCTGAACCACTTTATACCTTGTGTTCTTATTATCTGCTTTCTTAAGTGTGTGTTCTTCTCAAAGTTTATCAAAGTAAAATGAGTTTTCTAAGGGCTCACTAATCCGTATCTGAAAGCTAATTAGATAGTAGTTCAACTGAAAGTCTTGAGCTTTCAGTGGAGGTATTATCTCAGTAAGCTTTCACAAAGTAACTCTCAGCAGACCTCAAGTCCACTGACGAGCTACTGTCTTAAGTAACCTGATAAGTTTTTAAAAGAAGTTTTAATTTGTAACCACAGGTGTATTCCCCCCATACACCTGGTTACTCGTTTCGGGACCAACAATTGGTATCAGAGCAGTGGTTCAAAAGACCATTGTTCTAAGTATACCTTGTGCTTAAAGGTATTTTTTCAAGGTCACCTGAATTGATCTTTTGATAAACTTGTTTTTATACTATGGCTGACAATGCAGCTAGGGTAGCACCACCAGCAGAGAACAACATGGGAGTTAATCCCTTGAACCATATGTCTCATCACAAGCTTCCACAATTCTCAGTGGAAAACTATGACTTCTGGAAGATCAGAATGAGAGCTCATCTTGCCTGTGTGCATGATGAAATGTTGAGGGTTATTACTAAAGGTCCATTTGTTTTTATGACACCTAACCCTAGAACTACAACTGAAACTATTGCAGATCCTAGAGAAGAATGGCCCAAAGATGAAGATAACTTTACTGCAGATGAAAGGAGGAGAAACAATCTCAACTTCATAGCCATGAACATTCTCTACACCACCATTCCAGATTCTGTAATGGGAAGAGTGATCCACTGCAAGACTGCAAAGGAACTATGGGACACTCTTGCTCTCATGTGTGAAGGAACTGACAAGATAAAGGAGAACAAGCTTTCAGTAGCTGTTCAAAAGTATGAGCAGTTCACCATGGAGCCCACTGAGACCATTGACCAGCTTGATGGGAGATTCACAGACATCATGAATGAGATAAATTCTCTGGGAAAAGTCTATACCAAGAGGGAGGTTACCTTAAAGATCCTGAGAGGTCTAACCTCAAGATGGGATGTGTACTCTGTGATGATGCAGAATACCAAGGATCTATCCAACATGTCTATGCAACAGGTATTCTCTGAACTCAAGGCTTATGAGTTTGATCTGAACAGAAAAAGGGCTCCTGATGAGACCTCAGCTGAGAAGGGAGTAGCCTTCAAAGCCAAGGAGTCTGAGCCAAAATCCCCAAAGCCTCAGAAGAGTACAAAGGCAAGCAAGTCACAAAGCAAGGCTGAGATGCAGGAGGAACTCAGCCTGATGGCTAGAAGGTTTGAACAACTTAACAGTCGCTTTGGCAAGTATAAAAGATTTTACAGGGATAACAGGGAAGGTAGAAGTTATCCACAAAAGACCACCAGAGAAGGAGAGAAAAGCTCATCTGAGCTGGAAAAGAAGAAGGAATACAAGAATTACACCAAGGCTGAAGGATCATCATCAAAGACCAGAGAGTCCACTGAGGAAAAGAATGATGATGCCAACATGTGTTTTCAGTGCAAGAAGATTGGGCACTTTCAATATGATTGTCCTCAACTGAGCACAAAATAAAGAAAGGAAAGACAAGCCAAAAGAGACAGAAGATATGGAGAAAGGAAAGCCATGGTGGCTGAGGATGTGGATGAAAATCTGGAGTCATCTGATGGACTGTTCTCTGACAGCAGAGAAGAACCCGAGGTACAATCTAAACCATCCATTTCTCTAGAACACACACCTGAGCTAAGCTCAGAGTCAACTGAGGAACTCAATCTTCAGTCCGCTTTGGAACAGTTGATGATTGATTTCTCAAGGTTGCAAGAAGCAAGTTTCTGTCTTCAAGATGAGAACAAACAACTCATGAGTGAAAACTCCAAGTTAATTGAGTCTGGGAATCAAGCAGATCTGAAATCAGCCAAATCTACCATTGAACTGACAAAAGAGGTGGAAACCCTCAGGAGTCAAGGAAATGGTAGAGATCAACTGATAAAAGATCTTAATGAATCTAAGACAAAGGTAACTGAAGATAATTTAAAATTGGTAAGCCAAATAAATGATTCTCTCCTGAAAATTGATGTCTTACAAAAATCTGAAGAGACCTTGTTAAAAAGGATTGATGCTCTAAACAAACCCTCTCTTGCCATAGAGGAGATTCAAAATTTTCAAATCAATCCTAATAACAAGTGTGGGATAGGCTTTATTCCAAAACCTTCAGAAGGTCCTCTGAGTGTTGCTTCTTCAAGTGGCACAAAGAGAGTTTTTGTCAAGTCTGTGACATTTCAACCACATACTGTGGTTAAAGGAAAAAGACCAGCTGAGATCACTCAAAAGAAAAGTCAATCTAAGCCAAAACCAAATGGAAAGGTTCAGGTGACTTATCAAACTAGATCTCAGCAGAGGTACTATCAGCCGAGGTCTTCACAGATGAAGCAACCTCAGCTGAAAGCATCCAGGCATGAGCAGTCCTCAAGGAATGACTCATATGGAAGACCTATTCCTTTTGTGCCTAAAGGAAAAGGTCCTTCATACCTTTATCAACAAAAACCAAGACCAGGTGCACCCAAGCCAAAGAGAAAGAATGTGAAGAAGGTTCCTGTTCCTTCAAAGGCTGACACCCATAGAAAGTTTACTCCCAAGGCACCTAGGGAGATAACAATCTATGTAGATGTTTATGGAAGACAAATTAGCCAATCTAAAGTGATTAGAACTGTGAGGCAAGTTTGGATTCCGAAAGGTACAGCTAACCTGGTAGGACCCAACACCAAATGGGTACCTAAAGCTTGATCTGTGTTTGCAGGGCTCAGTGGACCACAACAAAGGAGAAGCTCTTAAATCATCAGTCTGGTACTTGGACAGTGGATGTTCTAGGCACATGACTGACAACAAAGATCTCCTGACAGAATCTGTTGAGAAAGAAGGTCCACAAGTCACCTTTGGTGACAACTCACAAGGAGCCACTAAAGGTTATGGTACTTTAATAATTGGCTCAGTAAGGGTAAGCAATGTATCCTTTGTCAGTGGACTTAAGCATAATCTTCTGTCCATAAGTCAATTCTGTGATAAAGGATACATTGTTGAATTTTCATGTAACCTGTGTTTTGTTAAGAATATATCTTCACAACAGATACTACTAACTGGGTCAAGAAAGGGAAATGTCTATCTTGCAGATTGGAAGTCTTGCACACCAAATGCATGTCTTATTGGTAAGAGCTCAACTGACACTAATTAGTTATGGCACAAAAGGCTAAGTCATCTGAACTTCAAGATGATGAACATGATAGCAAGACATGGACCGATAGAAGGAATGCCAAATGAAGTATACAACAAAGAACATATCTGTAAAGCCTGTCAGGAGGGAAAGCAAGTAAAGGCATCTTTCAAAAGCAAAGTAGCAACCTCTACTGACAGAGTACTTCAACTGTTACATATGGATCTTTTTGGTCCAGTAACCCCTGTAAGTATCAATGGGAGAAAGTATACACTTGTTGTTGTTGATGACTTCTCCAGGTACACATGGGTGATATTCCTAGCAAGCAAAAAGGAGACTCAACTGAGGCTGCCAGAGCTCCTGAAGAAAGTTAGCAATGAGAAGAGCCTAAACATTGTAAAGATAAGATCAGATAAGGGCACTGAATTCATTAATTCTATTATATCTGATTACTGCAAAGAATTAGGTATTTCACATGAGACATCAGCTGCAAGAACTCCACAACAAAATGGAGTAGCTGAAAAAAGAAATAGAACTCTCAAGGAGGCAGCAAGGACAATGTTTGCAGAAGCTCAAGTTCCTAAAAGATTTTGGGCTGAAGCTATCAACACTGCCTGCCACAGGTATCTTACTTTCATATTTTTGGTTGCAAGTGTTTCATTCACAACAATGGGAAAACTCAACTGAAAGCTTTTGATAGCAAAGCTGATGAAGGAATTTTCTTAGGATATTCCCAAATCAGTAGAGCTTTCAGAGTTTACAACTGTAGAACTCTTGTTGTGGAAGAAACACCTCATGTGGTCTTTGATGAATCTACTTTTGAGTCCAGGAGTAAGGAGATTGAGGAGGTAATTAGCAAAAGACTAACCAGACTGAGTATCAAGTCTAAAGGTTATCCTGAGAATTGTGTTGATACATACATCCCAACATGGGACAATTTAGAAGATCAACAATTCAAGGAGGTTACCCAAAGTCAAACCACCCCTAAAAGCTCACCCGAGAGCTCTCCTGAACAAGCAACTGAACTGATGAACACTATCCCAGTTCAAGAGGTAAGTAATGTCAATGAAGATGTGGTCACAGCTGAGACATTCACTGAACCCATCATTCAAGGGGGAACCAATGAAATTACCATTGAGAATGAGAATACCTTGAATGATGACTCAGGACTTCAACCCTCTGTTTTATTTCCTGAATTCGATTTCATTCCTATATCTAGTGACTCAACTTCAGAAGAGTTAAACTCTACTGAAGGGCATCAGCCTAGGAGAACTTGGCTCTCAGATCACCCTGTTGAGCAAATCCTAGGTGATCCTTCCTCAGGAGTCAAAACTAGAAGTTTTCATGGAGAAAGTGCTTTGTTTTGTTGTTTCTTATCAAACCAGGAACCAAGTTCCATAGTAGAAGCACTTCAAGATTCCAACTGGATCATTGCCATGCAAGAAGAGCTCAACCAGTTCACAAGGAATCAAGTTTGGGAGTTGGTGGACAGACCATATCACTGCAATGTGATAAGAACCAAGTGGGTATTCAAGAACAAGAAGGATGAGAATGATATCATAGTCAGAAACAAAGCCAGACTAGTTGCAAAGGGCTACTCTCAAGTTGAAGGATTTGACTATGATGAAACTTTTGCCCCAGTAGCCAGATTGGAGGCAATAAGGTTATTTCTTGCATATGCTGCTCACAAGAAATTCAAGGTGTACCAGATGGATGTTAAAAGTGCCTTCTTGAATGGAGTACTCAATGAAGAAGTCTATGTGGAGCAACCCCCAGGTTTTGAAGAAAGTCACAAAGTATATAGACTGAGAAAAGCTCTATATGGACTGAAACTAGCTCCAAGAGCTTGGTATGATACTTTGTCACAATTCCTTTTGGATCATGGTTTCATCAAAGGGAGAGTTGATAGAACTCTATTCAGGATCACAAAAGGAGAGGACACCTTGCTTGTACAAATCTATGTGGATGATATCATTTTTGGTTGTCCCAACCAAGTCCTTTGTGAAAAGTTTTCTCAACTGATGAAGGGAAAATTTGAGATGTCTATGATGGGAGAAATGAATTTCTTCCTAGGATTTCAAGTTAAGCAGTCCCCTGATGGAATCTTCATCAATCAAGCCAAATATACAAGGGAGCTGATCAACAAGTTTGGATGCCAGACCAGCAAAGTAGCAAGAGTTCCACTTAACACCAACACCAAAATGGAACCAGGTGAGGATGGGGAATTAGTAGACCAGACTCATTACAGAGCCATCATTGGTTCTCTACTGTATCTCACAGCAAGCAGACCTGATATCACATTTGCAGTTGGGATTTGTGCAAGATATCAAGCCAACCCCAAGAAAAGTCATCTGGAAGCTGCTAAGAGGATTCTCAGATATCTTAAGGGTACGGTGAATATAGGATTGCGGTATCCCTCAGATGACAATCTGGAACTCACAGGATACTCAGATGCTGATTATGGAGGATGTAGAATTGACAGGAAATCAACCTCAGGCACTTGTCAATTCTTGGGAAGTAAGCTGATTTCTTGGTTCTCCAAGAAACAAAACTCAGTAGCCACAAGCACTACTGAAGCTGAGTATATGACAGCTGGAAGTTGTTGTGCTCAAATTCTTTGGCTAAGACAACAACTGAGAGATTACAACATTTTTGCCAATGAAGTCCCTATTTTCTGTGACAACAATAGTGCAATTGCTATTTTAGAAAATCCAGTTCTCCACACAAGATGCAAACATGTGGATATAAGGCATCATTTCATCAGAGATCATGTGGAGAAGAAGGACATCAAAATGCTCAAGATCCACACTGACAAGCAGAAGATAGATATCTTCACTAAACCCTTGGCTGAAACAAGGTTTCAAGAGTTGTCAGTGGAGCTTGGACTCCTAGATCCAGGAGAGTAAAGGAAGGATTGAATCTCAGAAGAGTTACCTTCAACTCAGTGGAGGTTCATATTCAGAAGAGGATCTTTCTCAGAAGAAGCTCTTCATCTCAGAAGAGGTCTGAATATCAGACGAGGTCGAACCTCAGTGGAGGTCAAAAGTTTATACTTAGTGTTTTTCAAATCTAAAGCCTCTTAGTTTTTAAAATATATATTTTGATTCAATAGAATTACTAATGAGTGCTTTCTGAAAATTAAATCTTTCTTACACTTTTTCGAAGAGATTTTGGTATGGCAAGCATTTAATGCGCATTATACAAGTCAGCTTTACTTTTACAGTTACCTATCTCACGCGCCTCAAAACCCGGACGATGTGACCTTCCGGCTACCAACCCTTTCAATCCATACCATTCATTTTAGGCGGTTCTTTTCTAACCGTAAAGATTTCTTAAAAACTTCCCACTAAACTCTTAGGCTTTCCACGATCTCAAACCAGAATCAATCTCAGACGTTGATTTCTTTGTTCAATATAACCGCTCATTTCTCATATAAAAGTCCCAAATTTCAGCCTAAGAACCTTTTCGAACACACTTTCAAGCAAACACTTACTATCCATCCTATACACTCTGCATTCTTCTCTCAAACATCCTTGTTCAAATGGCTAAACTAAATCTCAGTTTTCTTACCAATAAGGAAAACTTCTGGTATGAACCCATTGTGGTTTTTGATAATCCGGAGATAGAAACCAAACCGAAATTTGCCCATATCAAAGAAGCCCTAGAATTGCTAAAATCTGCTGGGTTAGAGAAATTTCTATCTGTTCATCCTACGAACTGCTTTGGCAGGCAGGTTCTTGAGTTCTTCAACAATGTTTCCAACTCTGATTCAAGGATCAGGTCTCATCTTATACTTCAGAGGAAGAAGAGGGTGATGAGGGATGATGTTGAGATTGTTGAACACCAGAAGATTAAGAAGGAGATCCGTGTCAGTGGTGATGATCTGAAGGAGTTATTCAATCTCCCCTCTGAAGGTCTGAATCCAGATACCTGCATCGCGGATGAAGAGGAAGAATGGGTCAATACCATTATGCAGAGGAAGGTCAAGTATAGTCCAACAATGAACAGAAATATACTCTTACCAGTATATAATGTTCTCTGTGAAGTGGTGGGAAAATGTATCTTGGGAAACCAAGGGAGCACAGAACAAGTGAGCAAGCCGAAGCTCAGGTTGATGAAGGCAATAGTGGAGAGCAAGGAGAAACCATACAACTGGCAGCAATTCTTCTTGAGAGCATTGAACAAGGAGCACTCAAAACTCCAACCTGACAAAACTCCCCAACTATCCAGTAAGCTCAACTTTGCAACTAAAATTTCTTATCTAATAGAGAACGTAGATCTGGGAGTGGACTGGATTCCAGATAGGAAATGGAGCAATCTCAAGGCCTTGTTCAAATCTGGAAAAGCTCTGGAGACTAGAATGATCAAGCCTGCTGTGGAGAGCTCAAAGGCTGTTGAGGAAGAGGAGGCTAACCCTACTGAAGGGAAGAAAACCAAGCTAAAGAGGAGGCTGGTTAAATTAAGTGACAAGATGGCCCAGCACAAAGAAGCAGAGGCAGAGAAAACCTCTAAGAAGAAGAAGAAGAAGTCTCCTGAGGCAGAGAAGGACAGTGCCTCCAAGAAGGTCAGAGTCACCAACTCTACTGATGAATCTTCATCAGGTAACCCAGACTCTTCTCCTAACATCATCTCAACTGAGTCTGACTCAGATGTCCCTGCACCCACCCCCATCAAACCTAAAACAACTAAACCTCGCACTCCTGCCAAAACCAAACGCATCTCCACAATAACCAAAACCCCCACTGATGGCTCTCAACAGCCAGAAAGTGGATCCCAAACAACCCCCACTGAACCCATCTCCACCCCTACTGAAACCACTCCATCAAACCCTACTGAACCCATCCCCTCAACCCCTTCTGAACCCACATCATCAACCCCCACTGATGAAAACCAAACATCCACTGATACTCAAAACCAAACCCCCTCTGAACCAAACATTCCTGATTCACACTCAACTCAACTGGAGTCTATCCCAGAAGAGCCAACCGAAAGCAGATCCCCTACCCCTTCCCTTCCTTCAGACGATGAAGAAGAGTACTCATTCCTAGATACTCTCAAGGATGAGGTATCTTACTCTTTAGAGTCTAAATACCCTGAACTTGATCAATTTCCCACACTCAAAGCCATGTTCTCGAGACTGAGACTCATTGTCCAGCTCAAGGATAGAAGACTTGGTGAAATCCTTCTAGCTGTAAGAGGCGGCAATGCAGAGGAGTGGAAGAAGGAGGAAGTTGAAGTGCTGCAATTTGCTGGGATGCACAAGACCAGACTTCTCTGTGATGAGAAGATCTTTGAAAGTTTGGTCTTGGAGAAGATTGCTGAGGCAAAGAAGGAGGTAGAAGTTGAAAAGGCTGCTGATGGAGAAAAGCCAGCTGAACCCATAGCTGAGAAGGAGGAGGAGAAGGAGAAGAGTGAGGTGGAGAAGGTAGTTGAGACTGAACAAGAAGGGGGTGCTTCACCTAAGCAAGGTGGTGGCGAAGCAGCCAAGGATGTATCCATGGCAAGGGATACTGAGGCACAAAATTTGCCACAAGAGGGCTCAGTAGAGGTGTCTACTGAAGCTCTCCCACAACAACCCTCAGTGGTGGCTATAGAGTCAACTGAGGTGTCTGGTACTGAAGGAGTTGAAAAAATGAGTGAGAAAGAAAAAGAGGTAGAAATCACCGCTATGAAGAGTGGAGAAATAAGAGCAATCATCCCTGTAAAGGGTGAATTGGCTGAAAAAAATGCAGTTGAAAAAGAGAGTGAAGGAGAGAAAAGAAAGTTGAGTGAGGAGGAGGGAGTCCCCATGGAGATAGAGGCATCAGGAGACCTAGGTGGTGAGGCTGAGGGAGTTAGAACTAACACTTCTTGCCATGCAGGTACTCAAACCATTGAAATTCCCCCAGCTGTAGTCAACCTAACTCCACTGAGTGATGCTGTTCACTCAATCAAAGAAGAAAACCTTCCATCTCTTCAAACTCAGCTAAGGGAGGTCCAGGAGGTTGTACAAGAGGAGGTGGATGAGATGGTTATTCTCTCAGACCACATTGATGAACTCATGGAGTCCACAACTACATCACTTCAGAATCTCACACTTAAAGTTGAAGACTCTCAGCAGATGGTGATTGATGTAGTTGAGGGACAAAGTGTGTTAGTCATTGATGCCCTGAAGAAGCTGGAGAAGTCTGAAGAAGAGGCCAGGACCAAGTTTCTCAAAGACTCAGTAAAGAACGTATCCATCAACCTGAAGTCGTCAGTAGAGGCCTTCTCAGAAGACCTACTTGGAAAGGTTGAAGGATTATGGAACTCTAAGATGTCTGAATTCGAGGCCAAGCATGCTGAGCTAGGAGCCAAACTGGGAGAGGTACTGAAGAAGGCAGCTGAAGACTTCCCAACACAAGAGAAAACAGATGTGCTGATCAATGAGAAGCTAGCACAGTTTGTTCAATTTGGGCAGATAGCTGGAGCAACCTTGGAAAGGCTTGAAGATGAGGTAGATCATTGCTCAACTGAGCTGAAGGCATTGGCCCATGATCAACTGAAGCTCAACATCACTGTAGCTGAGTGCATGATTAATGCCGGAAAGGGGGAAAAGAGGATAAGTGCAAAGGACATGAAGCTTGATCCTAAGAATAAGATGAACATTATCCTTGAAACCCCTGACTTCGAGAAAGGCCAACAGATGAAGAGCACCTTGAAGAAAGTTGATGCTGAAGCTCAGAAGCTTGCAGAAGCCAAGAAGGGCAAAGAGACCACCTCAGCTGACCTTTCAAAGTTCAAAGAGGAGCATCTTAAGGAGAAGGAGGAGAGAGCTGCGAAGAAGGGGGAAACCACAAAGAGAAAGGCACATGATGCCCTCTCAGCAGAGGTTGCCAAAAAGACAAGAACCTCAGGGAGGTTGGCAGCTAAGTCCACAACCTCTACTGATGAAGTTCAGGTACTCCCCATTCTCAATCCTGAACCCTTATCTTCTGAACCTCCCAAGTCTGCACCCACAAAAGTCACAAAGCTCGTTGAGCTAATCAAAGAGGCTGGAGGAATGAATGAAAGAGCAAGGAAGCTGACAGCTCAACAACAAGAAAGGAGAGATAAGGTGGTTAGTAAGATGGAGACCATTGCAGAGCTAGCTGAAAGGAAAAGGAAAGATAGGCTGGCCACATTTGATAAAACTACTTCAAAGAAATTCAGGAGTGGTTATCAAAGGTGGGCTGCTAAGCTGAAGAGAGACAAGATCACTCCATCTCTGAACAGATTTCCTCATCATGATGCCTGGGTTCCTAAGAAGCTCAATGATGCTTGGGAGACTGCTAAAAGGGAATTGTGTATTCCTTTTATGTCAGTGGAGAGTTAGGAAGGGACAATGCTCAAGAAGTCTTCAACTCATGGTTGTTTGATGCCTATCCCAAACTCTATCCTGAGATCAGTGATGCTTGGAATGATGCCTTCCCTGATCAAGCCCTGAAGGCCCCTGAGCAAATCACCTACTGGCCTCCTCAAGATGCAACAGGTGCTGTTGATAGAGAAAGGATCACTGAAGAGTGGACATCCTTGTGTGAGCATCTTGGACTCAGAGGACACTCGAAGGAGATAATAGAGAGGAAGAACGAGCTGAAGATTAGAGTTTTCAAGCAGTATGGACTTGAACCCATCTTCGAATCCATCTGAGAAGTTTGTACTTTTTGCTGGGCATTTGTTTATAAGTCCCAGGTATGTTTAAGTTTGAAACTTTTTTATAGTAGACTTCATGTAATATGTACTTCATCATTTTATCAATGAAATGAACTCTACTGATGTTTTGCCAAAGATAATATCTCATTATCATTTAGGCTTATGCACTTGAATGTTTTACTTACAAAATCTTTGAACTTTGTATGTCATCTGAAGAACCTCATCTGAAAGAAGATATGTAATAAGATAGGTTCCGGCATTATCAAAAAAGGGGAAATTGTTAGGAAAATGTATAAGACTTATGTTTTGATTAGATGCCAAAATGTTCCTCCTAAGTTGTTTTGTAAGTAAATTATTCAGTAGAGTTAGTACTTAGTCAAACAGTTCAAAGTGTTAAGAACTGGAGTACAGTTAGCAATTGTAAGAGTGTATTTAAGAATGAAGTCCGCTGAAGATGAAGTCCACTGAAGTGAAGTCCGCTGAAGACATGTGATCTGAGAATAAGTCTAAGTCTTGAATGTTTTCTAAGTACATTCTCACTAAGACTAAAACTATCAGGAGAGGACCAAGGTCCACTGATGGTAACTAACAATGCACATTCAATGCTAAACATATTAAAAACTGTTAGTTAATCTGGTTGGAACAAGGCAAAACAAATTACATTGAAGCTTACAATAAATAGAGGAATAAGAAGGTTCTCTCAGAGGAGTTCCACTTTAAAGCAAGACAAGAATCTGGGCATACAGACTAAAGGTCCAATGAGAAGATGACACGTCAGTGTACTTTACTGACAGCCGACCTGCCCCAGCCTGACAAGTACCAAAAGTCTTTCTCTAGCAATCTACATAAAGTTGGTGAACAGGCATGGTCTTTCAGCCGGTTCTTGACAAGACTTAAAGCTTCAAATAGAGCCGTTTGAACCAATCAGATACAAGAAGACTTACTTGAGAAGATTCAAATCCAACGGGAAGATGTTCAAGGAAGCCTATAAATACAGAAGGACGTGCTCATTTCTATGAACGAGAAACTCACAAGATCAAAGCTATCTCTACATTCATAACAACTAAGAAGCACTCGAAATTACCTTTGTTTCCCAAGTGTTTCACATTTGTAGAGAGCCTAACAAACCTTCTGTAACCAAGCTTAAAAGCTATATCCAAATCTTAGAAAGAGATAATCTAATTCTAAGCCTTGAGCTAAACTTGTAAGGATTATCTCAAAATAGTTGGAATCAAAACCCTACTCAAAACCCTACTCAGTGTTTAGGTTGAGAGCCAATGTTAAGTGGTGTTAGTAAGCTGATTGTTGTATCAGTCTGAAAGCTGGTTTGTTTTGGGAACTAGGACCTGGAATTTCCTAGTGATCAATCATCCTAAGAGAGGATTAGTTGATCAGTGCACCTTGGCACTATAACACAAGGAATTCCAAGTGAAAGGAATTCTCCTGTTTGATCAGGACAGTGGACGTAGGAGATTCATCTCTGAACCACTTTATACCTTGTGTTCTTATTATCTGCTTTCCTAAGTGTGTGTTCTTCTCAAAGTTTATCAAAGTAAAACGAGTTTTCTAAGGGCTCACTAATCCGCATCTGAAAGCTAGTTAGATAGTAGTTCAACTGAAAGTCTTGAGTTTTCAGTGGAGGTATTATCTCAGTAAGCTTTCACAAAGTAACTCTCAGCAGACCTCAAGTCCACTGACGAGCTACTGTCTTAAGTAACCTGATAAGTTTTTAAAAGAAGTTTTAATTTGTAACCACAGGTGTATTCCCCCCCCATACACCTGTTTACTCGTTTCGGGACCAACACGTAAATAATAGCAATTTGTTGGTCCCGGTACAAGACTGAGGAATACGTGTATGGGGGGGGGGGGGGGAATACACGTATACCAATTTTTTTCAACTTAAAACTGAGTGAGTCCCCTTTACTCAGAGTGGTAAAGAACTAGGAGCTGATAACACACCTACTGACTACACTTGGTGCGGGTCAGTTGGCTAACTATCAGTTCAAGTTCAGTGCAGAAATGTTTGAGCCCTGAAAGTTTAAAGTCTTGTTTAGTTTGCTTTCTGAAAAACTTGTTTTACTCAATTCAGAATAGTGTTTAGTAGGGCAGTGCTCTTTTGAAGATCAGCCTGATTGATTCAGGTCTGATAAACTTGAATGCAATGAATGAACGAATAATATGGCAAGTATGCACAAAATCAAAGCAGTAAGAACACAAGGAGTTTAACGTGGTTCAGAGTCTCAAGCTCCTACGTCCACGGCCTGACTTAACAGGAAATCCACTCAAGGGATTCTTGTTTTTAACGTGCCAAGGTGCACCAAGACCAGCTATCCTCACTGATCTATACAACTCCACTTACTAACACACTAACTGACTTACTCCCAACAAACCTAACTTAGGGTTTTGGTTTCAGTTTGGATTCCAACTAAGTTGAGATTATCCTTACAAGGCAAAGCTATGCTAAGGATTGGATAATCTCTCTAAGCTTAAGATAATGCTTTTTAGCTCTTGGAATACAGAGTAACTCTCGGATGCTAAGAAACACTTGGGAAATTTAGATGGTTTCGAGTGCTTCTTCTTAAGGGTTGAATGATTTGAATGCTTGAGAGTTTGAGTAATTTCTGGCTTGGAAATTTCCCGTAACCTTGAATGGGTTCAAGGCCTTCTGTATTTAAAGGTGATTTGAAAAACTATCCGTTGGAGAGATAGCCTTCGAGTCATCTATGTAGAGAGGCTTCAAACGGACATATCTCCATGCAGCAGCCGTCCTTGCATGGATTTGGTATTTGCATTAAATGCCCATTAAATGCTTGCCCGTTGAATGTGCAGTCTGAATTCAGTCTCCATGTCAGGTTCCGTACGTGCGTGTCCTTCTCGGATTGGTCCACGTCATCAGGTTGGTGAGAATGTCAGAACTTATTCCTGTGCTTCAGGCTTGTCTTGTTAAGTTTATTTTGTCTTGAGCCCACCAGTCTTGTCCTGATGCTGAAATTCCTTTTGCATTGCTTGGCTCTACTCCAAGTCTTCCCATTAACTCAGTGATCTTCTGTTCCCTTCAGGACTGAGTTAGTAATGACCTCAGGGTCATACTCTTCATCACTGACACTTACTCAGCCAGCTTAGAGGACTGCCATAAGTTCAGGATGGTGCTCTTCGTCTTCAGGCTTTGAGTCTTGATTGTCACCAGTGAGTTCTCCTCTCACTGAGTACCTGTGAAGTGTAAAATGACTAAGTACTAATCCTAATCAAGACTAGCCTGATAAAGACAGATTAAGGCAAACATCTTTTCAGGGGCTTTGGGATTTTAATCAAAACTGACAATGTCCCAACAATTTTCCCCTTTTTGATGATGCCAAAACACTGAAAAGATCCTCAAAACATTTAGAGGAAATATGATAAACCTATCTATAAGATAAGACAGTGTTAGATCAGTTCTTGATAAAGTACAAAATTTAAAACAAACAGCCAAAAAGACAATGAGTTTTTTGTCTGTGGGCAAAAGTAATAGATTTCATTGATTGATTTGAAAATAGTTACAATGAAACTAATCTATTACAAAGAAGCCTGTGAACACCTAGACTAATCTCATCTCAGGTTTGAGTCCATATCCTGCATAGACTCTTGCCTTCAGCTCGTCAAGTCTTCCAGGTTGGTTCACGTATCCTTCAGCTTTGGCTATCTTCAATACTTCCATCATTTTGGCCTTTGTGTCATGCTTTTGAGTTCCAGGAACCAAGGGAGGAGTTCGAATGGTGAACTCAGGAGCCTTCACTTGAACTTGAGCTGCATCAGCCTCCTCCAAGATCTTCTGGAATAGCTCAGGATGATTGTCCATCATGTAGTCAGTGAAGTGGGCATTGATATCGTCAGTGTCGCCCCACTTCTTCACAACATACCACAGTCTAACAAATTCATCCCTTGCATCAGTCCAAAACTCCTTTAATGCCTCTGAGACGAACTCATCGACAAAAGCTTCCCTTACTCCTGATTCTGGCCTACTGACTTGAAGAATTGTTGATTTCCTAACTGTTGGCTTCTTCCTGTACTTCCTCGGCTCAGGCTTCGCCTTCTTCCTCCTTAGCAAGCTGATCACTGCATCATCCAGTTCTCGTTGTTGAAACTCAGTGATATCTGTCAGCTTCTAAACCTTTTTCTCTAGGATGCGCATCTTCTCCTTCTGAGCAATTTCAGCTCTGCGCATAGCCTCAGATTTCTCAGAGTGATCTCCCCATGCTTCAGCACATAACTCCGCCACCAACTCCCCTGAGTAAGTGATGGGATTCTTCTTTGAGCTCATGGGAGACGATCTCTGAACTGGCTCAGGTTGTTGCTTGGAAGGTTCATCAGCCTTTGCCTTTGTTGCCTCCTCCCTCAGCTTGGCAACAACTTCCTCTCCTTCCTTCTCCACTGCCGCTAACCTAGCTGACTTCCTCACCCTTAATATGTTCCCTTCAGGATTGACTTCAGGGTCAGCTAGAACGGTCTCACCTTGATTGACTGCCTCCGATGCCTCAGGGCGGGATCTTTTCTTCTTCTTTTCCCCCTTTTTGGCATTATCATTGGCCTCGGATGGGAATGCGTCAGATCCGCTGTTGATTACGAAGGAGGCTAGGGAATGGACATCATTAATTCCCTCCTTCAATAATTCAACTCCCATCGAAATTCCAGTGCCTGTGTAAGAAACCGAACTGATAGCGGCATTGACTTTCTTCTCAAAGACCTCCATAGAGAGTTGGAGACTTTGTTCAGCCTTGGTGATCCTTTCCTCCACCTTCAAGGACTCACCGCTGACTCTGCTGGCCTCAGTTAGTATCTTTGCAGACTCGTCAGTGGCCTTTGCCAAAATGTCTGCCACTGACTGAGAGATGCGATCCAACTTCCCTGACTCCAGCTCCAGTTTGGACGCTGAGTCCTTCATGGCCTGAGTGACAATAGCTCCAGTATGAACTGCAAGCCTGTCAGCTGCCTGATTCAACTTCTCATCCCTGATCGCATCCCTCTCATCAAGATTCTTGAGAGTATTCCTAAGCATCTTCTTGGTGCGCTTTCTCTCATTCTTCACTGACTTGGCCGTGTCAGTCATCGTTCTCTTTAGCAAAATTAGCTCCCTGTTGGCAAGGGTGTTGTAGGCTGACTTTGTCCACCTGATGTGTTTTGCCAGGGCCTTGGAGTCTTCTTCCTTTTCAGCTCGTAGCCTCATCACTTCCTCCTGAAGTTCAGCTAGATTTTCTGTGGTTTTCTCCTGCTTGACCTCCACTATGCTTGTAAATTCAGCACGTCCGACCCCGATTATTATCACATCTTCATCATCAACGGCCGCATCAGTGATTGGCTGCTTTTCCTTGTCAGCCCCTGCCACATCAGTCCCTTCTTCAAGGTGCACTGAAGGCAGTTGTGAAGTAGTCAAAGCCGCCTGCTCAGGCTCAGCTAAGCTAACTTGAACCTTAGGAGCAAGTCCCTCGGAACTGAGAGTCTCCTTGGATGCCTCAACATCTTCCTCTCTTGTCTCAGGGCAGGGAATCCCTTCATCGACAGATGTCTCATTGGCAGCTGAGATGTTCAAAACATCCTCAGCCACTGGTCCACCCTTGGCACCAGTGTCTTTATCAACTTCCCCCTGAGCCTGAGGCTCAGAGATCATCTCATCAACTTCTCTCGCAATCTCCTCCACTGCCTTCTCCACATCTCCACCCTGAGCTTCATCTTCATCCTCACCATCCTTCTCGTCACCAGACAGGATGTCAGCCTTGCTCTTGGACATCATATCAGCCACTAGCTGCTTCAGGTTGTCAAAGTTTAGAAGTTGAAGCCAGCTAGTCAGTCCAAAGTAGGAGCAAATCTTGGCCTCCTCCGTCTCCCAATGCTCCCAGTCACGAGCGTCCACTAGCAGATGCTGCTCCTGCATGTTTGATTATTTGAAGTCCAACCAAACCTTGAGCTCAATCACATACGCTAGCAGCTCAGTGTACTTGTACAGCCCAGGCCAGCACTTCCCTGCCCATTCTGTGGCATTCCCCCTGAGTGTGTTCTCAAGAATCCCACCAGCCATATGCTCATCTAACTCCTCCTCCTCCACTTCAAGGAATTCATCCTCTTCAGCTGAAATGGATTTGGGACAGTCTTTGGGATTGGGGTATGATGGAAAGTCTGTGGGGTTTGGAAGGTTTGGCTCGGCTGACTGGTCAGGCTCATTCGTGGGTGAATTTGATGGCGCTGACTCAGTAGGATGATTTGGCTCTGAGGTTTGGGGTGGTTGGGGGGTTTGAGGTGTGGGGTCAGGAATGGAAGGTGTTTGGGTTTCAGGGTGTGGGAGTGTTTGAGTGGGTGCTGTCTCAGGCTGCAACGACTCAGCCGTCTCGATAGTCTTTCTCACTACCTCCAAGTAAGAGGCTCCAGGAGAGCTTGACTTCTCCCTCTCACTCACCTCTGGCAGCTTCTTAGCTGGGGACTTTCCGGTTCCCTTTCTAAGTCTCTTTAGGGGCCTCTCTCCCTGAGCATACACCTCCTTTCTGACGTCATCGTCAGTTCCCTCAGCCTCAGACCAGGCCTTCTTGGGATCAGACTCAGTCCCTGATTTCGTGCTCTTCCCTGACAGCACGATCTTCACCCTCTTCTTCTTCTCAGCCGCGACCACCTCAGGCTGCTCCACCTCCTCCACTTTCTTACTCTTCTCAAAGAGCTCATCTACCCTTTCAATGAGACTGGTAGCCACTCTCTTGGCCTTACCAGCTGGCTTTTTGGCCTGACCCTTTGCTTTCGCATTGGGATCGGTCAGCCCTAGCACTGAATAGGTATCACTTAGTGAGGAAAACATTACCTTCTTTGAGGAGAGACTGTCCTCAAAATCGAAGGTATACCCATGGCAAGCATGAGCAATTAGGATGGACATCCTCGTTCCGAAAGGCAAGATTGCACTGACAGAAATGTGCTTCTTCTCCTCATCTCGCGTAAGCTTGTCCAACCCGGCCTGATGAAGTTGATCAAGAAAGAACTGCTCCCAGTTCGCTTCCACTCCATCAGCAATTGCCCCCATGAGTCTCAATTTGGGCAGACTCAGTTGCTCGTGAGAGCCAGTAGCGCCCATCACCATCTTGGACACCAAATCCACCAGAGCCCTGTACTCAGGCTTCAACGTATTCTTGTTCTGACGTGCCTTGAACTCTGATGACCCAGATTTGGTCCATTTCCCAAGGAATTCTCCCTCCGAGTTTTCCTTGTACGTTTTTGGGTTGATGCCTGAGGATGGCAACTTGAAGACTTCCTTCACCGCCTGCCTGATGTTAATAGTGACCACCTCTGTGTTGTAAAGAGGCTCACCGTCGCCGTCCTTCTCTCCCATCGGCTTCAGCGCAGTCACCTTCGTGAAAACTTCCCCTTTTCGCAAGAACAAGTTTAAGTATGCTTCCACAACTGTTCTTGGGAGCACGGAAATGGGGCGGGTGGTGAAGTATGTTTCCAACCCAGCATCGGAAATCCACTTGAATACTGGTTTGATTTCCTCAACTGTGAGACAGATACCTTCCATGGAGATGACTTGCTCCATGTGTACCAGCTTCTTTTCGACAACGTCCACGATCTTGTCGGTTGTCCAGTTGGAATCAAGGAATGCCATTGTTTTGGAAGAAGAGATTTTTGAAATTTCTGTGTTTGAGCAAGAGAAAACTCAGTGTGCAGATTGTGCGTTGTGTTTGCGTAAAAACCTCAAATGGCACTCTTAATTGATAAGACTAAGTCAGTTACTCAAACGTGGGGTTGAGATTGATCCCTGAATTCTAAAGGTTTTGAAATGAAGGGCCAGGATTAATCTCAGCTTCAATTAAACCCCATGTCAGTCATATTCCGTATAAAACGGACACGTATATGAAAAAGTAACTGTAGCATTAAATGCTCCGTGCGCGTGGGTTTTAAATATGAAAAGACGCGCTTTTAATGAAAACAGAATGCATTTAATAAAGATTTTCAGGACGAAGGACTCAGGGAGACGCTTGAAATTCACAAGAGTCAGGTTAGAACTCATACCTGTCAGGGAGACATTGTAGCACCCTGATACCTCGTTGAGTCGAGTCTGGCCTGAGTTCCCCCTAGAACCCTACACTGGCTGCTCTCCCGGATCTAAGAGTCCTAACTCCACTGACAGTTCCAAAAACCTTGCTTCAGCCAAAGGCTTAGTCAAGATGTCAGCTCTTTGCCTGTCAGTGTTAATCTTCTCCATCCTAATATCTTTCTTCTCCACATGATCTCGAATGAAGTGGTGTCTAATATCCACATGCTTGCACCTTGTGTGAAGCACTGGGTTCTGAGTAATTGCTATAGCACTATTGTTATCACAATAGATTGGAACCTGATTAGCAAACACTTGGTAGTCCCTCAACTGTTGCCTTAACCATAAAATCTGAGCACAACAACTACCTGCAGCCATATACTCAGCCTCAGTTGTGGATGTCGCCACTGAATTCTGCTTCTTACTAAACCACGAGATCAACTTACTTCCCAAAAACTGACATGTCCCTGAGGTTGATTTCCTATCAATCCTACAACCTCCATAATCTGCATCTGAATAACCTGTCAGTTCTAAGTTGTCATCTGAAGGATACCATAGTCCCATATTGACTGTCCTTTTCAAATACTTAAGTATCCTCTTAGCAGCCTCCAAATGACTTCTCTTGGGATCAGACTGATATCTAGCACACACACCAACTGCAAATGTAATGTCAGGCCTACTTGCAGTCAGGTACAACAAAGAACCTATCAGCCCACGATACTCAGTCTGATTTACTGAAGTCCCTTCAGTGTCAGGATCCATCTTCCAATTTGTGTTCATTGGGATCCTGGCTGGATTGCTGTTCTGAACACCAAACTTATGAATCAAGTCTCTTGTATACTTGGCCTGATTGATGAATATACCTTGATCAGTCTGCTTGACCTGCAATCCTAAGAAGAAGTTCATCTCTCCCATCATGGACATCTCAAATTTACCAGTCATCAACTTAGAGAATTTCTCACAGAGCTGATGATTTGGTGATCCAAATATTATGTCATCCACATAAATCTGGACCAAGAGAATGTCATCACCTTCAGTGATCCTGAACAATGTCCTATCCACAGTTCCCTTCTTGAACCCATGGTCTGTCAGGAATTGAGAGAGGGTATCATACCAAGCTCTTGGTGCTTGCTTGAGTCCATAGAGTGCTTTCTTCAAATGGTATACTCTATCTCCAACCTCAAACCCGGGAGGTTGCTCAACATATACCTCTTCATTGAGTACACCATTCAGGAAGGCACTCTTGACATCCATTTGATACACCTTGAACTTCTTATATGTTGCGTATGCAAGGAACAACCTGATAGCTTCCAACCTAGCCACCGGAGCAAAAGTTTCATCATAGTCTATTCCTTCAGACTGACAATACCCTTTTGCAACCAGTCTAGCCTTGTTCCTTACCACAACACCATTTTCATCCTTCTTGTTCTTGAAGACCCACTTGGTACCAATCACACCTTGATGCCTAGGTCTATCTACCAGTTCCCAAACCTGATTCCTTGTGAGCTGATTCAACTCCTCTTGCATGGCAATGATCCAGTTCGAGTCAGTGAGAGCTTCTTCAATATTCTGAGGCTCTTGCTCAGAGAGAAAGCAACAGAACAATGCACTCTCACCATGGAACCGTCTGGTCCTGACTCCCTCAGTTGGATCACCAATGATTTGATCAATGGGATGATCTTCTAACCATGTTCTCTTGCCAGGAGTAGTTCCTGAAGTACCTGCAATGTTAGTGTCTACAAGCTCATGAAATTTAGGAAATTGAACAGAAGGGGATGATCCTGAGTCAATTCCAAAGGGATTAATGAGTTCAATGTCAGGGACATTGATTCCCCCTTGATTAGGTGACTCAGGAACCGTCTCAGCTGCAACAGCATCTTCATAGACGGTGCTTACCTCAGGTTGAGCCTGTTCCTATGTCTGAGGCTCAACACTCCCTGAAGTGCTGGGCTTAGGAGTGGCACCTGATTCATCATCCTGATCGTCATCATTATCCCATCTCGGAATTGGCACATTCTTGATCTTGGGATCATGTTGATTCTTCAGGCTCAGCCTTGTCACACTCCTTGTGACCTCCTCAGTGTCAGGATTCAACATCTTTGCCCTAGACTCATTAGCAGATTCATCAAAGACAACATGGGGTGATTCTTCCACAACAAGGGTCCTACAATTGTAAACCCTGAAGGCTTTACTAACTTCAGAATATCCTAAGAATATTCCTTCATCAGATTTGCTATCAAAGGCTTTTAATTGAGTTTTCCCATTGTTGAGGATGAAACACTTACAACCAAATACATGAAAATAAGAAATACGAGGTTTCCTTTTGTTCCATGTCTCATATGGGGTCTGAGCATGTTGTTTGTTTAGCATGGATCTGTTCTGAGTGTAGCATGCAGTGTTGATTGCCTCAGCCCAGAATTTCTTGGGCAATCCTGACTCAGCCAGCATGGTCCTTGCAGCTTCCTTCAGTGTCCTGTTCCTCCTTTCAGCGACACCATTCTGTTGTGGGGTTCTAGCTGCAGAAGTCTCATGAGCTATACCAAGTTCATTACACAAGTCAGAAATATATGAATTTATAAATTCAGTGCCCTTGTCAGATCTGATCTTAGTAATGGACTGATTCTTCTCATTGCTGAGTCTCCTGAGCAACTCTGGAAGCTTCACATGTGTTTCCTTTTTATTCAACAAGAAAATAACCCAAGTATATCTAGAATAATCATCAATAACCACGAGGGTATACTTTCTACCATTCATACTCAAAGGTGTTATGGGACCAAATAAATCCATGTGCAAGAGCTGAAGTATCCTGTCAGTGGAATAGGAAGCTTTCTCTTTGAATGATGCTCTGACCTGCTTCCCTTCCAGACAAGCTTTGCACACGTGATCTTTGCTAAAAACTTCATTAGGTAGACCATCAACAAGTGACTGTCTAGAAATTTTGTTAAGAATCTTGAAGTTCAGGTGGCTTAATCTTTTATGCCATAACCAACTGAGCTCTAGAGAGCTTTTAGCAACAAGACAAGTATTAGGAATAGTGCTGCTCCAATCAGCGAGATAAACATTACCTTTCCTTATACCTGATAGAAGCACTTGTGTTGATTTGTCCTTGACTGAACATATATTCGATGAGAACTCAACACTGAACCCTTTGTCACAGAATTGACTTACTGATAGCAGGTTATGCTTCAGTCCTTCCACAAAGGACACATTTTCCACTCTGACTGTACCTATTATCAAAACACCAAAACCTTTAGTAACACCTTTTGAGTTATCACCAAAGGTTACCTGTGGACCATCTTTAACTTGATATTCTTGGAGAAGACTCTTCATTCCAGTCATGTGCCTTGAGCAACCACTGTCTAGGTACCAAACAACTTTGATTGAGTCTCCTCTCCTCTTGTTGTGATCCACAGCCGCCTGCAAGCAAATCAGGCTTTAGGTACCCATTGGGTGTTGGGTCCTATTGTGTCAGCTGTACCCTTCGGGATCCAGACTTGCTTCACAACCCTGATTGCCTCAGAGTGGTAAATCTGTCTCCCTGAAACATCGACATACACAACTTTCTTCTTCTTTGCCTGAGAGGAAGATGGTGCATGAGTGTTAGACTTAGGCTTCACAGGAGCCTGAGTGGGTGCCTTTTGGGCTAGCTTCCCGTTCTTCCTAGGTCTGGGTGCAGCAGGTCTTGGGCCTTGTTCTTGATAAGGACCCTGATTTCTATTCCCCCTAGGTAAGTGAGGGAAAGGAAAACAGTTAAAGGCCTCATGATGCCAAAACCACGGGGGTGTCATCATGTTTGGCCTTCCCTGTTGGTATTGCCAAGCATGATGGTACCCTCGCTGACCAGTCTGAGGGCTCTTGGCCTGAGTCTTCCTCTGCTTTCACTGAGGTTTTCCCTGGCCTGAGCTTTCAGGGGCTTCCTTAGGTTGCTTCGCCTTTCCTTTGGGTTTTGGCTTAGCTACCTTAGGAGCTACCCTGACTGTGTCAACGGTTTCTTTGCCCTTATCAGTTTGACGGGCCTGGAGTACAACCTTAGGTGCACTCTGGCCTGTCGGAACAAATACCCTCTCAGTGTTGCTCCCTGACGCAATATGAGACTGACCTTGTGAGGATTTCTCAGGAACATATCCAAGTCCCTTTTTCTTGTTCCCAATAATCTGGCTGCTATTTATTTCCTCTCTAGCCACTGAGGATTTATTCATTGCTGCAACCTTTTTCTTGAGAGAGTCCTCACTCTTTTTCAGGATTTCATGTCTGGTAAAGAGGTCATCAAACTTACTTTTAAGTACTTTCAGTTCTTCCTTCCTGACCAGCTCTTCGTCAGCCAGTTCCTTCAGAATCTTCTCTCTTGGAAGACGCTCAGCATTGATTAAATCAATCTCCTGAGTTAGTCTCACAATTTGAGCTGATTCTTTAAGATCAGACTGAGTGAGTTGTTCGTTCAGGTTTTGAACCTCAGTACTCAATTTCTTGTTCTCCTCTACCAAGAAGACATTAGTTTCCTGCAGTCTGGAGAAATCAACCATCAATTGATCAAGGCAGATCTGAAGGTTCATTTCTCTAACTGACTCTGAGCTAAGCTCAGGATTTTGACCAGTGTACGAAGCACAAACATAATTTGATGTTACCTCAGGCTCATCCCTAGCCATCAGACAGACATCATCGTACTCGTCATCTGAGAAGAGTTTAGGTGACCTTTCAGTAGGACCGTCAGAATCTGTTGCATCTTCAGCGACCATCGCTCTCCGATCTGCAGATCTTAGATCCCTAGTGGCTCTCCTTTCCTCTCTCTCCCTTGCACTCAGCTCCGGGCAGTCGTACTGATAGTGACCAATCTTGTTACAGTTGTAACATGCTACTTGCTCACTTACTCTTTCTTTTCTTGGTTCAGGGTTCCTCCTTGAGTCAGGTTCCCTGGTTCTTGGTGAGCTTTCAGCCTTGGTTGGATATCTATTATCGCGAGTACGTCTCTGTTCGTCTCTTCTTTCAGGTTTTGGTTCAGAATATCTCCTCGAGCTTTGGTGGGTTCCTTCAGGTTTCCTGTCACGTGAGTCCTGATAAAACTTTTTATAACGACCAAACCTGGAATTGAGCTTGTCAAATCGTCTGGCCATCAGACTGTACTCCTCAGCGAGTTCTTCCCTGCTCATCTCCATCAGTGACTTTGATGAAGAGTTTGATGAGGGCTCAACAGGTTCAGACCTGGCCTTGAACGCCACACTTTTCTCAGGAGTTTTCTCCTTCACTTCCTCTTCTGACTGAACTTTCTTATTTCTTTTGTTAAGATCGAATTCAAGCGCTTTGAGCTCTGAAAAAAGTAAAGCAGAAGTTATGTTACTCATATCCTGAGTGTTCTTAAGCATAATTACACTGTTGTCCCATCTCTCAGGAAGGGCATTCAGGATCTTTGAAGCAACATATCTCCTTGGGACATCCTTGTCCAACATCACCAACTTGATGAATCTTGACTCCATTTGATCTATGCTCTCGTCAGGCAGCATCTCGAACGCCTCGAATTTCTGAATGGCAATGTTTCTCTTGTTCTCCTTGATCTTTTCAGATCCCTCACACATCCTTGTCAGCTCATCCCAAACCTCCTTTGCCGTCTTTAAGTTCATCAGCCTAGCTGACTCCTCGAAGGGCACCGTATGCAAGATGATGTTTCTGGCGACGTTGTCAAGTCCCACCATCTTGATTTCATCGTTGGTCATGTCTTTCCTTTCTTTAGGAACCTGCACGCCAATCGCAAGATCCTCATATCCCAGTCCTCTGACGTTAGGAATAGTGATCTTGATCGGTCCCTCCCTGAGTACACGCGGCATCTGGTCATGGATGGCATCTAGATGTGCTTCTAATCTGAACTTCCAATAGATAAAGTTAGACACAGAGAATTCAGGTAACGAAGCTTCAAGTCTCCTCGAAGTCATGATGATGCAAGTTTTATGAAAAGCAAACTCAGATCTGTTCAGTGACCACCAACAGTTTCTCCTCTGAAACTATTAGTATTCAAAGTCAGTGGTCTTTCGAACTACTGCTCTGATACCACTTGTTGGTCCCGGTACAAGACTGAGGAATACGTGTATGGGGGGGGGGGGGAATACACGTATACCAATTTTTTTCAACTTAAAACTGACTGAGTCCCCTTTACTCAGAGTGGTAAAGAACTAGGAGCTGATAACACACCTACTGACTACACTTGGTGCGGGTCAGTTGGCTAACTATTAGTTCAAGTTCAGTGCGGAAATGTTTGAGCCCTGAAAGTTTAAATTCTTGTTTAGTTTACTTTCTGAAAAACTTGTTTTACTCAATTCAGAATAGTGTTTAGTAGGGCAGTGCTCTTTTGAAGATCAGCCTGATTGATTCAGGTCTGATAAACTTGAATGCAATGAATGAACGAATAATATGGCAAGTATGCACAAAATCAAAGCAGTAAGAACACAAGGAGTTTAACGTGGTTCAGAGTCTCAAGCTCCTACGTCCACGGCCTGACTTAACAGGAAATCCACTCAAGGGATTCTTGTATTTAACGTGCCAAGGTGCACCAAGACCAGCTATCCTCACTGATCTATACAACTCCACTTACTAACACACTAACTGACTTACTCCCAACAAACCTAACTTAGGGTTTTGGTTTCAGTTTGGATTCCAACTAAGTTGAGATTATCCTTACAAGGCAAAGCTATGCTAAGGATTGGATAATCTCTCTAAGCTTAAGATAATGCTTTTTAGCTCTTGGAATACAGAGTAACTCTCGGATGCTAAGAAATACTTGGGAAATTTAGATGGTTTCGAGTGCTTCTTCTTAAGGGTTGAATGCTTTGAATGCTTGAGAGTTTGAGTAATTTCTGGCTTGGAAATTTCCCGTAACCTTGAATGGGTTCAAGGCCTTCTGTATTTAAAGGTGATTTGAAAAACTATCCGTTGGAGAGATAGCCTTCGAGTCATCTATGTAGAGAGGCTTCAAACGGACATATCTCCATACAGCAGCCGTCCTTGCATGGATTTGGTATTTGCATTAAATGCCCATTAAATGCTTGCCCGTTGAATGTGCAGTCTGAATTCAGTCTCCATGTCAGGTTCCGTACGTGCGTGTCCTTCTCGGATTGGTCCACGTCATCAGGTTGGTGAGAATGTCAGAACTTATTCCTGTGCTTCAGGCTTGTCTTGTTAAGTTTATTTTGTCTTGAGCCCACCAGTCTTGTCCTGACGCTGAAATTCCTTTTGCATTGCTTGGCTCTACTCCAAGTCTTCCCATTAACTCAGTGATCTTCTGTTCCCTTCAGGACTGAGTTAGTAATGACCTCAGGGTCATACTCTTCATCACTGACACTTACTCAGCCAGCTTAGAGGACTGCCATAAGTTCAGGATGGTGCTCTTCGTCTTCAGGCTTTGAGTCTTGATTGTCACCAGTGAGTTCTCCTCTCACTGAGTACCTGTGAAGTGTAAAATGACTAAGTACTAATCCTAATCAAGACTAGCCTGATAAAGACAGATTAAGGCAAACATCTTTTCAGGGGCTTTTGGATTTTAATCAAAACTGACAATGTCCCAACACAATTGAATAAGTAACGAACATGAACATGATAATTAGGACGAAGAAGAGATCAAACATAAACTAGGATTTAAAGAAATAGAAGAATAAACTGAAATTAAATCAATAAAAGAAGTCTCAATGTGTTCAAGAATAAAAATATAAAGAAACGAAACTAAAAAGTAAGATCGTAATATGAATTCGTAACGAAAACCTCAAAAATGTAAACGTAAAGCTTGCTTCTCTCCTTCCTCTCCAAAAACGAACTCTAAAGTCAAAATCTATCAAGTTATATGTGGTATCCCTAAAAAACGAGCTTGAGACGAGTATATATAAGCAGCTGGTCGAATCGTGAACTCATGGGCCGAAAAAAGACTTTTAAAACGCCAAACATGAAGGTGCTCGAGCAGACCCGCTCGAGCGGTCGCGCTCGAGCATGGAGCTCGAATGACACAAGCGCTCGAGCTGCTCGAACGGTGAAAATGTTCTGTATGTTTTGGGGCGCTCGAGCTGCTCGAATGCTCGAAATTTTCTGTATGTTTTAGGCGCTCGAGCAACGTGCTCGAGCGCTAGTGCTCGAGTGGTTCACTCGAATGACTCCCAAAATTGCTCCAATTAGTACTTTTCTTCTTCAACACTAACACCAATCGTATTCCTTCGATATCTTCTCATCCGGGCATCCGTTTGAGTCGATTCAAAGTCCTACGAACTCCGTTCTTCGCCCTCGATTCACCTACGAGCATTAAAGAGATAAATTCATCAATGTATAGAAATAATGCTCAATTGACTCCAAATACTCGACAAAATCGGCCAGAATTAGGGCATTTCGAGTGACGAATCATGACAATTTCATGCCTAATCAGTGCATGTTTAGGTGTATTTGTGTGTGTTTTGGGAGTATTTATGAATTTTTACTTGTATTTCTTAGCTGGAGAGCAACTATTTATAGAGACTAGCAAGTAGGAGGTGTCCAAGACTCTTGGACTTCCTAGCTTGCATGCTAGACAAGTGTCCTTTGACCTTTTTTGACCTTATCTAAGTTGAATCTTAGTTACAAAGTCTTATTTGGTCTTATCTCGAACTTCAATGTTGTTCGTCCAGATCGGCTTGATTAATCCAGTATGGTCTTTAAATAAAAGTTGTTCGCCTTTTATGGATTTGGCTTGGAAGTTGTTCGCACATGCGTCATGTTGAGATATGCTTTGGAATCTTGGTTCTTTGTTCGTCTACATACACCTCTTAGGTTAGTAGATACACCACCTTTTATCAATATTGCTCGTCATCAGTGATTTGGCGGAATGTTCATATCTGGTCTCGGGTCTTAAAACCTGCTCGTCGGTATGTGCTTCGCCGAAATAGTTGTTCGTCAATTTATACACCCTCTAAATTGATTTATGCACTCCAATCTTGAGTTTCTTTGTTAAGTGCTTAATCTTTGTTCGCACCACAATGATTGATGTTCGTCTATCAACAACTTTATCTTCCATATTAAATATATATTTTATGTATCTCTTTTTCCCACTTTATACTATGCACCATAAAGTTGAATTAATAAACATCATTACATAAATCAATAAAAAAATTATAAACTTTTTTGTACTTGAAATATTAATTTGCACGATTATTTATAAAAAAAAGTGAAATTTATGTATTGATTGTTTACGTCGATGCTTGTAAATCAATTGTAAATGCTATATGACAAAATTAAGGAATACTCTAGATATGATTTTAAGAAACTTGAGAATGGTTGTGTTTATTAGATAATTTACTAGTATTGAAACTCGTGCGATACGACTTGAACGCAAAATACTAGCTATACTAGTAGTTACCCCACAAGAGTATGAGATCACTGTAGTATGGGCGAGTATAGGGACCAAGTATATCGAACCAAAGGAAAAGTGTGTATGCGAGTAAATTCCTGGAGATGTACGTCTTGTAGCTAATATGAATGTAATATTGTATTTTTATTAATTCTAAACTATCTTATACTAACTATATGCTATCAACGAAATTAACTAAATAACTTTTGTAAATAAGATATGATGATGCTCAGGATAGGAATTCCTACGTATACTAACGGAGTTGGTACAATAACTAAAATAATCGTGATGTGCAAGTAATAATCCTAAGTGTACTAAAACTAGACAATCAACCTCCCTAATCTAGCACAAGATTGAAAGAATAAAAGCTTAAGAATTAATCCTAATACTTAGTTCTATCAACCTACTTCACTAATCCACTAATCAAATTATATGGATTGTGCTTAATTATTGAGGCCCTAATTTAACTAAGGTGATGCGGTCGTCCTCCCTAGATAAACCGATAGATTAAAAACCCTTCAAAAATCCTCTCGTTAAGCCTATTCGTTATTAAAGAGTGATGCAATCATCTTCTCTCTAACAATTTTCGTACTCAATTCCAAGATTATTCTAGAATTTATTAGAAGAATTCAATTAATTAAGAGAATTAAAACTAAACATCACGAATTATCCTAGTTACGTACCAACATCCTACTTCTACGAGTTCATCCTATCCTAAGCATGCAAGGGTTCTGGCCTAACATGGTGGTTTGAATAACAAAAGCAGTAATAAGAACAATAATCATATGCATAATTAAGTTAACGAACGAAATCAAGAACATAAATGAAAGAATAAGATCAAGTCTCAAAATAACTTTATAAATCTTAAAAAACTAGGGTTTATAATCTAAAGAACTTAAGAAAGGAAGAATTAAATTAAAATGTTCAAAAGAAATAGTTAAACTATGAATTCGTAAGCTAAAACCTCAATTACATGTTGTAAAACTCTTCAATCCTCCTTCCCAAGCTCTTCTCTCTCAAAAACTATCTCTAATGATGTCAAGGTGTTTAAAATCGAGCTTGGAATGGTATATACATAGGCATGGGCCGAATTTGGGACATTTGGGCCAAATCCGCACGAATTGGGGTAGTGGTCGAGCGCTAGTCGAGCTCCCTCATTTTTCCAGGACCAAACTAGTGCTCGAGCTCTCACTGGCGCTCGACCTCTTCTTAGTCGTGCGCCTCTCTTCTCCCGAACCAACATCGCGCTCGAGCTCCATTCGGTCGAGCGCCTAGCGCTCAACCAAGGCTCAGTCGTGCGCTACAAGTCAACAGAACACACCACACACTCGACCCCTTCATGCTCGAGCGCCTAGGTGCTCGACCTAGGCGCGCTCGATCATTCTTCCTTGAGCCAACTAACACTTTTGCACGCTTGAACTAATACTTTTAGTATTTCTTCTCATCCGGGAGTACGTTTGAGTCGATTCAAAATCCTACTAACTCCATTTTTCGCCCTCTATCCATCTATGAGCATCTAAGAGGCAAATTCATTAATTTATGAAAATAATACTCAAATGAATCTAAATAATCATCAATTATACTCAAAACACGGGCAAATCGGACTACAAAACACAACAATTTCACGCCTAATCACAATACACAATCATAATTGTACAATTAGCTTATGGACCTTCAATATATATTGAAATCTATTTGTTTATGTTTGAGAGTATTTAATAGTATTTCTATTAAAGCATTTTTTTTATTTCAAACAAATAATATTATTATTCATTTATTTTAAGGTATATTTTTTAAAAGAGAAATTAATGCAGATGTCGGGAAATTTTTGTGAAAATAAAATGTAATAAATATTACTCCCTCTCTCCTCTCTTAATTTTCACATTTTCCTTTTTGCGTTAGTTACCCCACGTTAAAATCTTCAAATTATTGCGATTGGTGATTTTCAAAACTTCCACATACGACTGACTGTGAATGAAAACTTGATTCTTCAAGAATATGCCAACATTAACAAGCAATTGTCACTGATTCTTATTAATTGTCATTTCACATTAGACAACTAATGTGAATTATCTCTTCTAACACTTGAACAGAAGTCTCAGGTCTAATGGAATCAGTGAAAATTTAGGGATCGACACCATCTCACCTGAATTACTTCTAGTTATGTCTGTACCTTTCAGAACACTGTCAATTAGTTTTATTAGAGCCAATATAACTAGTTCTTTTGCTCAAACCTCTTGAATGATCTATATTTCTGTGTAATATAACTGGAGTCTCAACTTTCAAATTCAAATCATGATTCGACACATCATAACACTTCAGTTATTCAATAGTAGGTGCAAGTATGACTATGTTCTTCAATTCAAATCGTCCATAATGTTCTTCAAGTGTAGTTTTGAACAAAACATTTGTAAAATTTTCAATGAAGTCTCTTCCCTTCTTTCTTTTCCCAATTAATTTTTTTTTTAATCTATGAAGTCATTCGTTTCATATGGTTACTCACACATATTGATTTTTTTTAGTTTATTTTTATAATATTGAGATAAGTACATGCATGAAAATAATTATGCAATTTAAGAATGTATACATTTCACATATATTTTTATAAATAAATAACTAATATTATTATGTATTCTCCAAATTTAATCTAGGTTTGAAGTTCGAAACCCTCAGTATATACAAAGTTTTGCTCTATTTTCAATTGGAAATGCATTGTTCATAGTATTATCCTGAATCTAGAGGCAAAAATATTGAGAAATATGGAATTTGTTGGAGATATTAACATTTCCTTGCTTGGTAGGCGATAAAATGCATTAACTTATGCATTGTTTTGTAAGTTAATTAATTAACCAAAAAAATACCTCTCAAACTTATTCAAATATGATAAATATGCTCATATGTAGTTGATGGTTTATCCAATAGAATATATTGATGTATTAATTGTTAGAGAAAACAACTAATACTCTTCAGTGAAAACAACTAATGTCATTCTGTAAAAATAACTAATACTATATAGTGAAAATAACTAATACCCTTCAATGGTTCATGTATGAACCATTTTTACTCTATACTTTGTCTAATTGTTATATATCTACTATAATCTTTCTTCAAAATAATTAATCTAGATAATTTCTTTCTTCTGCAAAAAATTAAGAGTACGTATAGAGTGAAATTGGTTTATACATAAACCATTTTGCAATACCAACTAATACCCTTTAGTGTAATCAATTAATACCCTTTAGTTAAATAATTGATACTCTTCGTACCTTCAACTAATACTCTTAAGTGAAAACAACTAATACCCTTCAATAAAAATAACTAATACTCTTCGAAGTAATTAGTCTAGATAATCTCTTTCTTAAAAAAAAAATAAGAATATTTATAAAATGAATTTGGTTAATACATAAACCATTTTCCAATACTTTTTAGTATAACCAACTGTTGGTCCCAAAAAGGTTATCCAGCGGAATGCGTTTTATACTTAATTTTGGGAAAATCCCTTTTTAAATAAAGTGCTAGAATTGAAATGCAGAAATCTAAAGTGCAGAAAAGTAAATGACACCAGGATTTATAGTGGTTCAGACCAACTTGTCCTACGTCCACTCTCCCTTTCACCAAAAGGGGACTCTCTTTCCAACCAACTTACGAACTTCTGGAATTGCGAAGTACCAGTTCCTTCATACACTTGCTTACTCCAACCTTTGTATATGATGAATAGGTTGAGTAAAGATCCAACTAACAACTCCTAAAGAGTATATATACGTGAAAGGACAAATGTGAGTGAGTGGAGAGTTCGTGTGCTTTGTGCTCTTGCCCGACTCTTATGTAGAACTCATCCAAGCACTCCTATTTATAGTTGTGAGAATTAACTAGCCTTTGGAATGCTAGCAATTCAAACAACCATAATTGGAGGAATCTAATCAATCACAGATTGATTAGTTGATTGATTTAGTTGACCTTATTGATTGAATACTATGTAGTCAATCAGTTAATAATTCCTCCATCAGTTGATTCTCCAGATTGTCTTCTTCTCCATCATTGATCTCCAAAATCTCCTCGTCTCCAGATTACTACGAAACCTCTAAGTGGGTGAACTAATCCGTCACACTCGTCTGGTTAGGACTTGTCTGGTCTGGGGTCGTCTGATCTGGTCTGGTCTGGTCTGGGGTCTGGTCTGGACTCATCTGGTAGAGGTCTTCTGGTCGACTCCTCTGATCAGACTCCTCTGGTCTGACTCTTCTGATCAGACTCCTCTGGTAGACTCTAGTCTGGTCACCTCATCTCGTCACCTTTAGTCTGGTCATCTCTCATCTGGTCTGCACAAATTTCTTCCCCCTTAACCAAATACCTATTCTAGACCTAGACTAATCTGTAGCTGACTAACAGGCTCAGCTAATCCCATTACAAGTTCTTGTTTTAATATCTTCAAAACATCTAATCTATATCCCAACACCAACTAATACCCTTTATTATTATTTTTTTACAAATTATTAAATATTATTTTAATACCTTCTACAAACTATCTATCGAATTATTTCTATACATTGATCATTAAAAAAATTATTTTAAAATCATTGAAATATTTTTTATACTACCACCAAATAGAGAGATATATCATAATATATCTCAAAGATATATTCAATATACTTTTGTATCATTTTTCAATATTTATTATAAATTATATATCAAACATATATTCAATATATTTTGCAATCAATTATTTGTTAATATTTATAATAAAATATATTTTAAAGATATATATATCAAAGATTTAAAATGAATATTACTCAATTTAGCAATAATTTTGGCGGAAAAATTCAATGGTTTTCAAATGTAGGGCGGTTAGCGTTATTATATATATATATATATATATATATATATATATATATATATATATATTTTGTTGTGTAACAACTCTACTTTTATTTTGGGGCTTAACAAAAATCTACTATCATTTTCTAGAATTCAATTTGTTTATATTGTGTTGTTAAATTAATTTCTAGAACCTTGTTGCTAAATTTAAATAGAGTAGGTATTATATGAAAACATTTCATAATAAGTTTAACATGAAATAATTTTAGAGTATCATTAATCTCATCGGGAGTATCATTAAATCTGTCAGGGGTATCATTAGTCTGAGTTCGAGAAAATTTGTTTTAAATTTTCTCGAACTCAGACTAATGATACCCCTGATGAGATTAATGATACTCCCGATGAGATTAATGATACTTTAAAATTGTTTCATGATAAACTTATCATGAACTATTTTCATATAATACTTTGCCATTTAAATATGATGTCTTTTCTAATGAACCTTGTTGCTAAATTTAAATGAGGAATATATTTAAAATTATTATACTATATGTTATAGATACACACAAATATATGTATAAATATTAATTTTACTGTATAATTATAAATGCTACATATATTTACAATGCATGATATATATAAAAAGTTTATATTATTTATTATCAATTTAAATAATTTATAAAAATTATTAAATAATTTTTTTAAATTATTCATACTATATATATATATATATTATTTATAATATACACATATGACCAAAAATATACATCATTTATTATCAAGTTAAATAATTTATAATGTTTATTTATTTCTTAAATTATTAATATTATATATATATATATATATATATATATACACACATTTTTTCCCTATTAGCCAAACAATATAATTATTACACTCAATCATTATCTCACTAACTAACAATAGTAAAATAACATACCATCATCAATCACTACAAAAAACTCGCGTTTTAGCGACCGAAATTAGCGATCGCCTAAAAATCGGTCGCTAAATATTGTATTAGTGACCGATTAGCGACCGACGTAGACCACTGGTCTCAAATCAAAATATTTTGCGACCGATGAGGTAAGCGGTCGCTGAATCGAAGGATTAGCGACCGCCTAGGCCGTCGCGAAAACTCAAAGGTCAGTCAAACTATTTACCGCCTGTTTAGCGACCGCTAGGGCGGTCTCTAAATTCAAATTTTTTATTAGCGACCGCCAGTTTACGGTCGCAAATCGGTCAGTTGACCCGTTCTTGGAAACGGGCAAGGGCCACTTAATGTTGGGGGCGGTCGTTAATCACAAATTTGGTCTTTTAGGACCGTCCATATATATGATTAGCGACCACCGATTGCCAATTTTTTTTACCCTTTTTAGTCACAGGCCGTACTCACGTTCGGCCTATGCTAAAAAAAACTCCATCGCCGCTGCCGATCGCCGCCGTCCATCGAGCTTTCCGTTCCGGTCAATACCCTCTCTGCTTCTCCGTCTATCTAATAAACGTAAGTTTTTCAAACTTTAGTCGTTTATTATATATCTTTATATATTTGAATAATGCATGAAGTTAGATATATATATATATATATATATACACGTATATATATAAATTTAATTGATTTATATTCGTAGTTGTGAATTTAGTGATTTATATTCGTAGTTGTGAATTTTGTTGATTTATATTCGTAGTTGTGAATTTCGTTTAGGGATATTCGTAGTTGTGAATTTAGTTGATTTATATTCGTAGTTGTGAATTTAGTTTAAGAATTTTCGTAGTTGTGAATTTAGTTGATTTACATTCGTAGTTGTGAATTTGGTTGATTTATATTCGTAGTTGTGAATTTTGTTGATTTATATTCGTAGTTGTGAATTTCGTTTAGGGATATTCGTAGTTGTGAATTTAGTTGATTTATATTCGTAGTTGTGAATTTAGTTGATTTATATTCGTAGTTGTGAATTTTCGTAGTTGTGAATTTAGTGATTTATATTCGTAGTTGTGAATTTTGTTGATTTATATTCGTAGTTGGGGTCGGAGGACAGCATCTATTTAGATGTGGTCGGATCAAGATGGGGAAGGTCGTGGGGCAGGGCGATCACAGTAAGACCATCATGCAGACCTACCGCTAGAGCAGTGAATCGTCCTCCTCGATCGACTCCGCTCCCTCTCAGGTAGAGCGTGAGCTGAGAGCCGTCCGGAAGCAGATGGAGGCCCTCACGAGCTACAACATGAGTCTTCGGGATTGGTTCACCAGCATCACTCAGCAGATGGACATTAACGCCCAACCCCTACTCCCACCACATTTTGATGCCGGGGTGAGCGGTGTCGGGGGGAGCAGTGCCGAGGTGAGCGGACACGGAGGTGGTGAGGGCGAGGGCGATGGTGGGGATGATGATATTGATATCAACGAGTTCCTCTCTGGAGAGGATTGACAAGAGAGAGAGATGTTTTATTTTATTTTTTTGTTGAATAGTTTAATTTTGTTGAATATTTTATATTGAATATTATAGATTTGCATATATTTTTTATTGAATAAAAAATTTAGTATATATATATATATATATATATATATATATAAACGAATTAGAAACAAAAAAAAGATTTAATTTGATGAATTAAAAAAACGGGAGCCAATTTCGAATTATATACAATTAAATGAATAAAAACGAATGAATTAATAATTTAGAATAGTCTAAAATATTAAATTTATAGAATTAATAAAAAAAGTTAGTAAATAAATATATATAAACGAATTAGAAGCAAAAATGAATTAATTTGATGAATTTAAAAAAAAATGGGAGTCAATTTGGAATTATATACAATTAAATGAATAAAAACGAATGAATTAATAATTTAGAATAGTTTAAAATATTAAATTTATAAAATTAATAAGAAAAGTTAGTAAATATATATATATATATATATATATATATATAAACGAATTAGAAATAAAAAGAAATTAATTTGATGAATTTAAAAAAAAATGGGAGTCAATTTGGAATTATATACAATTAAATGAATAAAAACGAATGAATTAATAACTTAGAATAGTCTAAAATATTAAATTTATAAAATTAATAAAAAAAAGTTAGTTAATATATATATATATATATATATATATAAACGAATTAGAAACAAAAAGAAATTAATTTGATGAATTTAAAAAAAATGGGAGTCAATTTGGAATTATATACAATTAAATGAATAAAAACGAATGAATTAATAATTTAGAATAGTCTAAAATATTAAATTTATAAAATTAATAAAAAAGTTAGTAAATACATATATATAAATGAATTAGAAACAAAAAAGATTGAATTTGATGAATTTTAAAAAAAAGGAGTCAATTTGAGGTTATATACAATTAAATGCAAATAAACGAACAAGAATAGCATGTGTCCTAGTGGTTCACACCTCTTCCGGTCTACCCGGAGGTTGTGGGTTCGATTCCCCTTGGGCGCATATTTGCTCATTTATTTCTACAAGTCTCACAAGGGCTTATATACTACATGGGTCGCTTAATTATGAAGAGTGAAGTAATAAATGATGAACAAGAAACACAATAGAATTTTTTTTTTTTCTGTTTAGGAGGTGTATGAATTAAAAATGGAGGGGTATATAGTCTGGCCCTTTATTAAATGCTAAAGAGTTTGTATTTATAGTCCAAAGGTATGCCTTTGAGCTGTCTTAAATCTACTCGAACTGCCCAAGCATTAAATGCTTGGGCTGACCCTAGTTTCAAGGTTGGGCCAAGGTCCATTGAGTTGGTGAACTCGACCCAATACAAAGTTGACAAGGGGAAAGTAAGATGTACTTCATCCTTGAATCGTGGGATTTAGTACCATAAGTATGGCCTACTGACTGGAGTTGGTGCGATTTACTGTTCCATGTCCTTAAATGGAATGATTGTCTAACATTGACCTTCTCGGATAAGACTGAGTATGTGACCTCCTCATCGTCTTCAATGCCGAGAGGAAAGGCCGTAAGTCACGTCCCTCTCTTGGTGTTAATATCTTCAATGGGGTGTCATGGGCCATCCGCTCAAAAGGATCTCGGCTTTGTCTGTCTTTGTGACAAAATGAACCTTATAGGCCGAGATTAGAATTTTACCTCGGCTCAGGATAAGTTTCTTGTCATGGCTATGTTCCTTGGCACGGTTTGGGCTCCCAGGCGGAGAAAACTTGCGGTGCCCATGGCATGACGAGACCGACCTTGTGGCCTTGACCTCGTCCTTGATCTTCGATTTCCACCTCGTCTAGGTCGAGATTATTCGCTACATAACAAACACAAAGTAAACACATATTTACTATTCATATGATTTACCTCACTTACCCGTCAAAAAAAAAAAAAAAATGATTTACCTCACTTAATATTTTTTTTCTCCATCCAAATGTGCTACATTCACCTCCGTCCATAAATAAACACCCCTTAAATAAACAACCCCTAAAAATTTGTTGGAACTTGATTTAGCTAGATAACAACACAAACTTGAACATACATTTATATTGGGTATAATTTAAAACTCAGGCCTAAGTTGAATAAAGATTAAACAAGAGTAAAAATATCGAGAGCTCCATTGTGTTGGACTCAATTAAAGTTAGTTGTAACTCAATAAACAAACATAAATTTCAAAATTCCATAACATTTGGAATAAACTTGGATTACAACACGTTTGACTCGACTCACTCAGAAATTGGATACGTGTTTATAAACTCCATCCATATGATATCCTGATTCCTGTGCGGAGGTCAGGTGATGCTAAATGGCGACAACAATGCTGCTCTATTCAAATCCTGCCGCTCTACTCAAACCCTATTCCACTCATTCTTCTCCTTCGCCGAGGTACCTTTTCAATCATTGTCTCCATTCCCCAAAATCATCTTCAGAAGCCATATTTCGTAATTAATATCGCAATATATCTGCTGTATATCCACTTTTTAGCTTAATTTACCCTTGAGTTTTGCAGGTTCAAAATGTCGGGCGCGGCGTTGCCTCCTCTCCCGGATAGTCGCGTCGTTGTAATTGCTACATCGTATTATGTTTCTTTGAAGCAATCCTCCTGCTCATTTACAGTTTTCTTAATTTATTTCTGGATGTTTGTGATCGGGTGTGCAGTTGGGTTGTGGAGCGGTGACGCTTGATTTTTTGGCGGCGGTTTCTTCTTATCCAAAGCCTGATGATAAGATTAGAAGCACCAGCTCTAAGGTAATACAATTCACTTTAGTGTAGAAATACATCACTGTCCTTGAATTTTGTGTAAAATAGGAGTAGGCAGATAGTAAAGATTTTATCAATGTAGAAAGGTAATGTAGATTGATATATAGGAAAAGCTCTGTGTATTTACTAATGTGTATAACATGTGCGACAAAAATGATGATGGAAGTTACTGCTATATATGTATAAAAGCAAACATACAATTAGCCATATATATAGGCGAATGGAAGAATCTAGGAATGAAGCTAAGAGAAAGATATCTAGTGAGATATGATCTAAATAGAAAACCATTCCCTGTGATGTATGAAGTAATAATCTGGTGCGGATGGGTATATGATAATTCCTACACTTAGTCTGTTTCCTGGTTTTGATTGGACGTGATAGTGCCAATTCCTTGCTACTATGAAGTTCTGATCTATTAGAAACTTTTAGGAAGTCATCACTGATGAATTGAATGCAGTTTCTTGTGTGTATTTGGCACCAGATGATAAACTATCCAACTCTAAGGTGCTGTTTGATTGTTTAAACCAACAGTATTAAAAAAAAAAAAAAAGACAAAGATATTGTTCATGTTTCTATGGTACCAACTGTTCCTTTGTTAAACAGTATTATCTTATTATGTGAACTCATTGATTTGGAAATTCTTAACGCTATTAATAAAATATGGGCATGTGTACTATGGGATATAGGTTCAAGGAGGTGGAAATGCAGGGAATGCATTGACTTGTGTAGCTCGTCTGGGTTTGAAACCTAGGCTGATCTCTAAGGTTCAATAATCTCTATGGTTGCTTATTTGATTGGTTTTGGTGATTCATTTATTTAATGGATAGTTTATATGTGGTATATGTTGATTAGGTTGCTGCTGATTCCCAAGGTAAAGGAATATTGGAGGAGCTAGAGGCTGATGGTGTTGATACATCATTTCTTGTGGTATATTTAATTTTCAAGTCATGATGCTTTGGTTTTTGGATTTCACAATTTCTACTTTTAAGGTGATTTTTGTCTACGTTCTCTATTACATTATTTGCTTACGAGATTTTCTCAAAACTCTGTTTTGTTAAGAATAGCCGAAGAGTGGAGTCAGATGTATAATGCCGATATCATTTTAGTTCTTGATCCATTCTGTTTGCCTCAGGTTTCTGAAGAGGGCAACTCACCATTCACCTATATCATTGTTGATGATGAAACGTGAGTGCTTGTGCAATTGTTGCCCTATTTTAACTTGTTTTTATCACATAATGATCTCATTTTCTCATTTTTTAAATGTTTCACTTGTAAAATTAGATGCTATTCCCCCAGCTCCTGAAATCCTATGAGAAATTTGAGTTTCTGGATCAAGTTTGTTGTGCTATAGAACTTGGTAAAATATGTCTAAATTGTTTGTTGGACTGAGCTTGGCACAATTTTAAGGTTGCTATAATGTAAATCCAAAAGTCTTTGATTAATAAAAGCTTCAAACCTAATGTTGTGGAAAGCATCCCCCTTTTTGGGCCTAAGTAAAATGTCCAATTATCCAAGAAAAAGTATTTCTAGTGTGTATGGTCTAGTCATTGATCTGGAATTTTCCAAGTATAGTTCTTTGTCCACGATTCTGTCATTTATTGGAGTCATTTTACTTGAATACTATACTATAAGTATACTGTGAAAATAGTATGAAAATCCCCTGTTTTAATACTTTTGCAGAACGACAAAGTAAGAAATATTCTAATTGGAATTATATCGATGGATCATTAATCATCATTCATTGAATAATAAATAACTGGAAGTGCCGAAGATAAACCATCTATCTAAACCTCTCTGTCTTTCACTCTCTTGCAATCTGTACTTAATAGCTCTCCTTTAGTTGCTATGAGCCAAAGAAACATCATGTATTTGTTATGCTTTTTATTAACATTGATGATGAGTAAATAAATATTTTTTTTACTTTAAAGATCATAACCAAATGCAAAATTAATATTTTCATTATGTGTTCTTTCAGGAAAACAAGAACCTGTATTCACACTCCTGGATATCCTCCCATGATACCTGAGGAACTAACAGAATCAAAATTATTAGAAGGATTGGACGCAGCAAGGCTTGTGTATTTTGATGGAAGACTGCATGAGACTGCTTTAGTTGTTGCCCACGAGGTTACTGCATTTGTTCTGTTCATGTTTTTCTTTAATATTGTGTTCTTTGTTAATCCAATATTCTTGCTCTCTTTAAGTAAACCACACTTGTCTTGATTTTCCAGAGCAGGCAGCTGACCGAGGCATTCCTATTCTAATCGATGCGGAAAAGAAGAGAGAAGGTCTGGATGATCTTTTGAGCTTTTCGAGCTATGTTGTCTGCTCTGCAAATTTTCCACAGGCACGTTTCACCGCTTTTATGAACTCCTCTATTGTTTTATTGAGCACCAAAAATTTCGGTATACTTATCATGCAGAAAAATGTCGAATTATTGAAATTTTAGGTGAGGTCATTGTATAGTAATTAAAAATTTCGGTATATACTGAAAAGAATCAGTATTTTGGAATCACGGATTCACGGTATCACAGTATTTCAGTATTGTGCCATAAATATGCTACAAATAAAATTCGGTGTGGATTGTATGAAATGGTATACTGAAATTTTGGCATGAAACTATATCAATATTTCAGTATGAAACCATAATATACCGAAAATTTGTATTGGGGGGGGGGGGGGGGGGGGGGGGTATACCGAATTTTCGGTATGAATGGTATGCATTTTTAGTATACCAAAATTTCGGTATTTCCAAATTTCAGTATACCAAAATTATCGGTACGGTATACGGTAAGGTTCACTATTTTCGGTATATCGTACCAAACCACCCCACCTCACAATCCCTATGCGGATAATATATCGCATTTGTAACACTGTTCTCTGATTCTCCCTCTATTGATGTACTGAATGGTCTGTTATTCAGTGTTAAGCATGGTTTAGTGAAAAACTCCTCATTTTTTGACTGCTTTCTAGCCCTCATGTTAGGCTATAATTTTATGGTCCTGAAGTGTTTTCAGCAAAAAATTATTGCTTGTTTCCATGAAGTCAATTTGTAGTTGGTTGACTCAAATATTCACTTTTTAGGATTTTCAGTGTTTTGGTAAAAGAAGACAAAACATTTTAATGCAAAATTACCATGTTTACGACTTAGACATTGTAAAATGTATAACGAGGGTGTAAAATAAACCAATAGGTGATGCTATCATTCCTGATAGCTGATTATGGAACTATACTTTTGGCATTTCAGTTTTCAATAATACTCCCTCCGTACCGCTAAGATAGACTTGTTTTATTTTTCACACAGGTTTAGAGAACATATTTAATGTGGTGGGAACTCTTAAGTTTTTCTCCCTTCTTCCTATTTTAAGAGATGACATAAAAATTTAATGCTCATTGAAATTAAAATTAACTTAATTAGATAGTGTCATTGTGGTCAATTGAAAAATAATTAAAAAGAGACAAGCCTATAATTTGGTACATACCAGAACAGCAAACAAGTCTATCTTAGTGGTATGGAGGGACTATAATTATTATAATTTCTGTTCCTTGTCTCACAGGAATGGGCGGGTGGTTCATCTGTCCCAAGTGCTCTTGTTTCCATGCTTCTAAAATTGCCAAATATCAAATTTGTTATAGTCACATTGGGTGAAGGTGGTTGCATAATGCTGGAGAGGTCAAATGGTATGTAGATATGTTCCTTTTGCTGTTAATTTTTTTTTTTTTTGTTTGTTTATTGAATAGTTAGATGCATAAGGTTAAATTGGATGCATCTTTTATTTCACATTTTATTGTTTGCAGAAAGTAGTCTCTCTGAAGAAGTAGATGTGGATGAATTATTGGTGACACTGAAGCATAAAAAGGATGGCGGTACAACCTTGCCTACTTGTGTATCATCGGTATTTTCCCTTTGCAAAAACTTCTTTGTCCTTCTCGTAACCATTGCTTTTGTCACTTTTTCTTGTTTAATTTTGGCTACGAGAGATGGGACTCATAATCACATGATGGTTTTCTTATCATTTTCCCATAATTACTTTCTGACTATATGTTGGGAGCAGATTCCAAATAAAAGTTCAGTTATGAAATGGACTTTTTGGAAAGTGGGGATAGTTATTGTTCAATTGTTTAGTAGAATTTCACTTTAGTTATAGACGTATACAGAAAACAAATCCCACAAATTTGCGCTTCTCCAATACCGAAATAAAGAAGTGTTATTTTAACTCTGCATTTAAAGTTAGCTATCAAGCACAATTTTTTACAAATGAAGTTTCATATCCAGCAATCGAATGGGTTTCTAAACATACTTAAGTAATCCTACAGCCTTTACAAAAGAGAGACATAATTACATGAAACTAAATCTAAATTTTGTGCAACAATTTTGGTTGATTCAATTTTATCTTTTAGAGTGAGGTGAAATTGCAAGCAAAGGGGATTGGGACTGTGAACGGCAGGATGTTTTTAGGAACAGCCGAGAAGATTCCAGCATCCGCACTTGTTGACACTACTGGTGCTGGTGATTCATTTATCGGGGCAGTCCTTTATGGTTAGTAAACCAATTGTCTCCACATTCTTTGAAATTTGGTAATAGCCTAGCTTGTGCATTATTAGTTCGATCAGTAATTCAATTGTCATTGAACACTGCTCCTGTTATAGGCTTGTAGCTCTTATAATGTTTTTATTTCCTCTCAATCTCTCCACACACATCCTCCCATTAAATTATGGTGCTTTGTTCATTTTTCTTTAATGAGAATGATAATGAAAATGAATATAGGGTAATTGTGGTGGTCAATGAGAGTAAAACTTGATCAATTCACTTTCATCATACTTCCTATGAGATATTAAGACTCAAAATAACTTAATCATTACCTCGTTTTGATTAACTACCTCCCCTCCTGCAATCATTCCAATATTCCTCAATCAATAATCATTTTTTGTCCCTACTTATTTCAAGATTAGAGTCATACATACACTAACTGTGTAACTATAATTTTCATTGTAATTCACGATTCAATGATATTTTCATTACCATTCTCATTGAGAAATTTGAACATAGATCTTTGTGATGCTAAATTTACAATATTGTTGGTTTCAACCTGGTAGCTCTTTGTGCGAACATGCCACCGGAAAAGATGTTGCCTTTTGCTGCTCAAGTGGTCAGCTCTAAGTCTTTATTACAGCTTTTCATATAGTAAATTGAAAATGAATTTATGCAAGAAAAGCTATCTATAATGTTCTTGTGGAATTGCAGGCTGGCATTGGCTGCAGAAGCTTGGGAGCACGGACAGGTCTTCCATGGCGTACGGACCCTCGTTTGACTTCTTTTTTAGTCTAAAGCTCCCAAGCGACGGCCAAGATACTCGTGTCTTGATTGACTCGGAAAGAGAAACGGGCCGTCGACTTGGTGTATTTCTTGTAATGTTTTTTACTGGGTTTTTCTGGACTGATATCCTGATATATCTGTTGCAATTCTTGCCTTAGATGGCATGCATCGCATTATCAACAAATATATGTTCTTTTCTATTGCAAATTACCATTTATCACCACCACTTTGTATGTGAAGTTTTTACTTGCAGATGTCAAGTTGTCGACACTTCTTTTAGTAATAATTTTAGTAATTTTGAAAAGAATAATCTATGAAATCAAACATTATTAAAATATGCCCACAAGGTTTAATGAAAATGATTTCCTCCATTCCAACTCTATCTTCATACTTTTTTAAAACTGGGAATAAATCTTCAAACGTGGGTGAGAAATGTGATCTCATGAACATAATTCGGCCTACTGAAATAACACCTCCTTCGGAACCTAGAAGTACATGCAAAACATGCCGAAGGATTTTCTAGCATGGGTAATCCTTGCTATAAATATGAATACCTCGTGAGAAATAAGACTTTAGTTTAACAAAGTCTCTTTTCATGGCTCTAAATCTCAAATCTCTCTTGCTTTACACTCGAGAATCACCGTATGAACATGATGAGTGCAGACTCAAAATCAACACAAAATCAAGCAAGTAAAGTTCACCATGCATCACTTCACCATTTTCATGGTTACAGAGAGGCTTTCAGGGGACACAAAATAACCATGCATCACTTCACCATTTTCACTCACGATTCATGAAGGGAAATAAGAAATAACTCACGTCAAAACACAAATTTCCCACAGACGGCGCCAGTTGATGAGTGCAAACTCAAGATCAACACAAAATCAAGCAAGTATTTGAAGAAATACTAAGAGTGGTACCTGAAAGCCTCTCTGTAAAAGCCCAGGAACACAAGAGAGAAGACTAGAAAATAGTCTCTGGAGCTCAAAATGGAAACCTCCAGTAACAGCTTGGACCTCCGGTGGAATTCCTGCACAAAGTCGAGCCGGGGAGGGCTCCGGCGTCGACCCTCCGACGCTCAAGTCAGAAAACTTGCTATGGAAGAAAAGCCATAGCTGAAAACTAGAAATGTGAGTGAGTAATAGTGATAATACCTTATTATGAAGAAGGAAAATGAGTATTTATACCTTTAAGCTGTGAGGGCAGAACAGTAAAATCATCTCTGTTGCCCTAATTATTCTTGGGACCACTTGGGGACCCGGATGCCTTAGGGGCCGATGCGTGTCCCTTGGCTGGCCTGCTTAGTGTCGTTTAGCATAAGCAAATCCTGATAGAATCGTCCTTTTTCGAGCCTCAGTCCCATAGCTCGTGAAAAGGACATTTTTTGTATTCTTCTCTCCAATATTTGCGCTAGCAGGGAATAAGAGAACATTCCCAACTTTCAGGGATCTTGGGATCCGATAATACTTTACTTCTTGATTTGCATTTTCACATATTGTCATCAATATCCAGAGCTTATGAGAAGCTCTGGAGAGATATATTTTGAACGAGTCGGATACTATTTCTTAGATTCTTATACAAAGAGAGGACTTCTAGGTCCTTTATTAAGTACTTACTTCTTAGAGTCCTTCGCATATTGGTTTCATAAGCTCTGACAGAGCTGTCGAAATTTTATCTCTCCTTCCGAGAGATAAAACAAGTAAGGCCTAACAAGGCTGTTGATGAGGATTCTCATCCATTTCCCAGATTTATTTGGCCATTTCGAGGCCTTTCATAACGATAAGCTCAGATCTTTATTTTCATGATCTCTGAGCAAAGCTTTCTATTTTGGTCTAACCTCTTTAGGATTGATGTGATATGTCCATTCTGGTAGAGCCTACATCAACTACTCCCCATATTCCAAGTGATGCTTCAAAAAATCTCTTGGAATAGATATTTCTAGCTCTGAGGTAACCCAGAGCTCTCAAAACATCATCTATAACCTTTCAGACTTTTAGGCTTATGAGATCAATAATTCATCTCCCGCCTATTTTTTATTTTGAAAACCATATATTATCAAAGCCCTTGGATCGGGGCGTCCTTTCAACTGCTTCCATCTAGGCAGTACTCGTGGATGTCCAAAAATGGGGCGGTTTTTCGGCCCAACTCCACACGTCCTCCTTAAAGGGGGACCTTTACAATTCATTTCATCTTTCTCTCTCTTTTTTCGCTATTTCTTTTTCGATCATCTTCTCAGGTGACATCTTCCGTTGCAGGCTTTGAGGTAGATTTTCCGACAGACCCTCGTTCTTCCTGCCTTTCTGCGGCTGTTCTAGCCAGGGCAAGCTATTTTCCCTTTTCTATTGTTCATTCTGTTGGAGTTATACGTGAAAGTATGCTTTTACTTTGTATAACTCGTGTATCAAACACTCGTTTTATGAGAATAATTCTTTTATCGCATTTGCTTTAGTTATGATTGAATGTTGAATTTCTATTGCAAACCGTTCAATATATAGTACATGTTACATTGTAGTTAATGTGGTGATACCCGATCACGGAAGACAACATTAACAGTTTACATGTAACTAAACGTACATTTTCACGACCTAGGTGGAATTGAACAATCCGCCGTGAAAGGTCGATGTGTAAGGCTCAGATTGGTCTGTCTTGACTAAGAGATTGCACTAGCACATTTAGTATGTGTTGAAGAGGTCCTACAGCGAGGATAAATTCTTCTATTCTGAAAGGTGAAGAATTAGACCTCAGTGGTTGTTGATTTCTTAATCTCCATCACTTAAATAGAACCGTGTGTGCTTAATGGTTACTGCTTTGATTCATGTTGGGTGAGAATCATTGCGACTTCGAACTTTGTGTCTTGGGCAGTAATATTAATCATACGACGGTTGCTAAGATTTAATACGGAGAAACGCGTGCGAGTACGGCTCGTGTGATTAGTTCCCTTGGTGGGCTCAGAAGTTTTATTGTACCAAACCTTGCAAGTGAAGAATTAGTTTCTTCGGTACGAATAATAATGTTGAGCTGTCTTTACTCCAAGGTGAAAGATGTTAATTAATTTAGAGCTATTCAGAAGCTTAATTAATTAATGGACTTGATAATCTTAAACGCGGGAAATAATAACCGGGAGCCCATATTATCGTAATATGGATTAAGATGGATAGTGCAATATTAATTCATTAGTGGTAATAATTAATATTAATGGATTGAATTATATTTGGGCTCAATATTGAAATTCAGAAGTCCATTAGGAGGTCCAATCTTAATTCTCCTTAAGGCCCCTCAAGTAGCCCATTAAGTAGCCCAATAATGATAAGGTGATTAAAATAAAAAGAATATATTATGCTGATTTTTTCATGTTAAATTCGAAAATTAGAGGTGTAGATTGAGAAAAGATTTTGTTGATTTTCTTGGAAGGATATTATGGAAGATAAGTATTCTTGGAATACAAGATTATCTCATATATTCAAGAAGATCCAAATCTTGGATTTCTCTCTACAAATTTTCGAAAATTATAAGCCTTGAAAATAAGAATGAGATTTTTGTGGAATATTTTATTATGGAGAAAAGAATATATGAGATATATTCAAGATTTCTTAGAGACTAAGAAAAGATTTTCTCCAAGCCCATTAACCCTCATATTTTCGGCCACTTCCCTCTATAAATAGGGGATGATTATTTCATCCTCATGTACATAATTTCATGTGTTGGAAAAATCAAGAAGCATAGATATTTTTCTTTTTCCTTAGTTTATTAAATTACTTGAAAGCATCTCCCACCGGTGATCAAGTGAGGTGAAAAGGGAAATACTTGAGAAGGCTTTGGGTTGATAGAGCGAGATTATAATTGTCCCGTATATCCAAAGGTCAATTCTACAAGAGGTACGTTAATCGCATATTTACTTGTTTATTCCGCCTAGTTAATATGTGAAATTAATTCAACATGCATGATGATAATTAGTTGTTGGAATTATTATTTGAATTAATTAGGATTAATTCATGCTAGTAATAATTGTATTTAAATTCGTATTTAAATTTCATCCCGAATAGATTCCGGGCACCCCTATTTTCCTAACACATTCCACTGTTCACTTTTTTATTTCAAGATTTATCATGTCGAAACTTCCCCCTTTTTCTGGTGAGAGCTCGGCGGCACCGGCACCGGCACCACTTAGGGCGTCCAAACGTTTAGCTATCCTAAGGTTACCAGCCTCTAGTTCTGTTTTCAAGTCCGTTAGGTCCTCTAGCTTTGACCGTCCTCTTTTTCTCGAGTCTCTTCGCGAGGCGGAGAAAATAAATATGATTTCTCGCCAATCTAACTTAACCCATGAGGAATTAAAAGTGATAACTGGGGCTTTAGAGCCGCACCCAGAATTCATCATTGAGCTCCCACATCCTGGTGAGAGACCCAATTATGTGGTATATCCCTCCCTCGCTTTCTGGGGTTCTCAAATTTTAGCGGGGTTGCGTTTTCCCATTTGCCCATATCTTGCTAAGATATGTAACCTATACCAGATCCCACTTAATCAACTAAATCCCTCTGCCATAAGGCTGGCTCTTTCGTTTTACATCGTGTTCGAGGTTAATGGGGGGTTCCCCACAGCCGAGTTTTTTCATTTTCATCACGATCTAAAACGGAGAGAGAAATTTTATTATTTCAGCTCCCGTCCCGTGGTCTGGCCAAGTTCATAGGCAAACCCCCTGGTATCGATTCTCACTGGAAGGATAGCTTTTTCAAAGTTACCCCTCGTTCTGGTTAATGGCCCTTCTATTGCGATCCGGAAGGATGACAATATGAAGTTCCAGGTCCTGTTAAATCACTCGTTTCTCCTGAGGAAATCACTCCCCCAACTGCTCGAGAACTGATGGTATATTTGAATTGTGTTGCTAACAAGAAGGGAAAACCTAAAGTTTTCCACTTATTAAAAGACACAGTTGTACTCTTTAGCTTCGGGTTTTTAGGTTCTGCAGCCCCTCCTCCTCCTGGAGCTGGTATTCCCCTTATCCCCACACCATTTTTATCTGAGTGTGCTCTAAGATCTTTATTTATTTACATGCTGCATATGTTTTGTTGGACATATATGAGCTGGGAGAATGCGCTTCTTCTATTAGACGATGACGATGCACTACCCAAGCCTGCTGCTTCTTTCCAACCAAGGCCAGTGAAGGAAGAGGGTTCTTCTGCCACTGTCCATGCTCCTGAGATCTCCGCTTTCTCTATAGATCCCATTGATGCAGATCCGGTTCAAGCTGTATTGGCTTCAGAGGGAACTGGAGGTGATAAAAACAAACCCTCTTACCAGACTCGGGGAAAGAGAGCTGCGAATCCTGTTTCTACTGCCAAGCTTCCCTCCAAGCGAAAGAAAACAGTCAAGAGTGATTTTTCCGATTCAGTCAAGCTTGAAGATTTGACTTCCAATGATCTTCTGCACGACCCATCTGTTCCAATGGAGGACAAGTGCATTCTGTTTCTCAAGTCTCTCCAAGTGTTAGATCATAGTTCTTCTCCTGCCCCATCGTCTCCTGAACGACTCCAAGGCTCTATGTTTCGTAAGTTGGTTGAGGTAAAGGTATCAACTCTTTTCTTTCGTTTACTTTATCTCATTAGGTCTTCTTCTGACCTCTTGGATTTCCTTTTTTTTCTTTTCAGTTTCTGGATTTACAAACCCAATTCCTTTCCTTGGGCCCTTCCGTTTCTATTGCCGAGCTTCAGCAAGAGTTAACTAAGAAAGAACAAGAATTATCTTCCAAGGATTTTGATCTCGTTTAGGCCAAAAAGACGATAAGCAAAGCTGCTGCTCTTACAACTGGACAGGCTTCTCAAATTTCTACCTTGGAGAAGGGGCTCTCTGAAGCGGAGCAGAGAGAGATAACCTCAAAGGCGGAGGGTTTTTCACAAGGTCTATCTGAGGGTATTGACATATGTCGCAAGAAGCTTCTGGGGACTACTTTGGGCCAAGAATTTCTCAAAGAACTGATTGAGCAATCTCTCAAAGCTTATCATCAAAGTCCCCTATTTCTATGTCACATGGGTCCACACTTAGGCCATTGCATCAAGCAAGGCTTCAACTCCGCTGTCTCTCAGGCCGAAGAGAAGGGTTTCACTGAGAAACTTAGTCTTTCTCGTGCTAAGCAAGGTCTCACGCCTTCTCCTTATTTCAAAGGTGATCCTAAAGGGAAGGCGGATTACTCTTGGTTTCCTCCTGTAGCGCAGAAGGTAGCTTTAAACTTAGCATAAGAGGTGGAGATCTCTCCAGAGCTGCCCCAGATGGAGCCTCAGTTGAGTGATATTTTGTTCTCAGATCATTCGCCTGCTACAACTGCCTCATCTTTGCCAGAGACCACTGCTATTTCTGGCCCTGTTCCTGAGCCATCTACTTCTCTAGCTCTTGAGAAGGAGGCTACTGAACCCGCGCTGGGTGATCATCCGAATCAATAGAGGATTGGACCTTGAGGGTCATCTCTACTGTTTTTGCTACTTACATTTTATTCTACATTTTGCTTAGAGCCTACGTGCTCTCTTTGACTATCTCTGTTTTTGCACTCTTACCATACTCTTGTGCTTTTCTGGTACTACTGTTATTTCCGCCATCGTATTCTTATGCATGCTGTGACTATTTTGCTGTTATGTTTTTTAAGTCGTAATTTATCTTTTTCGTTATATGATCTTCTTCATTCGTTATTGCCTAGTTTGACAAAAAAATTGAGATGATGCTAAAGCATACTCCCTCCTTCAGTTTTTATTTCTAACGTCTTTTGAAATAAAAATTCTCAATTTTTATTTTTCAGCTCTGCGGAGATGATGCTAAAGCATACTCTCTCCTTCAGTTTTTATTTCGAACATCTGTGAAATAAAAATTCTCAATTTTCATTTTATCAGCTCTACGGAGATGATGCTAAAGCATACTCTCTCCTTCAGTTTTTATTTCTAACGTCTTTGAAATAAAAATTCTCAATTTTCATTTTATCAGCTCTGCGGAGATGATGCTAAAGCACACTCTCTCCTTCAGTTTTTATTTCTAATGTCTTTGAAATAAAAATTCTCAATTTTCATTTTTTCAGCTCTGCGGAGATGATGCTAAAGCATACTCTCTCCTTCAGTTTTTATTTCTAACGTCTGTGAAATAAAAATTCTCAATTTTTATTTTTCAGCTCTGAGATGATGCTAAAGCATATTCTCTCCTTCAGTTTTTATTTCTAACATTTGTGAAATAAAAATTCTCAATTTTCATTTTATCAGCTCTGCGGAGATGATGCTAAAGCATACTCTCTCCTTCAGTTTTTATTTCTAACATCTGTGAAAATAAAAATTCTCAATTTTCATTTTTCAGCTCTGCGGAGATGATGCTAAAGCATACTCTCTCCTTCAATTTTTATTTCTAACATCTGTGAAATAAAAATTCTCAATTTTCATTTTATCAGCTCTGCGGAGATGATGCTAAAGCTTACTCTCTCCTTCAGTTTTTATTTCTAACATCCGTGAAATAAAAATTCTCAATTTTTATTTTATCAGCTTTGCGGAGATGATGCTAAAACATACTCTCTCCTTCAGTTTTTATTTCTAACATCCGTGAAATAAAAATTCTCAATTTTCATTTTTCAGCTCTGCGGAGATGATGCTAAAGCATACTCTCTGCTTCAGTTTTTATTTCTAACATCTGTAAAATAAAAATTCTCAATTTTCATTTTTCAGCAGCTCTGCGGAGATGATGCTAAAGCATACTCTCTCCTTCAGTTTTTATTTCTAACATCTGTGAAATAAAAATTCTCAATTTTCATTTTTCAGCTCTGTGGAGATGATTTTTCTAACATTTGTGAAATAAAAATTCTCAATTTTCATTTTATTAGCTCTGCGGAGATGATGCTAAAGCATACTCTCTCCTTCAGTTTTTATTTCTAACATCTGTGAAATAAAAATTCTCAATTTTCATTTTATCAGCTCTGCAGAGCTAGAATTTATTCTTCGTATTAATCTATTGACTGCAATTTGATTTTTCGATCATTATCCATGCTTAATTTGTATTAAGACTCATAGGATGTAAATTCACGGTATTCATAACTCAGTCAGAGTTTATCTAAGGATCCGTCAGAGCCGCGGGGTATAGCTCTGGCGGCTTTTCATTGAATTTTCAAATATGCGATGATGCAAACAAACTGTGCTTACATACTTTGATTGGAAAAAAACTAGCAAAATATCTGAATAGGCTCAGACATAATACTTCTTCAAATTGCTCACGTTCCAGGGACGCGTCATTCTTCTTCCATTCTGGTCTGTCAACTCATACGTACCCCCAGCCAGCACTTGGGTGACTACGTATGGACCTTCCCAATTTGGTTCTAACTTTCCCGTTGGTTTAAGCGCACCAGCTCTGCGCAGTACCAAATCTCCTTTCGTGAACTTTCTGACCTTCACGCGCTTGTTGTAAACAACTCTCATTTTACTCTTGTGTCGTTCGGCTCTGATACGAGCCATCTCTCGCTGCTCATCTATCATATCCAAATTTTCTTTCAACAGCTTTGAATTCTGATCCTCGTTATAGTTCAAGATCCTGTGGGTTTCTACTCCTATCTCTGTAGGGATCACAGCTGTAGATCCATACACGAGATTGAAGGGAGATTCTCCAGTAGCAGTTTTTGGACTTATTCTGTAAGCCCAAAGGACGGAGTCCAGCTCCTCCATCCAGTTTCCACCAGCTCCTGAGAGCCTAGTTCTGATTCCATCTACAATAGTTCGGTCGGTAACTTGTACTTGTCTGTTGGCTTGTGGATGAGCCACTGATACAAATCTCTATTCAATCCTCATTTCTGAACACCAGGCTCACACTTGAGAGCTTGTGAACTGTGTTCCATTATCTGAGACTAGGACCCTGGGGACCCCAAATCTATTGCATATATTTTTCCATTAAAACTTGATGATGGCTGCCTCGATGATTTTCTTCATAGCCTCGGCTTCTGCCCATTTACTGAAATAGTCAACTGCCACAATTAGAAAGGCTCTTCCTCCGGAAGCTGTTGGGAATTTTCCCACGATATCAATGCCTCATTTGTCAAATGGGCAAGGGGAGTACGTAACTCCCAATTTCTCTGCTGGAATATGAATCAAGGGGCCATTTCTTTGACATCTGTCGCATCTCTTCACTAATTCTTTTGCATCTCTGTTGAGAGTTGGCCAATAATAACCAGCTCTCAACACTTTTCTAACCACATCTTGGAAGCTTGTATGACTCCCTCCACAGCCTTCGTGCACTTCTCGCAACACATAGCTCCCTTCAAGGTTAGACAGGCACCTCAGGTATGGTTGAGAGAATGATCTCTTGTATAAATACTCGCCCATCATACAATTGTGGATGTGGAACATCTAGAGACTACACCGGCTCAGGACAGTTAGGCTCTGATTTTGTTGCCAGTTGAATAGTTGAGAACTCTGATTAAGACTGCAGTTGATCTGGGGCGGAAATGACTCCCACCCGGAGAGCTCCTCAGTGTTTGAATACGAATGAACCCCGGGCACATGATGTGCCCGAACCTCAGGCCCCGAGTGCGCCTCGTCCTAGAGTCTTCAATGTGGCTCAGAACACTAGGGCCTAGATGCCCTAAAACATTCCGTTCTCTTCTCCCCCTGGAGACGTCCTAGGGGAGACCAACGTGAGAACCAGTTTTGGCATAGCAGCTACCGGTGGGACAGCCACCAGAGAGGAAAGAACAGATCTGGGGGGTGCGACCCCAAGAGAAGTAAGAGCTGCAGTCAGAGCTGCTAGGGTTGAGGAACAGAGACCCCGTTTGGTTGAATATGATGTATATGGGTTAGAAGAGGATGATGCTGATTCCACGACCCAGAACACCACCTCTCGTAGAAGTGGTACTCAGCGAGAGCTAGCGTCTTTAAGAAAAGATATTGAAGTAATGAAAAAGCAACGTGAGAAAAGTGGAAAACAGGGAATGAGGTAAGATGGATCTCCCTTTTCGGAGGAAATCCTCTTGGATCCTCTTCCTAAGAATTTTAAAACTCTGGCCTATGAATACAATGGCACTACTGATCCACAAGATCACTTGTTGAGATTCGAAAATGGAGCCTTGCTCCATCAATACTCTGACGGCGTGAAATACCGAGTATTTATAACCACCCTGACAGGATCTGCTCAGACGTGGTTCAACCAGCTGCCCAAAGAGTCTATACACTCTTTAAGAGGGCTTAGTACACTCTTCTTGCATCAGTTTGCTAGCGCAAGAAAGATACATAAAATGTCTTTGTCCTTGATGAACTTTAGACAAGACACTCAAGAGAGCTTGAGGGATTACATCTCTCGTTTCAATGAAGCCGCCCTAGTGGTGCCGGCAGCCACTGATGAAGTTAAGATTAACACCCTAGCAAGAGGGCTAAGGGGAGGAGATTTCTTTAAATCTCTAGCTAAGAAGCCCCCTGACACCTTTTATGAGCTCCAGCAGAGAGCTGATAAGTACATTAACCTAGAAGAGCCTACGTACTTACGGAAAGAAGAGACCACTGGAAAGAATGCTCAAGTTAAGAAAATACCAGACAAGAAGAAGGGTGTGGAAGAAAGGGAGAGGGGCTTAGAAAGGAGGTCGAAGCCTCTCTAGGAAAGATTCGAATCATATACCCCACCGACTCTCCAGCCAGCAGAGATGTTGGAGGTAGTGGCTGATCACCCGAAATTCAAGTTTCCATCCTCTGCAAAGACAGGGCCTCGTCACCCCAGGTCAGAGTTATACTGCCGTTTTCACAACGATTATGGGCATGATACCAACTCGTGTAGGCATTTGAAAGATGCCATTGAAAGGTTGATCAGAGACAGACATTTGGTAGAATTTGTGAAAAAAAAGAGATAGAAATAATAAGAGGAAAGATGATGGAGATAGAGGCAAGGAGGTGGCAGAGCCACCTAAGAAAGATGGCCCTGGCCACAAGAGAGGATTTATCTATATGATAGTCGAAGGACCTGCCGATGGCGACTCTCATAGAGCTAGAAGAGCCTCTGTGAGAGCCACTCATCTCTGGCACAAGGAGGATGTCCATGAAGTAAAAAGAATGGAAAGCTCACCAAATGTCCAATTTCGGCCGGAGGATAAGTTGGCAATACTTAGTGTTAGGATAAAAATTTGTTAGTTTTGATGAGTTAAAACAAACCAGAAGATGTAATAGGACCATCTGGACCTGTTAGCCAGATGATGATCTAGATTAGGACTTAGTCTAGGGGGAACTGCCAGACCAGAAGACCTCACCAGAAGAGTCACCAGAAGACCCCACCAGAGGACTTCACCAGAGGAGATCAGACCAGAGGCAGAGGACCTTCCCCAGACCAGACGAGTCCGGACCAGACGAGTCTGGTGGAACAAAAGATGCTCAGTTTGATCCCCTTATCCTACTGAGTATTCTGGCTGTTCACCAGATAAGGACCAGAAGACACCGAGGATGCCTGGTGTCTGGTCCTGCCTTCTCTGGAGTGAATCAGAGTTAGGCAATTGGAAGCATTGACCGTTGGTGATTCAAATCAAGTCAAACAAGATTGGATTGAGAAGATATGAAGACAATCAATCAAGATCACACCAACCCAATCAATCAATTAGGGAATTGATTGATTGAAGCTTCCATATATAGAGGATCTGATTGGATTAGCCTCCCAACGGCTATGTCCCTAATCCCCTCTATATATACTTGAGTGCAGATCAAGAAAAAGCTCTAGAATCATTCACGCGCATATATCCATACTAAAGCTTGTGATCACTATGCATATTGCACTCACATTTTGTTCTTATTTACTCATCTACTCGTAAGGAGTTTATACACTCAACCTGTTCATCTTGTTAGACAAGGTTGGAGTGAGTCTATCTTTAGATCGAAGTTAGATCTAAAGAGTTTGTAAGAAGGTGCTGGTACTTCAGAAATTCCAGTGAGTAAGTTTGTGAGTTGGTTGTTAGTGAGACCCCTTGGTGATAAGGGAGAGTGGACGTAGGATATTTAATCCGAACCACTATATATCTTGTGTTATTTATCGCTTTATTTTAATTATTGTTTATTGTTCATTGCTCTCTTATAAAAGATTTTGGAAAGACATTATTACATAAGCTTCCGCAATTAATCTATCGAGTGGGACCAACAAGTGGTATCAGAGCAGTGTGTCCACGACCACTGCTTTGAAAAGCTTTTGGTGGTCACCGGGCAGATCCATTGCTCTTTAGTGCTTTTATTCAAGTTCTTGTTATTTCCCTAAATTTCTTTTCAATATGTCTTCGAAATCTTCGTATAAGAGTCGCAAACTGCCAGAATTCTCGTTCGAGGATTATAGCCACTGGAGCTTCATGATGAGTAATCACCTTGGAGCTATTCATCACCGCATGTTAGATGTGGTTGAAAGTGGCCCCATTAAATTTTATTGGACTCCTATTGATAGTGGCAGGTCTGAGTCCAGAGAAGAAACTAGCGACGCTGCAGAGGATAGAGTTCCCAGACAACGAATCCTCAAAAAGAAAGACGAACTTGACAACGATGAGAGAAAGCTACATAACCTGGACCAGGTGGCGAGGACTGAGATTATCAACACTCTCACTAAAGAAGTTATTGAAAAGGTCAGGACGTGCACCACTGCAAAAGAGATGTGGGACAAGTTAGCTCTGCTCTGTGAAGGAACAGAGAAGATTAAAGATAACAAGCTCCAAGCTGTTCAACACTCTTTTGACACATTTAAGATGAAACCAGACGAGACCATTGACCAGCTGGACATGCGTCTCACGAATCTCTTGAACAAGGCTAGTGCCTTAGGTAAGACCTATTCTGAAAAAGAGATTAATAGTAAAATATTACGTTCACTAACAAGCAGGTGGAGAATTAAAGTCACTGTGATCAAGGACAACAAGGATCTCAACACTCTGGATCACCATCTTCTGTTGTCTGATCTCAAAGCTTACGAATATGATCTTCAAGAGGAGGATCAAACAGAAGAGGTTTCCTCTTCTGGCCAGAAAGGAGTTGCATTCTCTTCAACTCTCAAATCTGATGCCATGCCAAAGGAGTCTACTGCAGATGACTTGAGCCTCAAGGAGCAGGTAGCACTTCTAACTCATAAATTAGATAAAATGAGTTCAAAATATGGCAGGTACAAAAGGCATTGGAAGGAGTCTACCAGAAACAGGAAGAGTTCTTTCAAGCCTGCAGAGAAGGAGAAGACATCTGGAGACTCAAGGGAGACCAGATTCAGAACTCCAGAGAGGAGGAGAGATGACAACCCTGGCAGCTCTGGGAGATCAGATCATCAGAGGAGGGATGGTAGCTCTGGCAGACCTGACTACCAGAGGAGAGAAAGTAGCCCTGCCAGATCAGAATACAACCAGAGGAGGAGAGAGCCAAGTCCTAGTCCCAGAGGAGACAATGCCTGCTACACATGCAACAAGACTGGTCACTACAGTTATGATTGTCCTCAGCTTACTCCTAGGGAAAGAGAAGAGAAAAGAATCAAGAGAGATAGGAGATATGCAGATAAGAGAGCACTGCTGGCAGAAGCAGAAGAGGAGGATACTAGTTCCAGTTCTTCTTCTTCTGACTTTGGATCAGATGATGATGTGTGTCTCATGGCAGACATCACTGAGGTAAATGAAACTACTCTTGTTTTATCTAATTCCAAATGTACTGAATCCTCTAATTCATCTGGTAACTCCAGAGAGTCTGATATGCAACAAATGCTATCAGATCTCCAAAATTGTGCCCAACTCTGTCAAAAACTTGAGAAAGAGAATGGTAGGCTCAGAGCTGAAGTTCAATCTCTCTCTCATGAGCACAAATCCACCAGAGAACTCATGAAAGATCATTCCAAAGAAGTCTCTGAACTTCAGGATAAGATCACAGAAAGAGATACTCTGGTAGATCAACTCATGAAAGAAAGGAATTCTCAAGAGGATGAGATCACTGAACTCAGAGCCAAATACCAAACTCTTATAAAGGGAAAACAAGTTGTCCACAACATAGAGGAGATACCTATGCCCAGAGAAGCTCCTAAGATACCATCTGTTGTATCTATCATATCAGAGTCTTCTCAGCGCATTTGTGATAAGAGTGGTTTAGGATATTCTGGAATTACCACTAAGACTCACAAGTACTTTTATAACAAAGACAAGTCTGTAAGAGCTGGTAAAGTGGTAGAAATCTGGAATGATAAAGACTTAACTGGTAATGGTTACAAGGTGGTTCACAATCCTGATTGGAAAAGGAATCACTCTGTTAATCACTTAACTAATGGTCCAGAAGAGTTGACTACTCTGGAAGAGAAGATGCTAGAGAATAAGTGTAAAAAAGGGGAACCATTAAAGATTAATGGTTCTGTGAACAATGAGTCCCAAGGAGTAGGAATTACTCAAATTGGAGGACCCCAGAGAAATCCTCAAAGGGAACCTAAACAGATTAGGGGACCTCAAAGGAAACACTCAAAAAGGGGGAATACCAATCAGAGTAATAACTACCAGAGAAGGAACAATGTTCAACAGAACCAGGTACCCCAGAGACAATTTTCTCAGAAAAATCAATTCCAGAATAGGTATACTCAAAGGAACTATAATCACCAGAACAGGTCTAATTATCAGAACCAGAGGAGGTCTTCCAGACCCATCTATAGAAAACCAACTGATCTGGGAAGTTATGACACCAGAGATGGTTCTTCTAGGATGTACCCTTATAACCAGACCTTTAAGACCATGTCTTTGAGGCAGGCCATTCCAAAGGCCAGATTTGAGAAAAGGTACACCAGACCTGTTTATAGGAAAGGTGTCCTTATCAGACTAGTAGCTCAATATGTCATAGTAAGAGGACATGTACTGGTAGATAGATTTGGAAGGAAGATAAGATCTCCTCATCCATCAAGAGATGATCTTTATCTATGGATTCCTACAAAACCTGCAACTAACCAATCAGGACCCAGCACTAGTAGGGGACCTAATTGATCTCTCTGCAGGTAGATAAGAGTCCATTGGAGAAAGGATTTTCAAGCAACCATGTCTGGTACATTGATAGTGGATGTTCCAAGCACATGACATTCCAGAAGGATAATCTCCAAGATTTCAAGCCATTGAATGGACCAAGAGTGATGTTTGGTGACAACAACTATGGAGTCACCAGAGGAGTTGGAAAGTTGACCTTCAATGGAGTATCTGTAGATGAAGTCTACTACGTAGAAGGACTCAAGCATAATCTGCTCTCAGTATCCCAATTCTGTGACAAGGGATACTCAGTGAAGTTTTCTAGTGATTCATACACTGTTTTCTCTTCTGATTATAATGATATCTTGCTAATAGGCTTGAGGAAGGGTAACATTTATCTTGCAGATTTTAGCAGTTGCCCAAGGAATGCTTGCCTGGTTGCTAAAGGATCTGCAGAGAACAGCTGGATTTGGCACAAGAGATTGTGTCATCTTAACTTCAAAACATTGAACAAGATTGCCAGAAAGGGTCTCATTCGAGGTCTTCCAAATGAAGTGTTTAAGAAGGATCAGGTTTGTGGTTCATGCCAGAAGGGTAAACAACCCAAGACTTCCTTTAAGGATGTCTAGAGCACAACCACAACCAGAGTACTTCAACTACTTCACATGGACCTGTTTGGACCTGTTTCTCCTCTTAGTTTCAGTGGTAGGAAGTACACCTTAGTAATAGTAGATGACTTTTCAAGATACACTTGGGTAGTGTTCTTGTTTAAGAAAAATGAAACTATAACTAAGCTGCCAGAGTTCTTCAAGCAGATTCAGAATGAGCAGAACCAGAGCATAGTCAGGATCAGAAGTGACAAAGGAACAGAGTTTTTGAATTCACATATTGCAGATTATTGCAAGGATCATGGGATTTTTCATGAGACATCTGCTGCCAGAACACCTCAACAAAATGGAGTTGCAGAAAGGAGGAATAGGACTCTCAAAGAAGCTGCAAGAACACTTCTGGCAGAATACAACACTCCACAGAGATTTTGGGCAGAGGCCATCAATACAGCTTGTTACACTCAGAATAGGTGCCTGATTGCCCAGAGACACAATAAGACCCCATATGAGGTATGGAAAGGTAAAACCCCATCTGTTTCATATTTTCATGTTTTTGGATGTAAGTGTTTCATCCATGACAATGGGAAATCTAAATTAAGAACCTTTGATGCTAAAGTGGCTGATGGAATATTTTTGGGATATTCCAGCACCAGTAAAGCTTTTAGAGTTTTTAATAAGAATTCACTTTGTGTGGAGGAAACACCTCATGTTGTTTTTGATGAATCTACTTTTGAGTACAAGGTGGATCCTAAGTCTTCAGATGAGACCCAGAATCAGACTACACCCAGAGTTATCAAGGTCAATCCACCTATTCTTGATTCAGATTCAGATTCAGATGAGGACCCATCTCCTGGTTCTCTGAAGCAGCAGCCTTCACAAGGAGCAGAACCAGAAGAGGTTGGAACTCCTGTAGGGGGAAGCTCTTCTGTAGGTGGTGATAATCACCAAGGTACTGCAGAAGATGATCAACCAGGCAAGACCACGGGAAGGAGGACCCTGGTTGATCACCCCAATGACCTGATCTTAGGAGATCCAACTAAGGGTGTCCAGACTAGGAGAACTATTAACTTAGCTGCCTTATTCAGTTGCTATGTGTCCTTGATTGAGCCCAAGAACATCAAGGAGGCACTGAAAGATTCAAATTGGATTGTGGCTATGCAGGAGGAATTGAATCAATTCACCAGACAGGATGTTTGGGAGCTGGTAGACAGACCAAGACATCAAAAGGTGATAGGCACTAAGTGGGTTTTCAAAAATAAGAAAGATGAGAATGATGTCATTACTAGGAACAAGGCAAGGCTAGTGGCCCAGGGCTATTCTCAGTCTGAAGGAATAGACTATGATGAGACTTTTGCTCCTGTTGCCAGACTAGAAGCCATCAGATTGTTCTTAGCATATGCTGCTCACATGAAGTTCAAAGTATACCAGATGGATGTGAAATCTGCCTTTCTTAATGGGATTCTCATTGAGGAAGTGTATGTGGAACAACCTCCTGGTTTTGAACAAGGTGACAAGGTGTTTAAGCTTAAGAAAGCTCTTTATGGGCTGAAGCAGGCACCCAGAGCATGGTATGACACTCTATCTCAATTTCTTCTGGACAATGGTTTTACTAAAGGTAAAATTGATAGGACCTTGTTTAGGAAAGAAGAAGGAAAGGACATCCTTCTGGTCCAAATATATGTTGTCATATTTGGATCCCCTAACAAGAAGCTGTGTGAGAAGTTTGGTGAGCTCATGCAGGGACAGTTTGAGATGTCCATGATGGGAGAATTGAATTACTTTTTGGGTTTGCAGGTTAAGCAATCAGAGAAGGGAATTTTTATTAATCAAGCTAAGTACACCAGAAACATGTTAGAGAAATTTGGAATAGGATCTAGCAGGGCAGCCAAGATCCCTATGATGACAAATTTCAACATGGATCCAGATGAGTCTGGAGAGAGTGTGGATCAGACTCAGTACAGAACACTTATTGGTTCTCTTTTGTATCTGACTGCAAGCAGACCAGATATTACTTTTGCTGTAGGAGTTTGTGTCAGATTTCAAGCTAACCCCAAGAAGAGTCACTTGGAAGCAGCTAAGAAAATATTGAAATACCTTAAGGGAACTGTGAATTTAGGATTATGGTATCCTGCAGATGACAATTTAGAATTAAGTGGTTATTCAGATTCAGACTATGGTGGGTGCAGAATAGATAGGAAATCTACAAGTGGTACATGCCAATTTTTAGGGAACAAATTGGTATCCTGGTTTTCCAAGAAGCAGACTTCAGTTGCTACAACAACAACAGAAGCAGAGTACATGGCTGCAGGGAGTTGTTGTTCTCAACTACTTTGGATTAGTCAACAGCTTAGGGACTACCAGATTAGAGCTAAGGATATTCCTATTTTCTGTGACAGTAATAGTGCCATTGCAATCACCCAGAATCCAGTTCTTCATACCAGATGCAAACATGTTGATATAAGGCATCATTTTATCAGAGATCATGTTGAGAAGGGAGATATAAGGATGGAAAAGATTGCAACAGAGAGGCAGAGAGCAGATATTCTAACCAAGCCTTTGGCTGAGACCAGATTCAGAGAGTTAGCCTTTGAGTTAGGATTGTTGGATCCAGAGACAGATTTGATTTAGGGGGAACATCAGAGAAGTATCCTTACTTTATTAATTCTCTTCATAAATTTTCTTTATGCTAACATACCTGCAGATTAGATATATCAGAGAGGGTATACTTCCAGATGAGGTATACACCAGGTGACACTAATCCCAGATGAGGTGCTGAGTCAGAGATATGTCCAAAGTCTTTATTGACCAGGACCAGATAAGTTCCATCAGAGGAGAAGTATCACCAGACTAGTTGTGGTATCATCTGGTTACAATATCAGGTGACAGGTATGTCTTTTCTACTCTGGCCTCTGATCATTGGGATACACTTTTCAAATTAGTAAATACACTCAAAACCTTTCAACTTCGGAGTGTATTTAAGACTAGGGTATAGGGCCTAGGCAATCATTTCGCTTTTTCTCTTGACTGCCACAAAACCCCTTTATGCCCAGTCCCAATGACTATGCCAACGCACCAGATTAAATCTGTATCTTGCCGTTCATCGTGGCCATCAGATTTAATCACTGTGCAAAATGTCAATCAATGCTAAAATTGATTTTGTTTCTTAAATTGAATTTGAAACAACACGCGTTCACACTTCATTTAATTTTCAAGCCACGCGTACTACTCTATTTAAATCAATTTTGTTTTCAATCTGTCCTTTCACGTTTCCATACTATTCGAACCCTAATCTCTCTCTACGAAGCATTTTCTCTCTCTCTCTCTCTCTCTCTCTCACAGTTATGGCACCCAAATGCAATTTCGATCCAGACTATGTCTGCAAGAAGCTCAAGTCAGAAATGGTGGTGGACTTCTATTCCACTAAGAATCCGGCCGCTTTGGAGATTTTGGAACTTCTCCGACGTTCTGGGCTGGAGGAGTTGATCTCAAAGGTTCCCAAGGATCTGCGTACCTTGGATGGATATGCTGCACAGTTTCTTATCCGGATGAAGATCCATGAAGACTATATTTCTTCCAAGATTGATTCAGAGGATCTTGTTTTCTCTAAGGCAGACTTCTGTGGTCTTTTTGGTAACCTTTCTGCGGAAGGTGTGGACCCACTGAAGTACAGAGAAGGAGAGGCGTTGGAATCCTTCAAGATGTTTGCCAGAAATTCATGCCAGAATATTACCAAGGGTTTCTTGGACAAGCATCTTAGGCAGAAGTATAAGGTGCTATTTGACATTGTGGTGAAGATTCTCATGTGTGAGAGCCATAGCACAGATGCCATCTTCGTTGGCAGGCTCTGTGTTATGAGGGCCATTCTGGATGGTGTTCAATGTAACTGGGCTGAGTTCTTCTGGGGGGTGCTGAGGAAGAACAAGGTGAAAATACAGAAGGAAGAATGCCCCCAGTTGCCAGGAGAGCAACAATTTGTGTTCAATGCTAATGTTTCATTGGGCACAAAACTCACTCTAATTCTGGATTCGATTCTTCCAGAGAAGAAATGGAGACAATCCTGGTGTAAGGGCTTTCATAAGTCCAAGATTATGTTCTCCAAGGATGGTCCTCTCCATGGCCATCCTGATTCTGATGGTGAGCAAGCCATCCCTGCTCCTCCCCTTCAAGCCATTCCCTCACCTGCTAAGGGGCAGAAGCAGCAGCAGCAGCAGAAGACACAGAAGAAAGCTGCTACAGCAACTGGTTCTTCAGTCGTTACCTTTTCTGGTTCCTCAGAGGAGGACCAGATCCCTCTTCTTGATGTACTGAAGAAGAAGAGTGAGGTTGCCAAGAAGGCAGGAGCTTCAAAAAGGAAGAGGCCAGAGGAGGCCAAGAAGAAATCTGCCAAGATGCCAAGGACTGGCAGAGGAGCTCCCAAGAAAACCCTTCTGGTGGATGAGCCATCAGAAGAGGAAGAGGAAGAAGATGAAGTGCCTCTTGTGAGGAAATCCAAGGCCAAGAGAGCCCTTCTGCAAGATTCAGACTCTGGATCTGATCTTGGAGAGGCCTTGGAGAAGGCCATTGAGGATGCCACCCAGATGATGGAGGATGCTCCAGAGCCTGTTATGCCTGCTGGTGTTGACCCAGCAGAGGTAAACCCTTCCTTTCCCTCTTCCTCCCCCATAAATCTTGTTTCCCCTTCTACCTCTCCCCCAGATAACATTCCCCAAACCCCATCTGCCTCTGGTAACCCCATTCTACCACCAGAGCAGACTATTCCAGATACACCCGTCTATACTCCCTCTACCATTCCTACACAAACACCTTCTCCCCCAAATTTCCAAACACATATCCCCACTAACCCCTCTCCCCCACCTTCTGTATCAGAGGTACCCTCAACCTCCTCTGGTGCAGAAGTCCCCCCTTCAAACACTTCCACCTACCAAATCCCTCCTACCCATTCTGTACCAGATATCCCTTCCTCTTCTGGTGCAGAGCAACCAATCCCCACCACCTCTACTTCACAAAATCCAAACCCTCCCCAAACCCATACAGACCAGGACCCAACCATTTCTATGGCTCTGGGATTCGTTGGCCCTCCCCCCTCCCCAACCTGTTTAACCAGCGATGATAGTGAAGATGAGGAAGCTTCACTTGAGCCTGTTGACTTAGCCCCTTCCTCCTCTGCCTCTGGGCCCAAACCCTTCACTTTCTCATCTGCAGAAATGGGTCCCATTAGGCAGAGTATGAGTGTAAGTGCTCAGCTCTGGCTAAGAGAGCATTTTCCAGTTCTTCTGGAGCACTTACCACTTCTGGCAGAGCTTACTGATGCCAAGGTCTGGAGCAAGGCCAGACTTGAAGATGTGGAGGACCTGGTGCTATTGCTTGAGGAAATGGGTGCCTCCAACTTCACTGCTTGGGAGATTGAGCTGAAGCAGAAGATGAACATTCAGAACCCAGCAGAGCTGGAGACCCTGGTGCAGCCAAAGTCTTGATTCGCACCTTGCTCATCCAAAGAGGAGTCATGCTCACTCCAGAGGGCCCCACTTACAAGTTTGGTCCTCACTTTGTCTTCCCTCCAGAGCTTTATTCAGACGAGGAGGACTTTGAGATGTCTCCTGCTGTGCTCCAGAAGATGAAGGCTTTCTTCAACGAGCAGATCATGCAGATAGGGCGCTTTTCCAAAGCAATCCAACATATGGCCCCTGCTATGATCGAGCATCAGATTAAGCAAGAGAGGAAAATCTTCCTGAAGCAGATCAAATCCTCTCTGGCAGAGGTTAAAGCTTCGTTCAAGGCTAATGGCTTGTTTGTCAAGCTAGATGTTATGCACAGCCAGAAGCAGCTCCAAGAGCATGTGATGGAGCAGATGAGGCCAGTTTCTGTACTCAAAGTGGAAATGGCCAGCCAGATGATTCAGACTGCTAGACTGAAGGACTCCCTCCAGGAGATGTTGGAGAAGCAAGAGAGACTTGTTGCAGAGTCTAAGGCTTACCTGGAGGAGGCCAAGCAGCTTCGTGATCTTCACTCTTCCTCCAACACTGCCTTGCCTGATCTCATAAGGCAGGTAGTGGAGCCCCTCCTTGATGAAGTTAAAAAGGGGGAAGAGAAGGCCAGAACTGATCTGGCGAAGACCACAAATGAGACTCTTTTTAGCCATGGAGCTCGTCTGGACCTGCTGGAGAACACCTTGGCCCAGGCTGAGTTGCAGAAGAAGAAGAAAGAAGAGTTGAAATCTCTATCTATGGCTAAACAGCTTGCTGCAGAAGAAGAGTCATCTGAAGCTGAGCAGGATCCTTCTACCATTCCTGGTCCTGCTAAGAGGAAGATTAGAAAAGTAAAGAAGAGTTTCCTTGAATTTGTTGTCGAAGAAGCAGAGAAGAGATACAAGGAAGAGACTCCAGAGGAGAGGCAAGCCAGAATCAGGAAGAACATAGATGAAGAGCAGAGGCTCAGATATGTTAGGAGACAGAACAAGAAGGCCAGAGAAGCTGGTATTCCTTCTGGTGCAGGTGGCTCAGGTCAGAAGAGGAAAGCTCCTGTGGAGGTTATGAACATCTTGCCACTAAGGACAGAAGGGTCTTTTGACTCTACTGTGCCATATCCTCTGATTGAGAGATGGAGAGAAGCCAAGACCCTCTGGTTCATTCAGCATTATATCCAGAGGCCAGCACCAGAAGATGATGAGCTGATCAACAGAACCTTCCATTCTTGGATGCAAGCCTATGATGCAGACTTGTACAAGCAGCTGATGGATTCAACCATTGAGTTCAACCTGGAAGTGACTGCTCCTGAATTTACTTATCTTAACACTCCCATGATTGGGAACCAGGTGGATTGGGCAGAACTGAAGAAGCTTTACAAGACCAAGGTGTTGGTGAATTTCACCCCAACATCTTCTGCAGAGTTGAAGGCCGTCCAGGATAGGTTCCTTGACTGGTTTCTTGTCCCTAAAGAGAACAGAAGATATGCCTAGAATAGGACAATGAACTTCAATGTAATCTGTAATTATTTTGTCCTCTGATTATTAATGAAAAATACATATCTTTTCTGTTCTAAAGACAACTCCTTGTTGTCTTATTATTTGCCTGATGAGATCTATTCTAAGGTCTCATCCCTTTATTGTTTTCTTGCTTAAGCTTACTTTTGATCAGTTCTGGTAGTGTTTTAACTCCATCAAAAAGGGGGAAATTGTTAGGATAAAAATTTGTTAGTTTTGATGAGTTAAAACAAACCAAAAGATGTAATAGGACCATCTGGACCTGTTAGCCAGATGATGATCTAGATTAGGACTTAGTCTAGGGGGAACTGCCAGACCAGAAGACCTCACCAGAAGAGTCACCAGAAGACCCCACCAGAGGACTTCACCAGAGGAGATCAGACCAGAGGCAGAGGACCTTCCCCAGACCAGACGAGTCTGGACCAGACGAGTCTGGTGGAACAAAAGATGCTCAGTTTGATCCCCTTATCCTACTGAGTATTCTGGCTGTTCACCAGATAAGGACCAGAAGACACCGAGGATGCCTGGTGTCTGGTCCTGCCTTTTCTGGAGTGAATCAGAGTTAGGCAATTGGAAGCATTGACCGTTGGTGATTCAAATCAAGTCAAACAAGATTGGATTGAGAAGATATGAAGACAATCAATCAAGATCACACCAACCCAATCAATCAATTAGGGAATTGATTGATTGAAGCTTCCATATATAGAGGATCTGATTGGATTAGCCTCCCAATGGCTATGTCCCTAATCCCCTCTATATATACTTGAGTGCAGATCAAGAAAAAGCTCTAGAATCATTCACGCGCATATAGCCATACTAAAGCTTGTGATCACTACGCATATTGCACTCACATTTTGTTCTTATTTACTCATCTACTCGTAAGGAGTTTATACACTCAACCTGTTCATCTTGTTAGACAAGGTTGGAGTGAGTCTATCTTTAGATCGAAGTTAGATCTAAAGAGTTTGTAAGAAGGTGCTGGTACTTCAGAAATTCCAGTGAGTAAGTTTGTGAGTTGGTTGTTAGTGAGACCCCTTGGTGATAAGGGAGAGTGGACGTAGGATATTTAATCCGAACCACTATATATCTTGTGTTATTTATCGCTTTATTTTAATTATTGTTTATTGTTCATTGCTATCTTATAAAAGATTTTGGAAAGACATTATTACATAAGCTTCCGCAATTAATCTATCGAGTGGGACCAACACTTAGGCCCCACAATGATGCTTTGGTAATCACCACATAGATTGGTCGATATGATGTAGCCAGGATCTTCATAGATACGGGCAGCTCTGCAGATATAATGTTCCATGATTACTTTGTCAAGATGAATCTGAATGTAGAGATGAAGTCGGTAGAGACGGCTATTTTCGGATTCACAGGAGGTGTTGTCCATCCTAAAGGGCAGGTGTCTCTACAGGTCCGTTTCGGAGAACCTCCTGTTACTAATGTGAAGATAGTGAATTTCTTGATTGTGGACGCACCATCAGCGTACAATGTGATTTTGGGGAGGCCATCTCTGAATCTTTTCCAAGCTGTGATCTCCACATATCACATGAAGCTAAAGTTCCCAGTAGGTGACGAAGTGGAAGAGCTCGTGGGTGACCAGATATGTTCACGGAAATGTTATGTTGAAACCGTTAAGAAAGCAACACACACATTCCCAGGAAATCAGAGTCGAGGAGATTATCCGCGGGGAAAAAGTTGAAATGAGCAGAGCTCATGGAAGAGGAACCAGAGCTGCAAATCAAGCCAGAGGAAGAGCTTATGCCTGTAGAATTGTTTCCTAACAAACAGGGGTTCACTACCCGTGTTGGAACACAAATGCCACATGACGTGGCTGAGAATATCGTTAAATATTTGCGAAGAAATGCAGATCTCTTTGCATTTCAACCAGAAGATCTGCTGGGGATTAACCCCAAGGTGGCCTTACACCATTTGAATGTTGATCCAGATGTCAAACCGGTGAAGCAGAGGTTAAGGCAATTTGGACCAGAGAAGGATAAGATAATTAAGGAAGAAGTGGTAAGGCTGTTGAAAGCCAAACACATTGAGGAAGTACAGTATCCAGAATGGTTATCCAACACAGTTATGGTAGCCAAAGGAAGTGGAGCATGGCTTATGTGTATCGATTTTTGGGATCTGAACAGAGCTTGCCCGAAAGATCATTATCCTCTACCGAGGATTGACCAGCTAGTGGATTCGATATCCGGCTGTGAATTGTTGTCCATGATGGATGCATACCAAGGGTACCATCAGATATGGATGAACCCTGAAGATGTGCCCAGAGCTTGCTTCGTAGTCTCATGCGGCACTTATGGCTATGTGAAAATGCCCTTTGGACTAAAGAATGCTGGGGCTACATACCAGAGAATGGTGAATCTGGTTTTTAAAGAACAAATTGGGTGGAACATGGAAGTTTATGTGGATGATATGTTGGTGAAAAGTTTTAAAGCAAAGGATCATGCCACAGATCTGGAGGAGGTCTTTGGCGTGATCAGAGCTTATCAGATCAGACTTAACCCAACGAAATGTGCCTTCGGGGTAAGGAGTGGAAAATTTCTGGGGTCTATGGTAACCCCTAAAGGAATCGAGGTAAATCAGGCCAAGGTGAAAGCAATCCTTGAGATGCAACCACCTCAAAACTTGAAAGAGACCCAGAGATTGAATGGGCAAATAACAGCTTTGAGTCGCTTCATCTCCAGGTCGGCAGAAAGAAGCCTACCATTTTTCAAGATCCTTCGAAAAGGATCCAGATTTGAATGGGACAACGAATGTCAGAGAGCTTTTGAGGAGCTAAAAAGCACCTGACAAGTTTGCCTCTCCTCACGAAGCCAAGGCCAGGGGAAACCATGTATTTGTATTTCTCTGTATGAGAACATGCCCTGAGCTCTGTTCTCCTCAGAGAAGAGGGGGTGAAACAAATACCCATATACTATGTGAGTAAAGCTATCCAAGGGCCAGAAATGAGATACTCTGAAATAGAAAAATCAGCTCTGGCTGTAATGGTGACAGTGATAAGTCTGAGGCCATATTTTCTCTCTCATAAAGTAATTGTGAGGACCAACTTACCTCTGAGATAAATGATGGGAAGACCAGATCTGTCCAGGAGAATGGTGAAATGGGCAGTAGAACTGGGTGAATACGATATCGAATTCGAACCCAGAGTCGCTATTAAAGCTCTAGCTCTGGCTGACTTTATTCAAGAAACGACCAGAGCTCATGAGTCAGAGTTCTGGAAAGCATATGTTGATGGATCCTCATCCATGCATGGATGTGGAGCGGGGATTGTGATCATACCCCCAGCAGAAGAGAAACTGCAGTTTGCTATAAAGTTCGAATTTCGAACTTCGAATAATGAGGCTGAATATGAAGCGCTGATTAGAGGAATGCAGATGTTATGGGAGTTGGGAGTACAAAGAGCGATTGTGTATTCTGACTCCTAATTGGTTACTCAACAGCTGTTGGGTGCTTATGAGAAAAAGGATGAAAAGATGGCGAAGTATGCTGGCCTGGCTGAGCAGATTAGAGCCAAATTTGAAGAAGTAAAGATTGAGCAGATACCCAGAGCCGAAAATCAGAAAGCTGATTACCTAGCGAAATTGGCAAGCTCTGCAGAAGAGGGAGCCAAGGGTAAGATCAAACTATTGACAGCCGAGAGTCAGGTGTCAATTCTGGATGTGGGATCAATCGGTGAAGCAGACGATTGGAGAGCTCCCATTATCCACTTCTTGAAAATAGGGCAGAGGCTTGACAAACCAAATGTCCACAAGAAAGCAATATACGCCAAGTACTGTATGATGGGAGAATATTTATACAAGAGATCATTCTCTCAACCGTACCTGAGGTGTCTGTCTAACCTTGAAAGGAACTATGTGTTGCGAGAAGTGCATGAAGGCTGTGGAGGGAGTCATACTGGCTTCCAAGATGTGGTTAGAAAGGTGTTGAGAGCTGGTTATTATTGGCCAACTCTCAACAGAGATGCAAAAGAATTAGTAAAGAGATGCGACATATGCCAAAGAAATGGCCCCTTATCCACATTCCAGCAGAGGAATTAGGAGTTATGTACTCCCCTTGCCCATTTGACAAATGGGGCATTGATATTGTGGAATATTCCCAACAGCTTCCGGAGGCAGAGCCTTCCTGATAGTGGCAGTTGACTATTTCAGTAAATGGGCAGAAGTCGAGGCTATGAAGAAAATCAACGAGGTAGCCATCATCAAGTTTTTATGGAAAAATATATGTAGTAGATTCGGGGTCCCCCCTAGTCTCAGATAATGGAACACAGTTCACAGGCTCCCAAGTGCGAGCCTGGTGTTCAGAAATGAGGATCGAACAGAGATTTGTATCAGTGGCTCATCCACAAGCCAATGGGCAAGTAGAAGTCACCAACCGAACTATTGTAGATGGAATCAGAACTAGGCTCTCAGGAGCTGGTGGAAACTGGGTGGAGGAACTGGACTCCGTCCTTTGGGCTTAGAGAACAAGTCCAAAAACCGCTACTGGAGAATCTCCCTTCAATCTCGTGTATGGATCTACAGATGTGATCCCTGTAGAGATAGGAGTAGAAACCCACAGGATCTTGAATTATAACGAGGATCAGAATTCAAAGTTGTTGAAAGAAAATTTGGATATGATAGATGAGTAGTGAGAGATGGCTCGTATCAGAGCCGAACGACACAAGAGTAAAATGAGAGTTGTTTATAACAAGCACGTGACAGTCAGAAAGTTCACGGAAGGAGATTTGGTACTGCGCAGAGCTGATGCGCTTAAACCAACGGGAAAGTTAGAACCAAGTTGGGAAGGTCCATACGTAGTCACCCAAGTGCTGGCTGGGGGTGCGTATGAGCTGACAAATCAGAATGGAAGAAGAATGTCGCGTCCCTGGAACGTGAGCAATTTGAAGAAGTATTATGTCTGAGGCTATTCAGATCATTTGCTAGTTTTTTCCAATCAAAGTGTGTGATGTAGGCTCTGCCAGAATGGACAGATCATATCAATCCTAAAGAGGTTAGACCAAAATAGAAAGCACTACTCAGAGATCATGAAAATAAAGTTCTGAGCTTATCGTTATGAAAGGCCTCGAAATGGCCAAATAAATCTGGAAAATGGATGAGAATCCTCATCAACAGCCTCGTTAGGCCTTACTTGTTTTATCTCTCGGAAGGAGAGATAAAATTTCGACAGCTCTGTCAGAGCTTATGAAACCAAAATGCGAAGGACTCTAAGAAGTAAGTACTTAATAAAGGACCTAGAAGTCCTCTCTTTGTATAAGAATCTAAAAAATAGTATCTGACTCGTTCAAATATATCTCTCCAGAGCTTCTCATAAGCGCTGGATATTAATGACAATATGTGAAAATACAAATCAAGAAGTAAAGTATTATCGGATCCCAAGATCCCTGAAAGTTGGGAATGTTCTCTTATTCCCTGCTAGCGCAAATATTGGAGAGAAGAATACAAAAAATGTCCTTTTCACGAGCTATGGGACTGAGGCTCGAAAAAGGACGATTATGTTAGGATTTGCTTATGCTAAACGACACTAAGCAGGCCAGCAAAGGGACACGCATCGGCCCCTAAGGCATCCGGGTCCCCAAGTGGTCCCAAGAATAATTAGGGCAACAGAGACGATTTTACTGTTCTGCCCTCACAGCTTAAAGGTATAAATACTCATTTTCCTTCTTCATAATAAGGTATTATCACTATTACTCACTCACATTTCTAGTTTTCAGCTATGGCTTTTCTTCCATAGAAAATTTTCTGACTTGAGCGTCGGAGGGTCGACGTCGGAGCCCTCTCCGGCCCGACTTTGTGCAGGAATTCCACCGGAGGTCCAAGCTGTTACTGGAGGTTTCCATTTTGAGCTCTAGAGACTATTTTCTAGCCTTCTCTCTTGTGTTCCTGGGCTTTTACAGAGAGGCTTTCAGGTACCACTCTTAGTATTTCTTCAAATACTTGATTGATTTTGTGTTGATCTTGAGTTTGCACTCATCAACTGGCGCCGTCTGTGGGAAATTTGTGTTTTGACGTGAGTTATTTCTTATTCCCCTTCATGAATCGTGAGTGAAAATGGTGAAGTGATGCATGGTTATTTTGTGTCCCCTGTTTTTTTCTGGAAAAATCTCATGAATATGAGTATCTTCATGCGACACAACTTTTCTTTTTAGACATTTTAATTATGAAAGTGCTAGATCTGTACTTGAATCTATTGTTATAGCATGGACATGGTTTGTCTTTATTGTTTCCATAATAAAAAGTGTTGCTTCTTTGCCAAAACACGAAGTAATGCCTTTATGAAGATGATTTGGCATGAATGATGTTATGGACGTACAGATCTGGGCATATAATGCTATTTGACAGCTTTATTTTTTAAAAAAAATTAGCTCTCAACACGTGAGTCAATCTATTTGAAAATTAGCAAAGCTTCTAAAAGATGTTATTATGATTTTCGAGTAAGGAATGATATTATGATATTTGTTCAGAGCTTATGAAAATTTTCATTATCACTGAAATTGTTAGCTCTGTAGAGATAACCACTACCTGTGGGATATCCTGTGTTTGTAAGTGCATGTCGTTGAGATCTCGATGAAAGAGATATTAATATACTTGGTCGATTAATATGCGTTTTGAGAAAACCATGAACTAAGCTGCTATTTTTTCCTGGCTTTCAGAGATGACAAATCCTACTCCCCGAGATCTGGGTAAGGATTTCGATGATGCTACCACTGCTCCGATGGATACTCCAACGAGCGTGAATGTGGTAGGAGGCTCGAACGCCTCTGAAAATGTGAGTACTCCTGCGGTTACAGTTGTGGATGCGGAGCATCCAGAGACTACACCGGCTCAGGATAGTTCGGCTCTGATTCTGTTGACAGTTGAACAATTGAGAACTCTAATTAAGGCTGCAGTTGATCAGGCTGTGGCAGAAAGGACTCACACCCGGGGAGCTCCTCAGTGTTTGAGTACGAATGAACCCTGGGCACATGATGTGCCCGGACCTCAGGCCCCGAGTGCGCCTCGTCCTAGAGTCTTCAATGTGGCTCAGGATACTAGGGCCTGGATGCCCCAAAACATTCCGTTGTCTTCTCCCCCTGGAGACGTCCTAGGGGAGACCGACGTGAGAACCAGTTTTGGCAGAGCATCTACCAGTGTGACAGCCACCAGAGAGGAAAGAATAGATCTGGGGGGTGCGACCCCAAGGGAAGTTAGAGCTGCGGTCAGAGCTGCTAGGGTTGAGGAACAGAGACCCTGTTTGGTTGAATATGATGAATATGGGTCAGAAGAAGATGATGCTGATTCCAAAACCCAAAACACCACCTCTCGTAGAAGTGGTACTCAGCGAGAGCTAGCGTCTTTAAGAAAAGACATTGAAGTAACGGAAAAGCAACGTGAGAAAAATGGGAAACAGGGAATGAGGCAAGATGGATCCCCCTTTTCGGAGGAAATCCTCTTGGATCCTCTTCCCAAGAATTTCAAAACACTGGTCTATGAATATAATGGCACTACTGATCCGCAAGATCACTTGTCCGGGTTCTAGGCTGATACAAGTTCAACCCATAATATAATTACTCCTAGGGGGACGGTTACAACATCTCCGAACCCCACTATCCAATAATTACAGTCTTCTACATATTCAATGTAATCTCATAACTGATCTAGTGTACTCTTAAATAGGATATTCATGTAGGAGCCGGTGTCAACAAGCAGACGATGCACTCGGGTCCCCATGATATTGGCACAGATGATTAGTAAGTCGTTATGGGGGGTGAGTACTCCATCCAAGTCTTTCTCTGAAAACGTCAGATCACCCATCTGCTTGGTTGCCGGACTCACTCATACTTCTTTCACCCGGGCTACCGTCCTCAATTCTGGCTTCCTCTTTCTCTTTGACATCGGAGGCCTTCCGTTAGAACAACCGCCAACCGGCCCGGTTGATTGAAGCATAAGGATTTCTCTGACCAGTTCTGCAGGAGCTATTGGAACCTTTTTCCCTTTCTTGGTCGTCCTGCTCGACTGTTCGTCACTTTTTTTATCATCCGAGCTAGATGATGTTGTTGTTCTAGGCCTCTACCCCGGCTCTCTCTTAACAAACTCCGATAATGTTCCTTCTTCATAGAACCTCCACAACTGCTTTAGTAGACTCGACATTCACTTGTAAAATGGCTGATATTCTAGTGATATGAGCAGTACTTGTTTGGGTTCAATTTTCCTCGTTCTTGCCTGATCTTCTGGGGTTCCGACAGCATGTCTTTGTCCTTGACATTATTGTAAACAACTTCTACAGACTTGGTAAGCACCTGATTTAGTCTCTCTTTCAACTCGGCTCCTTCGTTGAATACCTTCATGTTCTTAGGTGCCTTATACTCGTTTCCTCCAGATTTATTTCCTGACTTCTTCGGGTCGGGCTTATCTCCTAGCTCCTTCTGAAGAGCTTCTTGCATGGATATATGGATGTCGGCCCGATGTCTAAATTTTGCATATATTTTAGGGCATGTCAAGTGCATCTTTTTCCAAAGATCAGTTCCATTTTTCAGCCCGACCATTACTGCCACCATCTTAGTGTCCTCACTTACCATTTCTCCTTCCAGCAATACCTTATCAAACCTTTCTAGGAACTTCCTATCAGACTCATCCTCCTCTTGTTTGATGTCCGCCAAACAGTGTCTTTGCATCAAGTAGGATCCGATCATGGAGAAATGAGACAGGAATTCCTTGCGCAACTGTGCAAAGAAATTGGTGGATCCCAGAGCTAGTGCCGAGAACCAGCGATGAGGTCCGTCACCAAGTGTAAGTAGGAAGTTACGGCACTATGTTGCATCTGTTGCTCCCATTGATATCATAAAATCTGACTATTTTGTTAAATGCACCCTCGGATATGATGTTCCATCGTACAGGCTGATGGTCGGGAACTGTATCTTCTTTTGTATTGGCACATTCAGGATTGTTGAAGATAATGGGGATGACGGCAAAACTATTGATCCAACGCCTTTTTGGGACTCCAACTATTTATGTATTTCCTCAACTGTTTTCTTTAGGGCTTGCAACTCGTCCAGAGGCGTTCTTCCGTTGGAAGGCTGTTCGTCGTGATCAAGTTCAATGACTTCACCACGATGCAGACCCTCCCCAATGGGACGCTTCTCCTGAGTTGCTCGCCTGGCAATGTTGCTCGCCCCGTTGGGACCCAGACGGCCAAAAGCTGACCTCCTCATTCTGTCATGGATTGAAGGGCAAGCAGCTGAGTGTGCTCGCTCTTTGTTTCTTCATGGAGCTTCTCCTCTATTTTCTCCCCTGCTTCCGAGCCTTTCTCTTACGCTAGTGCGTCTGGTATCCTTCGTTGTATCTTTGCTCGGCTCTTCGCCTTATCTGGGGGTGAATTCTCCTTTGCTCCCCAATCGTTCGCTGACTGGGGCTTTGCCTTTATCATGTCAAGCCTGGGCACTATCTGCTTCATCACCATGTACGTCCTTATGCCATTTTGCTCCCTGCTCGGTTGCTCAATTGCTCGCCACTGGACCCCTTGATGGTCCCGCGTTTTCTTGATGTCTTTACAGTGATTTCAACACGGCAATCGTTTTTGCCAATTCTTCCGGGTTTCGAGTAAGAGCTTCCACCTCTAGTGGAAGGGTGTCGATAGTTACTTGCACATTTCTACGTGATGTCGTTCGTACCGTTCATGCATGGTCACCCATCGACGAAACCCTAGTTCGTGACTTGTTGGATGGATGCACACTCGAAGACTGTCGTTCTTGCGATCTTGCCATTTGTTGGATATTTAAATAATTTTGACGAAGGAGAACTTGTGTTTGTAAATCTTAATTCAAGAACAACTAGCCTTGTATATGTGAATTTGGTTGTTTGCAAACCTTTATTCACATTTGCATGCATGCAAGCTCTTGAAATAAACAAAACTTCCCACAAATGGCCTTTTTACACCCAAATATCCAGTTTCTGGTAATTTCTTGTCGGATTCTGACAATGTTTCCCAGATTCCGGTGGTTTTTGCACCAATTTCTTCAAATTTTTCAACCAACGGAGGTTCGGACCCTTCTTCTAGTGCCAATTGTTGATGACTTTAATCTGTATTGAGTAATTAGTGGTTGTTTTAGCTAAGAAGATCATCAAATAAGGTACCTAAACTGGGATTATATACTGAATTTATGCAAGTAAATATCAAGAAAACAATTTGCAAGAGTTTGGGTCTTTTTTTAATATAATGAACTTACATTTTTCCTCTTATGGGGAGGTATTTATAAACTACAAGCAAACATGAGGTGTCACTTAATTAGCCACTCTCTTTTATATCTTGACAAGTGTTTAGACACTTGTTTTATCCAATGCTGTTGCATTTTATACAATTGACAAGTGTTAAGACAATTGTTTGTTTCTAATATAATGTCTAATTAGTGGGATTCTTGGTTGTTCTCCGAGGTCTCTTTATTGCTCGTCTATTCGTCTTGGAGATGAGTGCTCCAAACCTTCTTTATGAGCTGCTCGCTCAGATTCTTTTAACTTTTGACCAATTGCTCGCCTCATGCATGCTGACAGCTGGACCGACTGTTCGTCTTTCCTTAACTCACACTTCATACTCAGCTGCTCGCCTCTTTAGCCCCTCATTTAGCCTTAATTACTTATTTATTTATATTGTTTTACTTTTGATTGGCTTAATCCCGTTGCTCGGCTGCTCGCCTATCAACTAACACAACTAGATATGAACTGCTAACATTTATAAATGTCTTTGTCGGTTACCAATAGATAGTGATGCACTCTGATGATCAAGAAGATATTGCATTCTATACTAATAAGAATTTACTATGCTGGAAAAGGATGTCAAATTGATTAATGTATGGGAAATTTACCAGAGGCTGGTGAACAAAATATTCGATGAACACACTGGGGATATGGTGGAGCTATATGTTGATTTCTTTGATAATCGAAGGTTCAAACCCTCCTTCTAGTGTCAATTTGTTTGGTGATTCTAAAAAGATTAAACAACCACTAAGGGGCGACCAAAGGGCGCAGCTACGGTAAGGGGCGACCAGAAGAGAGCTCGGGAATGCCTCCTGCAATTACAACCAAAAGACAACAAAGTGTCAATGATGGACGAACAACCAAGCAACTGTGCTGAAGATGAACCTCCATCTTGGACTAAAACATGGAGTCTATTGACATGGAAATGATGAAAGTGGACGAACAGTAGAGTGGAGACGAGCAGGAGGTCCAAAATGAACAATAGGGTGAAGAAATTGTACCTGCCTCAAATGAAGTTGATGATATCGAGCCACGGCTAGGAGCGGAGCCAATGATGATAGAAGATGAACTAAACTTGGATGTACCCATCATTGATCCCAGGTGGAAAGGGCAAAAGCGGAGAGCAATGCCGGTTGAAGAGTTGGAAGCAATAAAGATTGAACCGAACCGAGAAGACTTAGAGCTCTTCATTGGATCTGAGCTCCCAGAGCCATACAGATCCAGAATGGAGAAGTTTCTTAAATCTAATCTTGACGTGTTCGCATGGTCACATGCCGATATGGTAGGCATCAGTCTTGAGCAAGCCTGCCATAAGTTAAATATCGATCCAACTAGAAAACCGGTCGAACAGAAGAGAAGGAAGAATGGGCCCAACAAGTATGAGGTACTGGATGTGGAGGTAAAGAAGCTGTTAGACAATGATCTAATCCGACAAGCCCTTTGTCCAAAATGGGTGGCGAACCCAGTATTGATATGAAAATCGAATAGAACATGGAGGCTATGTATTTATTTTACAGACCTGAATGCCGCCTGCCCAAAGGATAATTTCCCACTTCCACACATTGACCAGCTGGTGGATAATACAGCCGGACATGAGCTCCTAACTTTCATGGATGCATTCGCGGGCTATCACCAAATTGCAATGCACCCGGATGACCAAGAGCACACCGTATTCTATACCAATAAGAATTTGCTGTGTTGGAAGAGGATGTCACTTGAGTTGATCAACGCAGGAGCTACATACCAAAGACTCATCAACAAAATATTTGATGAACACATCGGTAAAACAATGGAGGTATACGTGGATGACATCGTCGTCAAAAGTCCGAGGAAGGAGGGTCACCTGGAGCATCTGGATCAGGCATTCAAGATACTTCGAGCATACAACATGAAGTTGAATCCAAAGAAAAGCAGCTTCGGAGTTCACTCAGGCAAGTTCCTTGGACATCTTGTCAGTCAACGAAGCATGGAGGCATATCCCTCAAAGGTGAAAGCAATCATGGATATGCAGCCACCAAGATCGGTCAAGGAGGTGTAAAGGCTCACCGGATGTTTAGCGGCCTTGAATAGATTCATTTCAAGATTCGGTGATAAATGCCGACCTTTCTTCGATGCTATCAAGAAAGAAAAATTCCAATGGATGGACAATTGCCAAAGGGCATTCGAGCAATTGAAAGAGTATCTCAGCGACACAAAGATCTTGTAAAAATCAACTCCCGGAGAAAAGTTGTATTTATACTTGGCAGCATTGGAGGTGGCAATCAGCCCGGTCCTCATTCGAGCAGACGGGAAGTTTCACTTACCTATATACTATGTGAGTCAAGCTCTCCATGAAGCAAAAATCAGATATTCACCAATGGAGAAGTTGGCGTATGCGCTAGTAATGAGTGTCAGGAAACTTCAACCGTATTTCTTTGACCATCAGGTGGAGGTGTTGACAACATTCACACTTAGAAAATTTTTGCAAAGGCCGAACACAGCTGGTCGCCTCCTCAAATGGTCCCTCGAAATCAGCCAGTTAGGGATATCTTATGCACCTCGAACAACTATCAAAGGACAAGCTTTAGCCAACTTCATAGTCGAGTTGACCTTTCCTCAAGATCCGACGAGAGGTCATAATCATCCATGGTACATGTAAGTTGATGGTTCGTCAACCAACATGGAATCTGGCGCTGGAATAGTATTGATCAGCCCAGATAGGCAAGTCTTCACTTCAGCTATTTGATTCGAGTTTATGGCGACGAACAATGAAGCTGGGTATGAAGCATTGATCGCTGGACTCCAGTTAGCATTGGCTGTGGGGGTGAGAAGACTACAAATATATAGAGACTCACAGTTGATCGTCAACCAAGTACGAGGTGAATACGAGGCCAAGGATGAGAACATGTCATTATACCAGAAGATCGTTGCTCACTTGGCCTCCCTATTTGAAAATTTTTACATCGAACAAGTACCAAGAGACAGCAATGCCCAAGAAGATGCACTTGCTCGCCTAGCGACCAGTACAGGACCAGCAGAATTGTCTGAGGTCACAATAACAAAAATACTTCATCCATCAACCAATGACTACAAAATCAATCAAATTGAGGAGGAATTTGAAAGAAACGATTGGCGGATGCCCATAATCAAATACCTCTATGATGGTGAAGTCCCAAAATATCCACAAGAGGCAACCAAGATGACCAGGTGAGCAACAAGATTCACATTAATGGATGGTCACCTATACAAGAGAGGATTTTCACTTCCTCTATTGAAATGCTTAGCCAGGGGGCAAGGCCGTGAGGTTCTAAAGGAAATTCATGAAGGTGTCTATGGAAATCATGCTGGGGGATGAGCTTTGGCATATAGAGCAGTCAGACAAGGATACTATTAACCAACTTTGCTCCAAGAAAAAAAATCAAAGTTGTGAAACATGCCATAGATGCCAGTTTTTCGCTCCGAGCATCCATAAACCACCAACTCAGATGGTTCCCGTAAATAGTCATAGATATCATCGGACCTTTCCCGACTGGAAATGGGAATGTGAAGTTTGTAGTAGTGGTCGTGGACTATTACACAAAATGAAGCAGAGACACTTGTAAAAATCACGCAGGAAAAAATGATCAGCTTCATATGGAAAAATATCATCTGCAGATTTGGAGTTCCACAGGAAATTTTGACAGACAACGGAAGACAATTTGAAGGAAAAAAGATAAGAGACTTCTGCAAGAAATGGGGAATAAAAAATATTTTTCAACACCGTACCATCCCTAGTCCAACGGCCAAGTTGAAGCAGTTAACAAAATAATAAAACACATCTTGAAGATTCGGTTGACAGACAAACAGGGAAAATGGTCTGAAGAACTGCCAGAAGTGTTGTGGGCTTATAGGGTTTCATACAGAACAGGCACCGGGGAAACCCCATTCACCATGGCATTCAGTACCGAAGCAGTTATACCTATTGAGCTCAAGGTACCAACAGAGCGAACAATAATGTTCGACGAGCAGTCGAACAACTCAGCCTTGGCTGCGGAAATGGACTTAATTGATGAGAAAAGGATTTCAGCTGAAATGAAAAACACAATATATAAGAAAAGAATCGCAAAATATTACAACTCTCAAGTAAAAGTTAGAGAGTTTGAAGTTGTAGACTTGGTACTTCGGAAAGTACTGGCACCACCACCAGGAGTATTTGGACCGACTTGGGAGGGCCCCGTTCAGGATAACCCACAAATGGCACAATGGTACATACGATCTCGAAGACATGAAAGACAACTCGTCCCAATACTCCTGGAATGCAGCTTTATTGAAAAAGTATTATCAATAGATTAGTAGAGGTTGTATGTAAATTATATATGTTGTAATGTAAATTTTGAATAAATTTCAAAAAGTTTTGACATGTTGTATAAATCAGTCGAGCAACAGTGTATATGTTAAGCGAACAACGGAAAAAAGTATATGAGTTATGTGTTTATTTTAGGTTGAAATTAGAATAGGAATAAGTAAGCTCAGTTGCTCGCCCAAGTTTAAGCATTACCTAACATTGAGGCGAACAACAATGCTCAAGAGTAAGTTTAAGGCTAAGTCCATTAAGGACCACAAAGCCCAGCCATAGAAGGTCAAGTTCCTTGAGAACCAAAAGGACCCATTCACTCATTTTTTACATGCATAAAAATGTGCAAGTGTTAGCACTTACTCTTACAAGAGAAGTACTTAAACAAGAAGATGAAAGTACATACAAAATAAGCGAGCAGTCGAGCAATACGAAATAAATCCCAACAAACGATAGAAAAATAGTCATTTCATTAATGAAAAGGGAAGCATTACAACGAAGAAGAGGAAATTACAAGGAAAAGCCTAGCACAAGCTAAAATGAGAAAAGGAAAAAGGTCTTCAAGCTTGGGGGGCTGGAGGAGCAGAAGGAGCATCTGAAGCGGGAGGATCGGTCTCAATGTTGCTCGCTTCAAGGACCTGTTGCTCGCCGACTATGGTGGAAGTGCCTGCTCCATCCATAGGGGTCAAAGGGAGAGGGTTAAGGCCATCGTTAACAACAACTTCCTTTCTCGCTTGCTCGTCCCTTTCCTTGTGAGCAATCACTCGGACACCATCCTTGAAGACACCCAAGTCAACTCCCATTTCCCCCAGGTCAACTACAGGGATGTCAAAGCCGGAGGCGGGAGGATTTTCTGTGACGTAGTCTGTAAAGTCCTTGGTCGCCAAGCTCATAACATCCTTTCCATGATCAATGGCGAACTTCACGGACCACACACAATCAACGTATCAGTTACATCCTGCACATAATTCTCATAAGAGATGGAGTCCCTTCCCTCAGCCTCCAGGCAGTTAACATGAGCCTTTAGAGACTCCACCCGCTCAACAAGTCCTATCCTCTCTGTCTCCAGAACTTTCAGACGATCGTTGGCAACCACCAACTCTAATGCAAGCTTTTCTGAACTATTGGAGGTAACTTTCTCATGGTCCGCGGCGGCCCTCTTCTCCCTCTCCCAGTTAGCCTTCGCCTTCTCATGCTCGCTCTTCAGTTTGGTGAGCTCGTCATCTTTCTTCTTAAGAGCAGCAACCTTCTCGACTTCGAAATGCTCAATCTTCTGGCCAAGGCTCCTGTTCGTCCTCTCCAGTTCTACAGCCTGGTCAAGAACCTTTTGGCAGCTACAGCCTGGTGGATGGCATTGTAGCTGCGGAGGCGAGCATTATCACTCAGGTTCTGACCCTGAATGATGTCCTCACACAATTTGGTCCAGGAGTGAGGAACTGATTCTATTGCTTGCTGGACATAGGAGTCAAGAATGTCCTGGTACGGAGGATGTTGGAGTACCTTTGCTCGCCCCGAGTACTCTTCGGGCTTGTATCTACGAAAAAACAAAGTTAGAAGGAAAACAATGTAAGGGAGCAAACAATCGAGCAAAGAAAAGTGACTACTCCCTCAGTTTAACTGGGTCATAACCCAAGTAGGATTTGTCAGGAGATGAGGCTCTCCTCTTGCTCGCCACCATGCCGGCGATGACTTGTTGCTCGCTGATCACCTCTAAAGAGACCGAATAAGGAGAGGCAATACCAGAATCTCTTTTGCTCGACTGGGAGTGCTTGGAGCGGTCATCCCTCTTTGAGCGCTTGGATTGGTCATCCCCCTTGCTTACAGGAGTCCCATCCTTGGTAAACTTTCTCTTCCCAGCATGTGTCGTCTCTTTGTGTTGGGGTGAGGATGGAGTTGGAGCAGAGGAGCGAGGAGCTGTGCTCCTTAGCTTGGGGGCAGTAGTGTTTGGTCCCTGAGGTTGCCCAGATCGTAGCCTCATAAGGGTAGTTGGAGGGTCCAATTTTTTCTTTCTTGGCTCATCGGCGGCCATTTGGCGTACACGTGCAGCGAGGAGGTGGTAAGAGTTGGGAATGGTTGGGACATCAACCGTCACTCATTGATCTAAGGATAAAAAATAATAAATAATTAAAAAATAAGGAGGCGGACAGGCGAGCAGGCGGACAAGCGAGCAGATAGCCAAAAGATATACTTATCATTCAAATGAAAATGTACCTTCGAGAACAACAACTTGAGCTTCAAGATGGTGTGGACTTGTTGTTAATATAGCAAGTTTGCTATAGTGAGGCTTTGACAAATGGACAATTTCGCGATCGGCAAGGTTCCGGAGCGTGATGACAGTGAGGGTGTATAGAAATTCTTCGCTCAGTTTAGGATGCCCCCACTTCAAGATACGCGGACCTACAAAACAACAAAAAAGGAAAAATTAAAATTAGTCCCACCTTAGTCATAGTACGAAAAAGGTGAAACCTACGCCTTATTTTGCCAAAGCCCTCGGGTGAAAAAATGCGACCCGGTCCTCCAGAGAAGTCGGAAGATACTCGTCAATCCCCTCCGATGTAGAGAAACTGGTTGTGCCAACTTTTTACTTTATTGGGCACTCCTTCAACTAACTTCACTCCACTTCGGGCTTTGATGTAATACCATCCTTTACCCTCGTTTTTGCAAGCAGAGATCACCATGGCGTAGTGGATCTCCACCATGCTAATCTTATTTTTGTAACCTTCAAGACCAAAAAGGCCATGTAGGCTAACAAATTACTACACCCATTTGGAGTAATTTGGGTGGTCGCCAGGTTGATATCTTCAAGGAAGCGACCAACAACGGGGTGGAATGGCAAGGAAAATCCCATGTTGAGAACGTCAAGATTAATCGCAGTGCAACCCGGCGGTGGGCGATCAGCAGTTTCTCCCTTCTAAGGTGCGTAGAGGAAGATGTCATACGGGGTCTTATAGTAAGCCTGAATGCTCGCCAGATCATCTTCAGTGATCAAACTTGGAATTTTGCTCGCCGCGTAGGTGTTAACCTAAGTGGGCATGATCGCTCTCTTGGAGGGAGGAAAGGAATTATCGAAGCGAGCAGCATAATCCACCCAATCCTGGTCGCAGACTACTCCTTCTAGAATCTGTGACTCCGTGGTAGGCTTGGATGTGGGAAATCCAATTTCTTCGAGGAATTCCCAAGTTACCCCGCGAGCACATTGGTCACTTTGGTCGCCACTCAGTTCAATTACTCGTTCACCAACAACTTCAGCTTCTGGGGTGCTCATCTTTTCGATCTCAGCAGCCACTTCCTCATAATCTTCTCCGAGGTCAGATGAGGTGTTTTCCTCCATGGTCTGGCGACCAGCTGGTTGCTCGACGTCTTGTTCGCTAGAGCTGTCAATAGCATAGGCATCCACCGAGCGAACAACCGAGGAAGCCTCGGACCCCGTCTCTTCATCAATAAGCAAGGTGCACGGATTTCAGACGAGGGCTTGGCGGATGGATCGGCGAGGAATAGGGGCTACTTCTTCCTCCATGGGTCTTTTCTCGGGATTTTGTTCAAAATACTCAAAGGAGGGGGTTCTACTAGAAGATGGGGATGTCATATGATCGAAAAAAAAGTACTTTAACAAGAGGGGAATGTTATAAGTACGAATCAAAGGAATTACGGCAGCGATGCTATAACGCAGCGGCGATGCTGCGAAATTGCGGAGGCGATTTCTTAAAAAATGTACATGGAATACAAAAATCGAAGGAAAACCAACATACGAAGGCAAGAAATCAAGAATCGAAGTAAGAAAATAACAATTTTACCTTAGGATCGGAGGAATCAATGGAGATTGGAGTAAATCGATATGAAGGGAAAGCTCTAGAATTAGCAATGGCAAAAAATTGAAAGAAAATCGTAAGAAATTTTGAAAAGAAATGAAGAAGGAGAAGGAGAAGTATTTATAGAGTGGAAAATGGGGGTAGAAAATGAATTCTTGGAAGATTCGTAGGCCCCTATATGCAAAATAGGAGACACGCATGGGCGGCGACTGACGTCATCGCCGCCCACGTCATTACGAATTTCAAGGACCTCGGAATCTCAACCGTCGAGACACGAAGGGACAACCCCGTTGCTCGCTTATATCTCTGCCGTTCGCCAGATATTCCCGCCCAAATATTTGAATCTTAGTTGCTTGCCGATTAGTCACGAAGCCTTATCTTAATCTCAGTTGCTCGTCAATTAATCACAAAACGTTATTTGTTGACTATAGTTTGACGTAAATTAGTTAATTTTCATCCTAATAGAAAGTCAAACTAGGGGAAATTGTTGATAGACGAGCAGCCGAGCAACGAGATTAAGTCAATCAAAAGTAAAACAATACAAAATAATAGGTAATTAAGGCTAAAAGAGGGGCTAAAGAGGCGAGCAATTGAGTATGAAGTGTGAGTTAAGGAAAGACGAACAGTCGGTCCAGCTGTCAGCATGCATGAGGCGAGCAATTGGTCAAAAGTTATAAGAAGCTGAGCGAGCAGCTCAGAAAGAAGGTTTGGAGCACTCGTCTCCAGGACGAACATGCGAGCAATAAAGAGACCTCAGAGAACAACCAAGAATCCCACTAATTAGGCATTGTATTAGAAGCAAACAAGTGTCTTAACACTTGTCAATTGTATAAAATGCAATAGCTTAGGATAAAACAAGTGTCTAAACACTTGTCAAGATGTAAAAGAGAGTGACTAATTAAATGACACCTCATGCTTGCTTGTAGTTTATAAATACCTCCTCATAAGAGGAAAAATGTAAGTTAATTATATTAAAAAAAAATAGCCAAACTCTTGCAAATTATTTTCTTGATATTTACTTGCATAAGGTACCTTGTTTGATGATCTTCTTAGCCAAAACAACCACTAATTACTCAATACGGATTAAGGTCATCAACAGTGTTGTCCACTAGTTGGTCAATATGTGGGAGTGGAAAAATTTCCTTCAGACAGGATACATTCAAATTAGTGAAATCTATGCAGAACCTCCACATTCTATTCGGTTTTCGTACTAAGACAGGGTTTACAACCCATTGCGGGGAAAGAGTTTACCTAATCAAGTTATTGTCGAGCAACTTCTTGACCTCTTCATTCAGGGCTTGATATTTATCTGACCCGTATATATAAACCTCCACCATATCCCCAATATCCATCAAACAATTTATTCACCAGTTTCTGGTAAGTTGACCCTGCATTAATCAATTCGAACGATATTATTTTCAAGCATAGTAAGTTCTTATTAGTATAGAATGCAATATCTTCTTGATCATTGTGGTGCATCGCTATCTGATAGTAACCGGCAAAGGCATCCATGAGTGTTAGCAGTTTATGTCCGGTTGTGATGTCCAACAATTGGTCAATATGTGGGAGTGGAAAATTATCCTTCGGACAGGCTGCATTCAAATCAATGAAATCTATGCAGAGCCTCCACGTTTCGTTTGGTTTTTGTACCAAGATAGGGTTTACAACCCATTGTGGACAAAGAGCTTGCCTAATCAAGTCATTATCGAGCAGTTTCTTGACCTCTTCATTCAAGGCTTGATATTTATTCGGCCCGTACTTCCTTCTTTTTTGTCTGATAGGTCTTTTAGTCGGATCTATATTCAGCATGTGATAAGCATTCTTTGGATCAATACCCACCATATCGACGTGTGACCAGGCAAAGACATCGAGGTTGGCTTTGAGGAACTTACTCATTCAGGATTTGTAAGACTCGGGGAGCTCATATCCTATAAAGAGTTCTAGATCATTGTGGTTAGGACTAACTTTGAGAGCTTTCAGTTATTCGACAAGGGTTGCTCTTCGTTTTTATCCCTTCCATCGTGGATCTATAATAGGTCCCTCAAGGTTTATCTCATTCTCGATCTTCATCGGGTCAATACCTAGGCGGGGCTCTAAATCATCTTCTTGTACATGTTCTAGGTTGGTCGCCACCGATTGGCCCTCCATGTCATTGGTCAAAGGCTTCTCGCCCATAGGTGTGGGGTGTTTGCCCGCAGGTGCAGGCTGTTCGGCAGCAAGTCCAAGTTGTTCGTCCAACTCCATTGGTTCATCCAACACTGATGGTTTGTTGATTGGATAACTGATGGATGCTTTCATTTTAGATTTTTTTTCACCAACTTAGAGTTGGAGGAGATATTCTTAGGCCTTTTCTGTCACCTTTTAATGATCCTGCACTTTTTGAAGTTGAGAACTTTATACAATAGTAGTAGGTTGAAACTGCTGCTTTGAGTTCATTTAAAAAAGGTCGACCGAAAAACCCGTTATAGGTAGATTGTTGGTCTAAAACCAGAAATTCTACCATTCTAATCAATCTCATTTTCGGGTCCTTAGTCGGTAAAAGCTCAACATACAACCTAATTATCCCCAAAGGGATAGTTACAACATCTCCAAAATCAAGGATCCTATGATTTGAATCTTCAATTATCCTGTGTAGTCTCCTAGTTGATCAAGCGTCTTCTTGAAGATGATGTTGGTGTACGCCCCAGTGTCAATCAACAGGCGGTGGACTTTTGTCCCCATAATGTTTACAGATTACAAAGGAATCATTATGGGGGTGAGGATCCCATCCAGATCTTTTTCTGCAAAGGTTAACTCAGGAATCTGTTTGATGGATGGATTGATCACCGCTCTTATTTCAGCCTTCTACTTTCTTTTTTAAGCAGGTTTGATTAGGCGTGAAATTGTCATGATTTGTAGCTCATTTTGCCCGTGTTTTGAGTGAATTCGATGAGTATTTGGAGTCAAATGAGTATTATTTTCATAAACTGATGAATTTGCCTCTTTGATGCTCATAGATGGATAGAGGGCAAAAAAATGGAGTTCGTAGGACTTTGAATCGACTCACACGGATGTCCGGATGAGAAAATATTGAAGAAATACGGATGGTATTAGTTCGTGCAAAGAAAAGTATTACTTTGTTGAAGAGGAGAAACCATTCGAGCAGATGAGCTCGAGCAACCCCGCTCGAGCAAGGCGTTTGCTCGAGCGCCAAAACTTACAGAGGACTTGGGGCGCTCGACTAGCTCAAGCGCCACCATTCGAGCTACAGGACCGCTCGAGCACTACAGCTCGAGCACCATGATCATTCAAGCTATTCCACTCGAGCGCCACCGCTCGACCCATTAGAGCTCGAGCGCCCTTGCTCGAGCCAATATTATTTTCATGGGATTTTGCAATTTTTATTTGTTTCTCGGCCCGTGAGCTCCTGAATCGACCTGTTGCCTATATATACCCATTCCGAGCACGTTTTTGGACACCACTTCATACATAGAGATAGTTTTTTGAGAGAGAAGAGCACCGAGAGTTTGAGCAAGTATATTTTACGTGTAATCGAGGTTTTAACATTACGAATTCATAGTTTAGATTTGGATTTTGATTTCTTTCTTTCTTCAACACTTGTTACGTGAGACCTTTGATTTCTTCTTTATTTAATATTCATTCTTAGATTAAACTTCTTTCTTCAAAACCCTAGTTAATGTTCTTGAGTTTTTCAATTCAATTCGTCCTGTTTATGTTCGTTGCTTATTTATTTACTTTCATTATCGTTAAAACCATGCTAGGCTAAAACCATTGTATGCTTGGGGTAGGATGAACTCGTAGTAGTAGGATGTTGGTACGTAATTAGGATAACTCGTGATGTTTAGTGCTAGTTCTCTTAATTAATTGAATTTTTAAAATAAATCCTAGAATTATCTTGGAATTGAGTACGAAAATTATTAGAGAGAGGACGATCTTATCATTCTTTAATAACAAGTAGGTTTAACGATAGGGTTATAGAAGGGGTTTATAATCTACCGGTTTATCTAGGGAGGACGACCGTATCACCTTGGGTAAATAAGGGTCTCATTAATTAAGCATAATCCATAGAACTTGTTTAGTGGGTTGTGAAGTAGGTTGATATGACAAAGTATTAGGGTTAATTCTTGAGCTTTTAGTCTTTCAATCTGGTGCTAGATTAGGGAAGTTGATTGCCTAGTTTTATTACACTTAGGATTAATACTTGCACATCACATTTATTTTAATTATCGTACTAGCTCCGTTAGTATACGTAGGTATTTTTATCCTAAGCATCATCATCTCATATTTGCATACAACCCTCAGTTAATTAGTTTAATTTGTTCTTTCAGCATCATTAGTATAATTTAGTTTAGAATTAATTTCTAAAAAACCCAAGAATATACACTCATATTAACTACGACGCGTAGATCTCCAGGGATCTATTTGCATACACACTTTCCCTTGGGTTCGATACTACTTGGTCCCTATACTTGCCCATACTACAGGGATCTCATACTCTTGTGGGGTAACTACTAGTATAGCTAGTATTTTACGTTCAAGTCAGTGGTGTCGTTGCGGGGGAGGGCGATGTATGCTCATTGTGTAGGACTTGGAGATAGTTTAGTAGTTAGTAGTGAGTATTTTTAATTTTATTTTGAGTTTAGTATTTCTCTATTGTTTGCCTGGTTGCATTTGATCTTTCTTGTTTAGTACTCAGGTATATGAAAACACGCTCGAAGGGAGAAACGAGCGAAGATCGAATAAAGTTTGACCCTGAGACTATAGCCAGAAGGAATCGAGCCTTCCAGAGAAGGATGAATACTGCAGGAGGTGATGATATGAATTTGGATTTAGGCGGAGATTTGGGTCTTGAGACAGAAGGGCTTAATCAGAATGTGAAGAGGGTTGAGGGAACTGAGGGAGTCAATAGTCCAAAGCTAGCACCCCAAGGGGAAAGAACCAACCAAAACCCAAACCCACATAACCAGAGCAATCCCGCTGAAAACCAGAATCAAGTCATCCACCAAAACCCGCAAAACCCAAATAACCCCTTCAACAACCCTGTTTACCAACACAACAACCCACCTTATCCTTACCAGTACCCACCATATCCGTATCCACCATACTACCCTCCACACCCTACTTATAACCAACCACCTATCCCACATATACCTCACCCACCAGTTTACCCTCAACACGTTCCTCAGAACGCTGATCCTGGTATGGTAATCAGAGGAAGGTTTGCGGCACAGCCGCAAAGGTATTATGATGGAGTAGCAATGCCACCAGTCGAGGCAAATAACTTCTCTATTGCTCCCGGGATATTAAAGATGCTTACTGAGAATCAATTTAGGGGAGAGGTCGGAAAGGATAATCCTCATACTCACTTGAGGAATTTTCTGATGATTGCCTCAACTTTCAACCATAATGGCATGTCTGAGGATGTCAAGAGGCTCAGGTTGTTCCAGTTCTCTTTAACTGGAATCGCAAAGAAGTGGTATGATAATACGCTCCCAAGGGAAGCTGTAACTACATGGGCCGAGCTCTAGCGTCTGTTCCTCGAGCGATTCTACCCTCCATCGAGAACGATCAAAGCAAGGCTTGAGATCTCATCTTTCAAGCAGAAGCCAGGAGATGACTTACATCAGGCTTGGGGAGATACTATAATATGCTCATTGAGTGCCCGCAGCACGGGTACAATGAAGGTGACATAATGGCTTATTTCTACTGTGGAGCCAGCAAGACAGGTCAAGACCACCTTGATGCATGTGCTAGTGGAGCATTCATGAATTGTGGTGCAGATCAGTATGGAGAGATTGTTGATAACATTGTCAAGAATGCGGGGCAATGGAATGAAGCACAAGAATTTCAGCGAGCTTATCAGATGGATGAGAGTGGGGGTACTAGAAAGCTATTGATGGCAATGATGGAGAAGATCAGCAATCTAGAGGTTGGGCATAATCTGAGTGGAGGGAATACTGCAGTGAGTGAGAAAGTGGATCACCCAACAAGCCAGCATGAGGAATGCAACTATATGGGGGGCCTAATTATAATCAGAATGGGTATCAAGGTGGAAATTATCAGGGACGACCAACTTATGGTCAACCGTTTGTACCACCGGGTCCACAACCTCTTCAGAATCAATGGAGGAATACCCAAGGCTATCAAGGAGACCAGCAGCCTCCTCAAAACCAATGGAGGAAGAACGAGAATTTCTCGTATGCCAATCCTAAGGCAGGAATCACTGTACCTCCAAATGTCGACCCTGGCTCAAAACTCCCCAGAGGAGAAGGAGGTGCTACCACTGATGAGATATTACGTGCCATTCTACATAAGGTGGAAGAAGGTAGCAAGAGATTATCCTCTTTGGAGTATGATGTGAAGGAGATGAGTAAGAAGAATGATCAGCGTGATCAAGATCACCACAAGAGGGATATGGAGATGAATAGAATTTAGCAAGAGAACAATAGGCGGTTCACTTCGATGGAGTATCAGATTAGCCAGATCGCAAAATTATTGGGTAGAGAGCCAGGGAAATATCCTTCTATGCCGGAGGAGAACCCGAAAGAGCAATGCAAGGCGATCCAGCTAAGAAGTGGAACCAAATATGATGGTCCTGAGATGCCTGATGACTCAGAATCGGCCCAAGGAGAGATTGAGATGGATGGACAAGAACATAAGAAAGATAGAGGTGAGACAGTTGAGGTAGAAGTTGAGAAGGGGGGTGATATGGATGAGTCCCAGAAGGGCAAAGACCTTGAGGAGGAAAAGATTGAGGAGATTGAGAGAGTTCCAAAGTGGAAAAAGGCAAGAGAAGCAAGGAAGAACGTGAAGGAAATCGAGCGAGACGAATGGGGGGTACCCAAATCTGTGATACCGGTCCCATACCCGCAGCGATTCATGAAGAAGAAATTAGATGAAAAATTTACTAAGTTCCTTGATGTGTTTAAAAAGTTGCATATTAACATACCTTTTTATGATGATTTGGAACAGATGCCTAATTATGTCAAGTTCCTGAAGGACTTGATAGCTAAGAGGAGGAGAGTTGATGAGTCCAAGCTGGTGCAGCTGAACCATAAGGTGAGTGCATTAGTACACAAAGCACTTACCCCGAAGTTGAAGGATCCCGGGAGTTTCACTATCTTATGTTATATCGGGAATGGAGTCAAGAAGGGAGCATTGTGTGATCTTGGAGCGAGCATCAATCTTATGCCCTTATCATTATTCAAGAAGCTGGATGGCGGAGAACTTCTACCGACAATGATGATGCTTCAACGCGCCGACCGATCTATTAATCGACCTTAAGGTGTGGTTGAAGATGTCCTAGTTAAGGTAGGAGATCATATATTTCCAGCTGATTTTGTGGTGCTTGACATGGAGGAGGATGAGCACGTTCCTTTGATCTTGGGAAGGCCTTTTTTAGCTACGGTCGGGATGGTATTAGATGTGGCGAATGGAAAGATCACGTTGAAAGTTGATGATCAAAAGGTGAAGATTTCCCTATACGAGGCCATGAAGTACTATGAAGGAAGAGAGTTCGGAATTGAAAAGGGTAGATGTGGCCAAAGGAGAAGAGAAAGGAGGAGTTGAGAAGAAAAAGTCTAAACTCAAGAAATTGCTTAGTAAGACTCCTCCAAATAAAGGTGAGAAGAAGTTGAGACCCCCACCATTTGAAGATGAGAAGGAAGCAAAGGAACTCATGATGAAGGGGCGTCAAGGAAAGGAATTCAACCACCACTCTTATGAGAGTAAGGGAGAAAATTTTGAGTATCATGTCCCATAAGCTCCTTTGAGCTCGGTCCGGCATGGGGACCTTAAAAATAGCGCTAAGTGGGAGGCAACCCATTTTTTTTCTTTTGAGTGTTTTTAGTTGTAGGTGTTTTGTTTTGAGTCGTAAGTTCTAACCTCGTATTTGAGTGAGTTGCTTGTAGGCTTGTCTCGAGGGAGTAAAGGTGTCATGGAGTTATTCAAAAGGAAGGAACTCAAGCAAGGGAGTGCGCTACGTTGTTGAGAGAAACTGAATTATTTGGATGAGGTAACCCACAACCCCAAACTTAGACCGCTTCACAAGGTCAAAGTTTGGGGGTGGAGTTTTTATATATTTTATGGTTACATTGCACAGGCGCACACCCTCTCTTTGGGTTGAGTTTGGTTATAGGGGGAGAAGCCAAGAGGTGCAATATATTAAGAGAAAATATTACCCACTTGTTTTTACTTTTTGAGTTTCTATTAGGTACATTTTGCATTATAATACATATCCACTAAAAGCTGATATTGATTTGATGTGTGTCAATTTTAGAAATATTAAATAAATAAATAAATAAATAAATAGAGTAACTCACATTTTTTAATACAGCTTTTGGATTTCTCTTTCCAAAAATCACAGTAACACCTTTTCGATTCCGCCACTTCCCCCCCCCTAATTTTAGATGCATTTTCCAAAGGAGCTCTCCACTGTTCATTATCTTGGCATTTCTGGTGGAAATAGTCGGGATTATTCACCGGTAATCTTTATCGTGTCTAAAGAAGTTTCCATTATCTTATACAAAGAAGATTAGTTTGTCCTTTGATGTACTATTTTCGACTGAAAAACAGAGGTTTCAACAAATTTCCAGTTTCCGGTGACTCGGCTCCATCACGATTACCCAGAAATCTACCGCGTCTTCAATGGAGTTCTTCTTTTAAGCGAGGTATTACAGCATTACATACATCGGGGTTCTAAAAAAACTCCAGTTTAAAATAAACAAAAAAATCTAGGATTTTTTTTCCCGAATCCTTACATGAATATGTTCATATAGATAATTTTTTGGGGTTTACTCAGTGTCGTAAAATATCCTCTTGAGAAATTTTTATATTTTTTCAGCTTCCTTTACATTAATATTTTTTATCTTTTTTTTGTTTTTTGTCGAATTTTGAGAAAATCTTGAGAACGGTAAAGACAAGGAGGAAGGATACTGAAATCAGCGATTCAATAGAGACAGAGGATGATTTTATTGTGAAGAACAGACGGTACTCAGAGGGTAATCGACAGAAAAAGAAGAAGGTATTTTTGTTTTAAAAATCGAATTTTTTATTGCCTAAAATTGTTTCTATTTTTCTTTTAATGATCTAGTATTAAGATATTAAGGTAGTACTTGGAGTAGAATTAATGTACCAGTACTATTGTTATTGTTGTAGTACTTTACATGTTACTAAAATACTTTTGCCTTTCCTTTGGGTGGCTATGAATGTGTGTATCTAGAATTGCATTTGTGTATAGAAAAATCAAAATAATGATGTTGTAAAAACTGTATGGTCCAGCACTATTGTTGTTTTGATGACACTTTCAATATTTCCATAGTACTTAAGTGTCAAGTTTTGTACCACATTGTATGATATTAAACGACAGTGTGTGTCCAAATGTAATTTTGGAATTTCCCTTAAAGATTGATGTGTATTTATGTATGCTACTTTTAAACCATAGTTAATTTTGGAATTTCTCTTTTAATCGGTACAACAACGACATCCCAAAAAGGAAAAAAAACGATATAAACCTTCTACAGGAAGAGGTAAATAGTATTTGTGTGAATGGTTTTCTAATTTGTCAATTGGGTTTGTTATATTGTTGGATATATTGACAAAATCCCTAATTTGTGATGTGGTAGGCAAAAAAGTAGTAGACAGTGAGAGTGAAAACTCATCATCAATAATGTGTTTTTTTTATATGAACATGTAATATCTCAGTTTTTTTCTACTGGTATATAAGTTCAACTGATATTCCACGAAATAGGGAAAGAAAAAAGAAGAAGTTGAGAAGCAGGGACAATTGGGGGGGGGGGGGGGCAAAAAGAATAAGTTAGGTAATGGTTTTGTGAATTATTTTCATTGGATAATTATTTGTGTGTTTAGCTTCACTGTTGTACTGAAATTTGAGATATAAATCATTTATGGGGTTGTGTGTTTTCATGTTTTGAATTTTTTTTTCATTTATTAATTGATGTTTGTTGTTGTCTTGAACAAGGTAAATCTGGTCAGGAGCAAATTATGTTAGATGAATTACTTAGGGATTCAACTTCAGATTCTAGTGATTATGAGGATGGTCCAAAGAAGAATTTTTGTGAGTGGTATTACTATTTGAGTTTGTAAAAAAAATGTATAAAATTAACATAGGATGGGTTTTATTTTATTTTTTTGTGAAGGGAGATTGGCCTTGGAGAATGGAACATCGTATTTTCGGAGTAACATTGTTATGAGTGCAAGGGAATTGCAGGAACTGAAGTTCAATGAGCATCACCTATCGGAACTTAAGTGTACCTGATTTAAGTGTACCTGATTTGGATATAGACTTTTGCCAAAGCAGTACCTGATTTGGATAATATTTTTAAGTTAATATATGATTATAATGGAAATACATACTTAATGCTTTAAAAGCCAGGAGCAAAGATTTGGCTTGTAAATCTGGAATGTAATCTTGATACTTTTCCCCCTATTTTCATTAAAGTAATTATATATTGTGGAATAATATATGAGGTGAATTTTATTGTAAGGGTTTGAGTACCCCTTGTGCTCTCAATTGGAATAAAAAAATTTGTAATTTATTAAGATATTGAGTTTTATTTTGTATTTGATGTTGGGAAATTGCAAGAAATTTGGAGTTATGCTCTAAAAGATATACTATATTATTGTTATTGTCAACACTGTAGTATTATTGTTTGCATTAACTTTGTTGTTAGTGATTGCACTATAGTATTTCTCACAATAACTACGTTAGTGCTCGCACTATACAGTTAGTGCTCGTATTATACTATTAGTGCTCGCATTATGCTATTTGTGCTCGCACTATACTGTTAGTGTGTGCACTACGCTGTTCATGCTTGCACTATCAATTTTATCATGTAAATACTCGTGATTGTACAGTTCTATCATGCTTGCTCTGTTTCACTCTATAGAGAATGCAGTTCAATTAATTTTGTGTACATGTTATTAACATTGTAAGAATAAAAAAAAATTCCAGTCTTTCAAATTCTAGAATATTGGATTGAACAATTATGAACAGCTTATACATTATTTAACAAAATCAAAATTCTTTCAGATTCCTAATTACACTAAAAGAAACAAGAAGTTGAATGCAATCAGTTTAGTTAGACTTTAGTTTTGAAGCATCATTCCCCTTATCAGCTTTAGTCTCGTTCTTCTTTGACTGGGATAGTATACCAAACTCCCAAAGTGCAGCCATAGCAGCGTGAATGGGAGCAAGCAAATAAACAATCAGATGCTCCTTCGTGATATTTCCCGTTTGCAAAAGCCCATCCCATAACCTACAACATATACTTTTTTCATTATAACTATTTGAGAGAAGCATATCAAGGATCCTCCATTTGAATACACCTCTAACCTATCGCTTGCACTATATTATCCAACATCTTTACACAAAAACCAAACATAAATGGGAATGCTTTGATAATAACTTAGTGATAGAGAGCATCAAGGGCAACTCCAATGAAAGGTCCAACCCTTTTAACCCACTGTAATAACACCTAAGAAAACGTCATGTTAGTCGAATGTATAACTAAAAATACTTCATTTGAAAAATCCGTATAGATTTGGACTCACATGGCAATCCCAAGTATAGTATTTGTTGTAGATCATATTTGCACCAAGGCTACGAGATGGGGTTGATGTCGGTTCTGATGACGGGGATAGTTTCCAAGTGAACGAGGACGACTGCAAACCCGATAGAGAATGAAGCCAAAATCTGCAAACACATATTATTAAACGAGTCAACGCATATTGTGTTTTGCCTTTCTAACCATGATCTGAGGCAGTGAACATGAAAAAGATGTCCACACATATAAGTTTTTTGGCTATAGTCATTTCCTCACGACATATGATACATGTTGCAATTTCTATAGTAGCAAAAAAGGCAAAGGTCAGATAGTCAGCTGAATCAAGAATTACATGATATCAATTCAACCGAAGAATTACATCTAGTTTGTTTGGGAACAGAGCAAGTAATGCCAGATGTATTAAACATCAACATCATAAAACTTGTTTCTATAAAATGAGCACCACTTTTTGTCCAAATTAATATGCTATGACCAAACTGTGTACCCCATTATCGCTCGATTGAAATTAGAAGCTTCTGGAACCATGAAACCCATAAAACTCTCCTGCACAAATATAGATTTTCATGTAATATATCTGATTTATAGCCTTCTGAATTACCCTCCGCGTGGGACTTCTAAATCAAAGAACGAAGCTCACTTTGAACATGGAGAGCTCAAGCTTTAGCTGTAGAAATCTTCTGCTGATTCTCCTCTTGCGAACTCTCTTTAGTAGGGTCCACTGGGTTTTCAATCATCAAAGACCACTCACACTCCTGCACCACCTCCTCAAAATCCTTGGCATCATTTGCCGCTTCATACAACAAATTAGTATAAAAATATGCGAACTCAGTAGAATTGGGGGACAAATTCACAGCCCTCCTAGCACTATCAATTGCATTCTTCAAATGTAAAGAAAATTTTGAATCCCAATTGTGTACAAATAAAATCCTGGGCATGCTACACAGTATCTAATGGTGTTGTGCAACCCACCATTCATACACAATTATACAATACATTGTAAGGTCTACACAAGAAAATTTATAAACTAGTTCTCAAGCAACAATCTTGTCTTCTTTAACCTTAACAATCTGCACATAATCTAATCTAAAGCAACAATCTTCCCCTATTACAAGCAGTAAAATTTTCATTTTCATCATAATCAAGTAATTTTTCATTTAGGAAATTCTTCGAACACCTTCAACTCAATTATATTAGTCATTTTTTCTGCCCATTAAAATTTCTTCTCTATCTATTCCTTCATTTCACCAAAATTCCTCATGGATAGCAAAAGTTAGGAATTGAATGAAGTTTATTCGACACTTATATCACATAAAGCAACCCCAGAAAGAAATTTACAAGAAATTAACAAAATACTCATTTTCCCCAAATTTCAGAAGTACAAGCCCTAGTCTCATGAACATCTTAAATCTTCAATTTCTTAGTGAAGCATAAAAATTAGATGAAGGGAGAGAAATATTACATTCGGTGCAATGGTTTCCCAATAATAACCATCCCCGTTAACACCGCTAGCACTCCGGTGAGCTTCCACTGTAAGAATCGTGTCCACGTTTGCAGGAGATGCTGCAATAGGCTGAATTTCCATTGTGCGCTAGCGAGATTGAAGGGATGGTATCCACCGGAGAAGGTTTTCGGAATGATGATGTGAATTTGTTGAATTTCGATTTGGATTTACGTAATCGCGGTGGGGGGGAAAATAAGAAACCCTAGAAGAATTGATTGAAAATAAGATTTGAAATTTGAAATCATGCTTAATTGAAAGAAAAACCCAGGGGAGAGAGAAAAGGGTATTGGATTAGATTGATAGGTTGTAGGGCTAGTTGTCCTTTTGAGGCAGAAAATGGGATTTACAAATCAGTATTGCTAATGTATTAAAAGGCACAAAGAAACTACTTAATAGAAACTAATTTTAGCTTGACTATTAAAGTGTATATTGGACTCTAAAGCATGTATGGGGCTGTAATTTTTCCTTGGTTATATATTGTGCCTTAAGATGCTTCTTGAGCTAATATTGCTTTGATGTGCTACTACATATTTCATGCTTATTAACTCTCTTATGCTTGTTGATTGCTATCTTTGAGTGTGAGTATGAGTTGGTAATTTGTGAAGTTGAGTTAGGGACTATTTTGTGTGAGTGTAGGAGTTAGAGTTGATTTGAGAGGGAGCTCATATACTTACAAACTTTCCTTTTGAGTACTTGTGTAATAAAAGTGAGAATTCACTAGGACTAGCATGGATGTAAAAGCCGTGAGATTTGAGCCTTCTTGAGATTAAATTTTCATTAAATTGATCTCTTTGTTTGTGAGTGGATCGTCACCTTAGAGGATGCTAGAACTTGTGGGTGCTCTCGCTTCTTGATTGTGTCTAGTTTGATATGCCGAAAGTGATTTTAGACCATCTTTGATTTGATTGAGTCACTTAGCCTAAATTTTCCCTACCAATGATGTGTATCCCTTGTTAGCCCGTTTGAGCCTTGGCCTATTTATTTGCTAGCACATTTTAACACTTATCCAAATTCATAAACTCTTTTTGTCCCAATTTGAGTGGAGAATAGGAAAAGTGTGAATGAGAAGGGATCGAGTTGAGTTGAAAAAGGAGAATTATTAATGCTTGAGTGAAATTGAGAAGAAGGTGTAATGAGATTTTGAGTTGTGGGGAAGAACCAAGAATTTGAGAATGAGCAAAAGAAAAATGAGCTCATATGTATGTGTGAAAGAGAAAAAAAGAGTGAACTGATTGAAAAAGTGAAACGAGTTAGAAAAAAAATTGAAGTGTTGAGAGTAGTGGAATTGAAAGTGTATTGCATGAAGATGTTTGAAGTGTTCTGTTCCTCATCTCGAAATATTGAGTTTGATTTTCTATTCTCCATTCACTTGAGTCACTTATCCCATATAGTTACCCCACATGTCCAAAGAGCCTACGTTGCAACCTTGAGAAAAGTCCTTTTTGATTCGGCATTGATTTCTAGAGTATGGTCGAAGTTGAGAGTGCTTACAAGCCTATGGCTGCTGATATGAGTGATTGAGTGAGTCCCTTATCATTGATATACACTTGTGAGGGAGTGAAACACATCGTTGAGTGCACATCCATGTTTAATTTTGGTGGTTCCTGCTATTATTGCATAGGTATGATGAAGGGGGTAAGTTTTGTATACGTGTGAACGATCTTTGAAACTTGAGCTCGATTACTTGCATGATTTAGTTCTTGATTCATTCCTAAAAATTTCACTTGACTTATTATTTCGTTGCTTGAGGACAAGCAACATGGTAAGTTTCGGGGGGTTGATTAGGCGTGAAATTGTTAGATTTTAGAGCTCAAAATGCCTGTGTTTGATTGATTTATATGAGTATTTAGAGTCAATTGAGTACTATTTTCATGTACTAATGAATTTGCCTCTTTGGTGCTCATAGATGGATAGAGGGCAAAAAATGGAGTTCGTAGGACTTTGAATCGACTCAAACGGATGCCCGGATGAGAAGATATGGAAGAAATACGAAAAGTATTAGTTCTAGGGAGCAAAAGTATTACCGGAGTGCTCAAGCAAGAAGAGGTCATGCACTAGTGAGGGATGAAACACATCGTTGAGTGCACATCCATGTTTGATCTTGGTTTTTTTTGTTGTTATTGCATGAGTATGATGAAGGGGGTGAGTTCGTGTACGTATGAACGATCTTTGAAACTTGAGCTCGATTACTTGCATGATTTGGTTCTGTGACTCATTCCTAACAATTTCACTTGGGGGGTTGATTAGGCGTGAAATTATCATGATTCGTAGCTCGTTTTGCCGTGTTTTAAGTGAATTCGATGAGTATTTGGAGTCAAATGAGTATTATTTTCATAAACTGATGAATTTTCCACTTTGATGCTCATAGATGGATAGAGGGCGAAAAAATGGAGTTCATAGGAATTTGAATTGACTCAAACGGATGTCCGGATGAGAAGATATTGAATAAATACGAATGGTATTAGTTTGTGCAAAGAAAAGTATCACTTTGTTGAAGAGGAGAAACCATTCAAGCGGATGAGCTTGAGCAACCCGCCTCGAGCAAGGCGTTTGCTTGAGCGCTAAAATACAGAGGACTTGGGGCGCTCGACCAGCTCGAGCGCCACCATTCGAGCTACAGGACCGCTCGAGCACCACAGCTCGAGCGACCCCGCTCGAGCACCATGATCATTCAAGCTATTCCACTCGAGTGCCACCGCTCGACCCATTAGAGCTCGAGCGCCCTTGCTCGAGCCAACACTATTTTTGCGGGATTTTGTAATTTTTATCTGTTTCTCGGCCCGTGAGCTCCCGAATCGACCTGTTGCCTATATATACCCATTCTGAGCACGTTTTTGGACACCACTTCACACATAGAGATAGTTTTTGGAGAGAGAAGAGCACCGGGTGTTTGAGCAAGTATATTTTACGTGTAATCGAGGTTTTAACATTACATATTCATAGTTTAGATTTGGATTTTGATTTTCTTTCTTTCGTTCTTCAACACTTGTTACGTGAGACCTTTGATTTCTTCTTTATTTAATATTCGTTCTTAGATTAAACTTCTTTCTTCAAAACCCTAGTTAATGTTCTTGAGTTTTTCAATTCAATTCGCCATGTTTATGTTCGTTTCTTGTTTATTTGCTTTCGTTATCGTTAAAACCATGCTAGGCTAAAACCCTTGTATGCTTGGGGTAGGATGAACTCGTAGTAGTAGGATGTTGGTACGTAATTAGGATAACTCGTGATGTTTAGTGCTAGTTCTCTTAATTAATTGAATTCTTCAAATAAATTCTAGAATTATCTTGGAATTGAGTACGAAAACTATTAGAGAGAGGACGATCTTATCACTCTATAATAACAAGTAGGCTTAATGATAGGGTTATAGAAGGGGGTTTATAATCTACCGGTTTATCTAGGGAGGACGACCGTATCACCTTGGGTAAATAAGGATCTCATTAATTAAGCATAATTCATAGAACTTGTTTAGTGGGTTGTGAAGTAGGTTGATATGACGAAGTATTATGGTTAATTCTTGAACTTTTAGTCTTTCAATCTGGTGCTAGATTAGGGAAGTTGATCGCGTAGTTTTAGTACACTTAGGATTAATACTTGCACATCACAGTTATTTTAATTATCGTACTAGCTCCGTTAGTATACGTAGGGATTTCTATCCTAAGCATCATCATCTCATATTTGCATACAACCCTCAGTTAATTAGTTTAATTTGTTCTTTCAGCATCATTAGTATAATTTAGTTTAGAATTAATTTCTCAAAAACCCAAGAATATACACTCATATTAACTACGATGCATAGATCTCCAGGGATCTATTCGCATACACACTTTCCCTTGGGTTCGATACTACTTGGTTCATATACTTGCCCATACTACAGGGATCTCATACTCTTGTGGGGTAACTACTAGTATAGCTAGTATTTTGTGTTCAAGTCAGGTTCTCTCCTGTCTGCGCATTTACCCATAGGCCCCGAGGATTCCAACATTAGTATCTCTCTAACAAGTCATGCTGGTTTTTTGGGGTTGTTCGCCCCATTTGGGCCTAAACGGACAAAAGTTGATCTTTTCAGCCTTTCATGAACTGAAGTGTGAGGAGCCTCTGGGAATGCTTGTCCTTCAACTTCTTGTGCGCGAGCATTGTCAACCTTGCTCTCCCGGGGTTTGCCCCCTAGTCTATCAGCACACTAGTACGAGATGTACCATGGCTGGATTCAGCCTGCTCAACTAGGAGTTGACTCTCCATGGCTCTCAAGCCGGTCACTAAATTTAGCTTTTCCCTTTGCCATCTAAGCCTATGCACTCTCAGCCTCATTTGGCTGCTCATCCCAAACCTTTCCTTGGCATTGTGCTTCTGTTGGTTTGGGCACTGCCCTTGTTTAGGACGGGCCAACTTGGATCATGTCATTTCTAGAGAGCTTGCAACATAGCAATGGTCCTCTCCAGGTCCTCCAGATTTCTTGTCAAAGCCTCCAACTTCGGAGGAATGTTGTTACTAATATTTGATTGCCATTTTTTATTTGAATTTGCTCATGGAATTTGTCGACCAATCGAGGAGGCTTTGGTTGGTGGGGTCCTTGATGGAGCATTCAAGAGTTAAGTATTTCGTGAATTTATCATAGGTCTACAAGTTCTTTTGAATCTTTAAATCTTCAAATGAAGAACACCAAGACACATCTTGAGTTTTCAAATAAAATCTCAAGAACACCTTCAAATCTTCAAGATTTAGATTTGAATTGATGATTTCTTCGATAATCGAAGGTTCAAACTCTTCTTCTAGTGCCAATTTGTTTGGTGATTCCAAAAGGTTAAAAACCATTAATCCTCACTATTAGATCGAATCATCAATAAAGTGATACTCCCTCCGATTCATTTTAGATTAACCTAAATAAAAGGGCACGAGTTTTAATAAAAGAGTTATTTATTAGTATTTGTGGGTATACAGTTGCTTTTTAGTAAGGGTAAAAAGGTCCTTTCAACTTTTTAAAGGATAAATTTAACGGGGTGTGATTTACTTTTTGCTATTTTGATAAAGAGTGAAAAAAAAACCTTACTTTTATGGAGAAATTGGTAAATCTAAAATGAATCAGAGAGAGTAATAAAAATGGTAAAAATAAAATGATTGTTTACATAAAGGGTGTAAGAATGATTTAGTAGGCGTTCAAAAAAGGAAAATGGGAATATATTTGGTGGAGGGAGGGAGTTGCATTTAGTATGCTGAAAGTTTTTTTTTTTTTTAAATGAGGTTCACCTGATTTTTTTCTTTGAATACATTTAGGGGCAAGTGATTTAGTGTCACATTGTGTGTTTTTTGTGTGAATTATGTTGTACATGTGAACAATTGCATGAATTTATTGTTATTTGGTTAAAATGGTTAACTCTGGACTAATTAGGTATTTTTTCGTGTTTTTGAAGGAAATTGGATAAAAAAATACAAAGAAAAATGCAAGGTCACAAGTGAAAGTCAAGTGCATATGAAGTTTTGAAGTGTTGTGTTTTGTAAAGGAGCAACAATATGAGCAAAGGATCGAGTAGAGCATAAAAAGGAAAAATCATAGCCTTGCTCGAGTAAAGCCACCCGCTCTAGCACATTGAAAGAAATACTTAGAAAACGAACTTGCACATGTGCTCGACTAGGCGTGCTCGAGCAAGGGTGCTCGACCAACCTACTTGAACAACATAAAATATATTACGAAGGTTATCATCTCAGGCCCGTGCTTGACCAAGCATGATCGAGCATACTTGCTCGATCAAGCACTTCCTAGAATCAAAGTTGTCATCGCGTTTTTGATGGCTTGCTCGACCAGATGGGTGCTCAATCAAGCATGTCTAAAATTAGTAACATAATCGAGATAACATATGGACATGTGCCAGATCAATGGGGAGGGTATAAATATCTAGTTTTTAGATTTTTGAAGAGCAACAACTATTTCCCCTAAATTCTAGTGATACTATAGGGCTACCAAGTGATACCATTCCAATTTCCTTACATTTTTTCTTAGTTTCTTCCGTGAAATCCATAGACCAGCTTAGATTACTGTGGATTATTGTTAATTTTAGTTGTAAGTTTCATTTTCAAGCAAGGATTCAAGTGGGTTTTGGTATTTCTTCAAGATTGTATTAGAATTCACTCCAAAGAGGTGATATCTTTCATTTATAGTCATTTCCTTATTATTTTCATTATGAGGTTCATTGTTATAAAAAATTTGTCCGTGAGTTTACTATATTTGGTTATGGGTCAATCACTTAATTCTTTGGGTGTTTGAATTATGAGGAATTTTGGTGTGATTATGTTGTTATTACTTTGATTGTGCTATGGAAATAGTATTGTAGCTTCCATTAATGTGTTTATCCTGATTAGATTAGTTGATTGAATTTATTAGTCCTTGTTTGGTTGTTTCATGCTTAAGAGTTGCGTGTGTCTTAATTGAACTTGTGGTGGGAGATTTAGTTGGTTGATTGAATTTTCATAATAGACTAATCAACTGAGAACGGATAGACGGCTTAGGTCACCATAAATAGACATAAGGTGTTTTAATTTAAATGTTTGGGTATTTAGTGAAGTGAGAATTCAAGAGACGTATCACACTTCTTTAGACTTCACTGTCTTAGGAGCTTTTAGTAGTTAATTAGACTCTAATTAACTTTATTGATCACTCAAATCTCAAAAGGGATAGATCTTCAACTATTTAATAACAACTCTTAGTCAATGCCAATGAAGTAGCACATGAAAGGTCATAGTAACGTGAATAGCACCAATCGAACTTATAAGGACGACACCCGAAGCATTTATCTTGCATTTGCACTTCACATAGAAGTTAGTTAAGTTTAGTTAATTATTTTGCTTGTTGATTGCACTTAGTTTACTTAAGAACATTTACTCGTTTAAATTTTTTTTAAATAAAACCGGACAAGCAATTATAACACTATGAAAAAACATGATTTTGGGGCTCCATTGGTTTTCAAGGCCTTTGGTTCGATAACTAGTTGATCATATATTTGCTTAACTACAACAATCTCATCCACTTTTAAGTCTTTTTTAATTTGTCATAAAATTTGAAAAAATATATGAAAAAAAAAAGTCAGCAATTAGTGAGTAACTAAAATTAAAAAGGACTATTGAAAATTGAAAAAAAAAAAAGTTTGTGACAATTACAATTTTAGTATTTAAAAAAGCACAAAATTTTAGTGACTAATAACTAATAAGAGACCATTAGTCAACTCAACTACTTAATCTACATCTATATATCTATACCCACACACACACACATATATATATATATATATTTACAGAGGAAAGTACATATATAAATCAAAGAGTTTAAACGTGCGCTTCAACAATAGTTGCAATCGCAGCCAAAATGGAATTCGAGAAGTAAGATGAATTACAAGAGAAAGCAAAATGTGTTAAATTATAGGAAACAATATTCCCCAATCGTCTTACCCATCCAAATGAAACATAAAAAAAAAAGAACTTATAACACTCAGGGTATATTTGATTTGAGTTTTGAAATCAAGATTTTGGATTCCAAAGATCCCAATACTATTCTCTTTTGGATTTTAAAATAGAATTTTCACATCATCCCTTATAAATACCTATAAATACATTAATCATTACACAATCATCTAATCATTACGATCACTCTCCCACAATAATAATAATAATATAATATTATTATTAACTTTTATGACTACATTTATCAATAACCTTATCCAACCCAACTTTTTAGAAAATATTCCCTCCGTCCGTCTTGGTATTAACTTCTCGTTGCTTTTGGACACAACCTTTAAGAAGAGTAATTAAATATATATAGTATAGATGGTGTATTGGAGAGAGAAGATAATAAATTGTAATGTGTTTAAATGGGTGGATATGAATAAAATGTATAAATAATATAATATTAGTTAATGTCAAAAAAAAGGTATGGAAAGTTAATAGTGGGGCAGACGAAAATGACAAAATAGAAAGTTAATAGCGGGACGGAGGGAGTGATGCATTTCTCTCTCCTCCACATACACAATCTACCTCTCAACTCAATCTAAAAAAAACCATGTTTTATTATTGACCCAATGTTGATGATCTTGATTCAATGTGGATGATTAGTGGTTGTTTATGCTTGGAAGATCATCAAACAAGGTGTGTGACCTAAGATTAAGCACTATATTCATCTAAATAAAGTTTGAGAATCAAAATTGCAAGAGTTTGGGCTTGTTTTTTAATAAATGGACCTTCTTCTTTCCTTCTCATGAAGGGGTATTTATAGGGTACAAGCAAGCATGAGGTGTCACCTCCTTAGTCCTCTTAATTTATATATTGACAAGTGTTTAGACACTTGTTTAAGTCCTAAGCTATTACATGTTATACAATGACAAGTGTTAAGACACTTGTTTGTTCCTAATGTAATGCCTAATTAGTGGGATTCTTGATGATCCTCCGGAGTACCCTGCTGCCCGCCTGCTCGCCTTCTAGGTTTATTCTTGAATCTTCTTGTTAGTGTTGCTCGCTTATCTTTATTCCTTTGTGACCTGCTGCTCGTCTGACCAGTTGCTCGTCCAACGTGTTCTGACACTTTACCCAGCTGCTCGTCCTACCCAGTTTATTAAGGCTAAATCCCTGCTGCTCGCCTCCTTTAACCTATTTATTCTTAATGACCTTTTAGCCATTCGTTTATTTTTAATTATCTTAATCTTGTTGCTCGACTGCTCGTCTATCAACACCAAACCCAATCAAATTCTTATTATTATTGCATATTATTTATATACATTTTTATTATATTTATAAAGGTGAAAATAAATTAAATTACTTGCTATTCAAATTTGTAATTATAATTAAAAAAAACCATCATACACTTTAAAATAAACTTGATTTGTTTTATTTGTTCCAAAAGCGACCATGGATTAGCCCCCCTTTGGATTTGGGAGTATTGACTACACCCCTAAGTCTGAGCTTCATGGTACTCTTACCAAGTCACATGTTAGATCCAGGGCATCCCAATTGGATTGATTGGGATGACAGTTTCTCATTCTGAATCTGTAAAATAAGAATTTTGATCAAATCACACATCGCAATATACTGGGCCTTCTAATTCTTTAAGAGGTTTATCTAAAAGATTCACAATATAACTGGGAAGACGCTTTAAATACCACACGTGGGTTACTCGGCATGCGAGTTTGATGTAGCCCATTTGATATCTTCGTATCCGAGAATCAACAAATTCGACTCCGCATTGTTCACAAAATTTCGGGTCTTCTTTTTCATCTCTGGTTACTCGATAATTTCCACAAGCACAAATTTCACTTTCGATAGGCCCAAAAATTATTTCACAAAATAATCCACCCTTTTCCAGTTTATTGGTTTTGTAATGAAAAGTATAGGGTTTTATCACCTCTTCAACTGTCTCTCCATTGGGCAGGATTGTAGTAGCCCAGGCGCTTATTTGTTGAGGAGAAACTAATCCAATTCGGAGTTGTTGGTGTTTATACCGGTTGATCATAGAATAAAAATTTGGATTTATTCTGATTAAGCTTCCTTTCTATTAATTTGGAAGTTTTTCTCAAATACAATAAAATGATTCAGTTCCAGAGCTAAAGATCATAGTTCTCAAACGAGCAATCAAAAAGATGCTCCATGCTGGAGCAAGAACCAGTATGAAAATGTATCTATTACAACTAATGCGGTTGTTCGATATTTCATTTTCTTCTTTTATTCCAATATTCCAAGACAAATTATTGATTTTTGAGTTATTCGGAATTATCATCCATATCCTCCATTTTTAGTAACAAAATTTCAATAACAAAATTAAAATTATAAGAGTTGAAATATAAATATGAATGACAAATGAAAGATATTATGAGAAATAATAGAAATAATTAAAAATAGGAAAAAAGAGATAATATAAAGTTGGAATTAAAAATATATCAATATTGATCTTTATTTATAAAGAATAAAGAATAAGTTTTTTTTATATAATTATTATTGTTATTACTTTATGGATTAACTAGATAAGACCTCGTGAATTTCGCGAACTGAAAAATAATTGTATGTATAAAAATTGATGACTTAAATATATTTTTTTAAATATTGTACGAAAAATATATATAATACATGATAAAATTTGTGTTTTTAAGTATATTTTTGTGTTTTTGTGCTTTTAAATATATTTTTGTGCTTTAAATTTTATTCTGAATCATTTCATTATTTGGGTGTATATTATTTCCAAATGCAATTCATCCCAAAAGCTAAAATTGGTTTGTTCATGAAGTATAAACAAAATTATTGCATTTAAATAAGTTCATACCACCAATGCATCACCCCGTACCCACTTTATTCAAGCTCATACCACTATATATTTAGTATGTACCGCAAATAATTTAACCCATACACAATTTTATTTAGGCATGTACAATCAAATATTTAATTTGTACCATGAATATTCATCCCGTACCACGCTAATAGTACAATTTATCTAATATACTACTCCCTCCGTCCCCCAAAAGTATGGACGTTTGTTTTTGCCAGGTTTTAGAAAAACATAGATAAAATATATAAAATAAAGATATTTTAGTGTATTGTGTGATCCATTTATGAGTTAAGTTGTTATTTGTGAGTATAAAACTGATGACATTTGAAAATATTAAGTGACTATTGAATGGTGAAGAAAGTAAAATTGTTGAAAAAAACAGAAAGTCATACTTTTGGGGGACGGAGGTAGTAATAATTAACTAAACTTTTTTAATATGTATTTTACATTATATTTTGAAAAAATCCAAATAATAATAGGTATTTTACATTTTATACATTTAAATCATCTTATCTAGTCTAAAACGATATTTTAAATTATCCATATTGAAATTATTTATCTACTAAAATATTGGACAAATTCAACATTGATATAAAAAAAATGGAGTTTTACATAATTCAAGTGATACATGAAGTAATATTAATAATATAGATTTCTTTTGTACTCTAAATAGTAGTTATATATTTAGTTTCAAAAAATTATATTAACTCACTCAAAAATTACGATGCCTCCCACTGCCTACATCTAGTCTAGATTAGGTCACTATTCACTTTAAATTTAAAAATACGCAAATACAGAATAATATTGGGAATACTCCTTTAAGGAAAGTCACGTCTAAAAATAATATATTTGACCAAGAAGTTATAGCATCTCCACTAATTTAATCAAAATTATGGTGTTCAAGAAAACCTATAATTAATTAATATTAATCATATTGATTATTTGTATTTATATTTAATTATATATCCTTAGACCAAGGAATTGTTAAATAGCAGTTGAATAAATTCAACACAAATCTATTTTTTTTTTCTTTTCTTTAATTAAATCATTAAATAAAAGTATGTTTTAGTTGAATTCTGGTACAAAATACACGCCCATGAAAATAGTCATGTTAATTGCTACACAATTATATAGAAAAAACATCCACACTCATACTACTGTATAAAATTAAATTTATATAAATTGTTTATATTAATACATTTAATAATAATACATATAGTAAATAGATAAAAAAAAATTAGGAACAAACATAAATAATACTCCCTCCATTTTTTATTAAATGTCACTTTGCCTTTTTAACTATTTTTTTAATAAATGTCGTTCTGATATATTTTACCCCAAATATTCCAATTTTACCCCTATTAATATGTAGATAAAAATATTAATCTCCCATAAATCTTTTCCACAAATCTTTCATTCCCACAAATTTAGGGATTCATCTCACTTTGAGATCTTTTATTTATTATCCAATCATTTTAATTTCAAGTAATTTTGACGCAGCGTTTTCTTTCTTATTTCTCACCGGGATTCATCAAGAACGGTACCAAATTTTGGATTCTAACTTCTATTACTATTTGATCTATACTTGTGGTTCCAATTAATTTTAATTATCTATTTTATCTTTTTTACTTTGTTCTTAGGGTTTTCTTTTTCATGTTTTGATTTTCTCACCGGCGGGTCAAGAAATATCATTCTGATATTGTATTCTAACTGCTAATACTACGTACTTGATTTATACTTGTGGTTCATATTCATTGTGATTTTTTTTTTTCTTGTTTTGTGCTCCAAAGTAGCAGTAGGAGGGCCTACATAAATCCACAATTCATACTCCATGTTTGTGGCAGAAACAATTACTCCTATTTACTACCAAAACCACGTGTCTTTCCAATAAAAAGAAAATGAATCAACAATTAAAATTATCTTCAAGGTCTACTTCTTTAAAAATATGATAATTTGTTTCGTGTTCTTCATTTGATGGTGTCTGGTGTATGTAATGGCAAGGTGTTTAATTGACATTAATTTGATATGGTTATACATTTATTTCATCTATTTTGTCTATTTCTTTATGATTTGGTTAAGCTTTAGTATAATTATAATTTTTTTCAAGGAAATGTGAATTTATTTTTTATCATCGATTTATCGTTGAATATACATCTAGGCAATGGATAATTTTGTTGCATATGCATTTCTAGGTTTACCAAACTACTGGAGTATTATTTGTCTTAGCAGTCAACATGTCTGGAAATGATGAATTAAAACCAAATATGCAATCTCACCAAGTGGTCACTAAAGATTGTCTTGAGGAGACAATAGCTTCCTTTGAAAAGACTCTTAAGTAGGCAAAAGTATTCCTGGAAAAAGCTTAATCTATTGCTTTGGAACTTCGTGTTGCTATAGAATTACAGAATCAATATGTGTCTGATTCGGACGTTGAAGATGACATTCACCAGATTTCTACCCCTTCCATTTACTGTCGTGTAACTAAAGTTCAAGAGACCCGAAATATCGGTGGCAAACATGACATTACGACGGAGATGCTAAAGATTTTTCTCCCGAAGTATTATGGAAAAAAATGATGCTACTAAATTATATATACCAAGTGGAGTTTTTAAAAAAAAATTACTAGTACTTTTCCTTTTCTAAATTTATGTCATACTCCTAAAAACATTATTTTATTTTTTCGTTATTATAAGTGACACTATATTGTGATTGAGTTAAAGTACTTTTTGAATCTTTACCGTTGATAAATGAAGTTTTATACGCCTACATGTTTGACATTAATAATGATATGTTAAAAGATGATATCTATTTATGTGAATTTAATCCACATTTTAATTTAAATTTGAAATATAATAAATTCATTATTTTCATCACAGTTCTCGTATAAAACTAGACATAATTAAATATACTCGATTGCTTCACCTAAAGCTTAAAGTATTTCTTCTCCTCTCTTTTTTCCTAATTTTTCAATGTCATTTTCCAACTCAGTGAGAAGTGGTAATTTAATTGACTTGTTTGTCACATATAAATAGGTGATCAGATGAAATTATGTACTCAATTTAAAAAATTAAGCACTAAGCAAATATTTATTTTTCATACTAAGAGCGTTTGTCTTCTACGTTTTACTCCAGTGTCACCCACCCATTTGACTCATTTACAAAATTAAGTCAAATGAAAGCATGTACATTTGTTTTATCTAAGTTTTATAAGTAGAATCAATAGAATTTAAATTTTTATCCAACAAGATTTCGAAGTAGAAGAGAGAAAACAATGTCACGTTCATACAAAATTGATGCTCATTGAAGCAATAAATCAAGTAAATTCTCAGTCAAAATCTTATTTCTCAACAATATGGTACTCTTGAAAATCTACTTCCCTTATGCTTCTTCCTGTATAGATCCACTCAATCCAGTCCCTACAACCATAAGATAACATTATTAATTTAAGGATACTAAAGAATTGCAAATGATAAAAATTGACTTACCCAATAGAGTCGTTAACAAGTCTTTAGTTGCTTGTAATAATATTGGCTCGCATGAAATCTGCGTAGGAAGATGACCCAGCATTCAAAGCCGTTTTTTGTTTAGGTGTGGAATTTTATATCGATTTCCTCCTCCCATTTTCATTATTTCTTTCGTACATAGATGTAGCGTCAACCACACATAATTGAGTTTGATAGGCGGATAATCATCGTACGCTTTCTCTACTGCGTGAACAAGTTCAGGAATAGTCCTCGCACGTATTTTTTGTTGCAGCGATTGAATAGCCCTAAAAATCCAAGGTCAAGTATATTAAGATCGGGAGAGTTTGGGGGTTGGCAAGTTAAACAAATGTTAAATCCATTTTGGGCAGCTGCAATTAGAAAATTAGGGTCAGTAGGAGGAACATGTGTTCTAGCGTTGTCTTGTTGAATTAAAATGGTTTCTCCGTATTCAGATCTTGGCCACTTCTCATGGATAGATGGAATAACTTTTTCAATTAAAAACTTTTTTATCGTATCCCTCTTAACACATGTAATCGCCTTCATCTCCAGAGTGTCGGCTTGTATATTTCTACTACTTCTCTGGGCTGGTTGTTTGGTGACAAATGGCCAACAACCAATTTTACCCGAAAATACCACTCTTCCCTCATCATCAAACCTGGGACGAGCCGTCGCTGCTAAGAACATGACTTTTGCAATGAATTTTTTACTTTGACATGAGCGATCAGGGTCGTCTTCATTAGCGAGTAAGTAATATGTTTGGTCCTTCTTTGTTACGTAAAACCACTTTTCATCGATATGCACATAGTTATGCATTTTCTTAAACTTCGGATCATTTGACGTTGTGCTTTCGTCAATCATCGACAAACAAAACTCGAGTCGAGATATTTTGTTTTCCTCTTTCAAATATGGTTTGATGGCACTTGAATGACGATGGAGGTCACCTTGCTTAAAAAGTGTGTAGATTTTAGAGTGGCTCACTCCTAAAGCATTCGAAAGAGATGATAAAGTTGTTTGTTGATGAAGCTCTATTTGTGGCACCCGATTTAAATCGACTTCAATTTTTTTACGACCACAATTACGTATCTTCCTTGACGAGACATCCACCTCCTTACCTGGAGGAGTACTCTTATGAATTCTCCATATTCTTTGAATTGTTCGCAAACTATCGACTTTGAACATATCTTTCACCTCTTTTGTTGTGTTCTTCTTCAATTTTCCATTGACACTCTTCTCTAATAAAGCACAATAAATTGCCCATCATTGGTCACTAGTTAGTACTCTTTTTCTTCTCTTGTCTTGAGCATTACCTATTAACATGAATGATGTGGTATAATTTAGTGTAAATTATCAATCCAAACCTGTAGAAATTAATTAACCATCCTAAACAAATTACCCAAATTTGAGTGAAATAGCCAAATTCCACATACATATTATTTGATTTTTTTAATATTCAATGCATAATCACTTAGAATATATTTTGTTGTTCTTCATAATGTGCTCAAAAGTCTATTTATATAGTTAAATTTCATGGATCCATTAGCATGTAATGTGCCCAAAGTATAGTTTATTATCGATCCAGCCTTGCTACACAATTTTTATTAAATTTCAAAGTAGTTCAAATTCCCACATTATAAGAAATATAATAACCACTAACAGGAAAATTTGAACCAATAATCCGCGATGGAGTACTCCTATTTCGATACAAACTCCTGTTATTTGAAAGAAGCACCTTGATACCAAAGCTTCATGTGAACAACTAACACTGTAGTATGAAGTCTCTAAACCAAATTAACTTTGTACACATTTATAGCTCAGAATTTTCATCTAAAAGAATGAAGAAAATTGGCCATATTATTTTATTTATTTGTTATATTTGCCCTAAAGTCTAACGACACAATTTAAACAAAAGATAATTCACTTGAGTGCATAGTATGCACTTGAATTTTGAAAAAGATACTCAAAGCAGAAATTATTAATACCCCAATAAGTAATCAGTGATACCTCAAAAATGTTGGATTTTAGAGGCACAAACACCATGTTCGGCGCAGCGGAAGAATACGATTCACCAACAACGAATCTGAAACATGGTTGTATAACATAAAACATAAAGGATAAATAACGATATATAAATCCTTACAGTGATTTGTACGCGGAATCCTCAACTATGGTATCCACGTAACGGCTTTCTACCAACCTGCATCGATATGCCAGCGTTGAATCTCGAGACGAATTTGCTAGGAAAATTCTGAATAAAGATTTTATAGAGAAATTATATTTCTTGTGTATCATCGAAATTCCCATATGACACTTATTTATAGGGATTACCTTAGCTTAATTTCTAAGCAAGATAATATGCTAGATTCACATAATATAATCTCTACTTATTATATCTCCCTAGATATGTTCCTACGAATAATATATTTACCATATTTATTATTATTATATAATAATATTCAAAATATTATTATTGGGATTTCATATTTAATTAAATTCAATTTAATTAAATAATAATAATAATTAATTTCAAATATAATTATTATTATATTCTCAAAAATTAAATATTATATCCAATACAATATTTAATCAACCAATTATAATTGGTAAATTGTCATTACTTGTTGTGTGACCCATAGGCCCTCGTATATCGAGCGATTAGTCAAACTAACGGCCTTAATTGAACTCTAGACAATAAATCAGACATTCTCAATATACGAGGTACGTTGCGAGGAAATCTGCAACTACATGTAATACTGTAGGCTATTGTGATATCTTCCTTTCATTGGAGAATACCCGATTAAGTCTTGAACATGATGAAGTGGCTATTCAAATAACTTAATCATATTATTTCCAATCACTAATTGATCAAGTATATCACACTTAGCCACAAAGTCTAAGTTGATGCGCGTCTGCCGACGACTTAGATCCAATTATGATGAGAACACGAGTATTCTCTCTAAATCCACATTGAGGAATGAATCATATTCTTGGCTCAACTAACATGCACATGTACTTCGTGATGAACCCAATCCATGCCATATCTACCCGTGGAAGGGTGCAAGTGTCGGTCATGGTCAAAGTTCACCACTCCACACATGTAGTGCGTATTGACCTCAAGTCAGAGGAGTATCACATCGCTCCCACTAACCGAAACACATGTACACACATTATGTGGAATTACATCAAACGGTTTCTTGGATGGGTATACCAATACCCTCTAAGGTATTTGTGCATCCATCATGAGATACTCGGTATCTCGTAGTAAGTGAGATCTTACTACACTCTCTAAGAGTATGATGCAGATCGCACACCAATCTCAATTGCATCATCAATATCCCATTCTTGATGATCCTTGATCGGGGCTATTTGAGAATCATACTTAAGTCATCTGAGTTTTCACTCACTCAATGACATAGTGATTCATGGGAACACAAATAAGAATATATACAAACAATATATTCAGATAAGTGTAACGCCATACATTAATATTAAACCGATAATAATATTAAACTAAATCTGAATATTATCTTAGTATTATGTCCTTTCGATGTATTATCTCTAGGACACTAACACTAACAATCTCCCACTTGGACTAGAGCCAATCACCTAACCCCTAGACCATCGAATGTCTAGTGTGTACATGAACAATGAAAAGGATTTGCAAGATTATCCTTTATGGGAAATGTTTTAATTCCATTCTCATATCGATATGATCTCTCGAATCAAATCATAACGCCTCGGTACATGCTTATTTCTGTTATTTGATCTCGATTCCTTTGCTCATGCAATCGCACCAATATAGTCACAATACAACATTATTTGACAACTAGCACTCGGAACTACCCCTAGTTCTTTCAAGAACCTTAAAATCCATACAACCTCAAAGGCTTCTGACACAGCAATGTACTTAGTTTCGGTTGTTGAATCTGCGGTAAGATCTTGCTTGAAACTATTCCAACTTACCGCCTCATCATTGAGATTGAATATAATTTGACTGTGATTTGTAATCTTCACAGTCTGACTGGAAACTCGCATCAGCATAGCCCGTAACGACTAGCTCTGACTGGCTACCATAGATATGAAAATGTTCTTTAGTACGTCTGATGTACTTCATAACATTCTTGACAGTAATCCGGTGAGGCTCACCTGGATTCCGCTGGTATGTACCAGTGATGTTGACAGCGTAGGCCACATCTGGCCTCGTGCAAGTCATGGCGTACATGATGGAACCCAATTACAAATGCATATGGAGCGTTCTTCATGTGCTCGATATCAGCTTCGCTAGAAGGACAATCCTTATTCGACAGATTTATCCCATGATTTGCTAGTAGAGACCCTCTCTTAGAGTTCTCCATCGCAAAATGCTTCAACACCTTATCTACGTAGGTGGATTGTGACAGCCCTAACATCTTATTCGATCTATCCCTATGGATCTTGATCCCTAAGATGTAGCATACTTCACCAAGACCCTACATCATGAAGGTCTTTGATAACCAATCTTTCATGGACTGCATTAGCGGGATGCTATTTCCTATAATCAATATGTCATCGACATGTACGACTATAAAGACAATATTCTTCCCGCCGCATTTACAATAAATGCAAGGATCTTCCGAATTTTAGATGAAGTCAAAAGGATTTGACTGCTTCATCAAACCGGATATTCCAACTGTTGGTCTCACTAGATAGATTAATTGCGGAAGCTTTAAAGAATATGTCTTTTACCAAGATCTTTTATAAGAGCACAATAATCTAATTAAGACAGAATTGAATAAAATAGTAAATGGACCAGATTTATAATGGTTCGGATTTTAATATCCTATGTCCACTCTCTCTTTGATCAAAAGGGGTCTCACTAACCAACCAACAAACCACTTACGTACTGGAATTGTGAAGTACAAGTTCCTTCTTACAATCACTTTAGATCTAGCTTAGATCTAAAGTCTACAGCCTTCAACCTTTTCTTAGAGATGAACATGTTGAGATCCAACAACTCCTTTAAGAGTATATACAAAATATGAGAACAATAAGAGTGCTTAAGAGTGAATGAACAAGGCTTGGAAGATGTCTTCTTGCGCATGAGAATCTAGCGCCTTTCTTTGAGTCTGCACTCTTGTATTTATAGAGGTGATTAGGGTTTAGCCGTTGGAGAGATAATCCAATCAGATCCTCTATTTAGGGAAGCTTTCAATCAATCAATTCCCTAATTGATTGATTGGGTTGGTGGGATCCTTGGATTGATTGACTTCAAAACTTTCCAATCCTGATCTTGTTGACTTGATTTAAATCACCAATGGTCAAGTGCTTCCAATGCCTAACTCTGAATCTCTCAAGAGAAGGCAGGACCAGACATCAGGCAACCTCAGTGTCTTCTGGTCCAGAGTTGGTTAAGAAACAGATTACTCAGAAGAATCAGGAGATGATTCTGAGCATATTTTGTTTTACCAGACTCGTCTGGTCCGGACTCGTCTGGTCTGGGGAAGGTTCTCTGCCTCTGGTCAGTCTCATCTGGTGAAGTCTTCTGGTGGAGTCCTCTGGTGAAGTCCTCTGGAAGGTCTTCTGGTAGGTCTTCTGGTGACTCTTCTGGTGAAGTCTTCTGGTCTGGCAGTTCCCCTAGACTAAGTCCTAATCTAGTTCCTTATCTGGCTAATAGGTCCAGATGGTCCTATTACATCTTCTGGTTTGTTTTAACTCATCAAAACTAACAACTTTTATCCTAACAATTTCCCCCTTTTTGATGGAGTTAAAACTTAACCAGAACTGATCAAAAACATAAACACTTAAGCATAAAAACAATAAAAGGATAAGACCTTAGAATAGATCTTATCAGGCAAACAAGAAGACAACAAGGAGTTGTCTTTAAGACAGAGAAGATGTGATATTTCATTAATAAATAGGAACAAAGAAGATTACAGATTACAATGCAATTCTGGTCCTATTCTAAGCATATCTTCTGTTCTCCTTAGGTACCAGGTATCAGTCGAAGAATCTGTCTTGAATGGCCTTCAACTCTACAGAAGATTTTGGAGTGAAGTTTGCCAACACCTTGGTCTTGTACAGCTTCTTCAACTCTGCCCAATCCACCTGGTCCCCTATCATGGGAGTGTTAAGATAATGGAATTCAGGGGCAGTGACTTCCAGGTTGAATTCAATGGTTAAGTCCATCAGCTGCTTGTAGAGCCCTGCATCGTATGCCTTCATCCAAGAGTGGAAAGTCCTGTTGATGAGCGCATCATCCTCTGGTGGAGGTCTCTGAATGTAGTGCTGGATGAACCATAAAATCTTTGCCTCTCTCCATCTTTCAATCAAGGGCACAGGCACAGTAGAGTCAAAAGACCCTTCTGTCCTGAGAGGCAATATATCCATCACTTCCACAGGAGCCTTCCTTCTTTGGCTGGATCCATTGGCACCAGAAGAGATGTCAGCTTCTCTGGTCTTCTTGTTCTGCCTCCTAACATATCGGAGCCTCTGCTCTTCATCTATGTTCTTCCTAATCCGGGCTTGCCTCTCTTCAGGTGTCTCTTCCTTGAATCTCTTCTCTGTCTCTTCAACGACAGATTCAAGGAAGCTCTTCTTGACTTTCCTTATCTTCCTCTTGGCAGGTCCAGACACAGAAATAGGATCCTGCTCTGTATCAGTGGACTCTTCCTCTGCCGCCAACTGCTTAGCCATGGTAAGAGATTTCAACTCTTTCTTCTTCTTCTTCTGCAGCTCCGCCTGGGCTAATGTGTTCTCCAGCAGGTCCAGATGAGCTCCATGGCTAAACAGAGTCTCCTGAGTGGTCTTCGCCAGATCAGTTCTGGCCTGCTCTTCCCCCTTTTTAACTTCATCAAACAGGGGCTGCACTACCTGCCTTATGAGATCAGGCAAGGCAGTGGAGGAGGAAGAGTGAAGATCACGGAGTTGCCTAGCTTCTTCTAGGTAGGCCTTAGACTCAGCTACCAGCTTCTCTTGCTTCTCGAGCATCTCCTGGAGGGAGTCTTTGAGCTTTGCAGTCTACATCATCTGTGAGGCCAACTCCACCTTCAGCACTGAAACAGGTCTCACCTGGTCCAGAACATATTGTTGAATCTGCCTCTGGCTTTCGTGCACATCCATCTTCAAGTATAGGCAGTCAGACTTGAAAGCTGCTTTGGTAGAGGCAAAAACATCCTTAATTTGCTTCAAGAATTTTCTCCTCTCATCTTTAATCTGGTGCTCAACCAAAGCAGGAGCCAGGTGCTGCATGGCCTTAGAGAATCTGCCAATTTACAAGATCTGCTCATTGAAGAAGGTCTTCATCTTTTGGAGCACGGCAGGAGTCACATCAAAGTCCTCCTCATCAGAGTAGAGCTCTGGAGGAAAGGTGAAGTGAGGACCAAAATTGTAGGATGGGCCCTCAGGAGTGATCATTACTCCTCTCTGGATCAGCAGGGTGCGTATCAACACCTTTGCTGCCTCTGGGGTCTCAAGCTCAGCTGGATTCTGGATGTTCATCTTCTTCTTGAGTTCTATCTCCCAGGCAGTGAATGTGGAGGGAGTCATCTCTTCTAGCAGCAGCATCAGATCCTCCACATCCTCTAATTTGGCTTTGCTCCAGACCTTGGCATCAGTCAGATCCGCCAACAGAGGTAAGTGCTCCAACAGGATGGGAAATGCTCTCTTAGCCAGAGTTGAGCACTTACACTCATACTCTGCCTAATGGGATGTTGGGTTTTAGAGGCACGAACACCATGTTCGGCGTAGCGAAAGATTATGATTCACCAACAACGAATCTCAAACATGGTTGTATAACATAAAATATAAAGGATTAATAACGATATATAAATCCTTACAGTCATTTGTACGTGGAATCCTCAACTATGGTATCCACATAACGGCTTTCTACCAACCCGCACGGATATGCCAGCGTTGAATCTCGAGACGAATTTGCTAGGAAAATTTCGACTAGAGATTTTATGGAGAAATTATATTTCTTATGTTATATTCGGAATTCCCATAGGACACATATTTATAGGGATTAACTTGGCTTAATTCCTAAGCAAGATATCGGGCCTAGCCCATAATATAATCTCTACGGATTATATCTCCCTAGATATGTTCCTACGAATAATATATTTACCATAACTATTATTCTTGTATAATAATATTCCAAATATTATTATTGGGATTTCATATTTAATTAAATCCAATTTAATTAAATAATAATAATAATAATTAATTCCAAATATAATTATTATTATATTCTCCATAAATTAAATATTATATCTAATACAATATTTAATCAACCAACTATAATTGGTAAATTGCCATTACTTGTTGTGTGACCCATAGGCCCTCGTATATCGAGCGATTAGTCAAACTAACGGTCTTAATTGAACCCTAGACAATAAATCAGACATTCTCAATATACGAGGTACGTTGCGAGGAAATCTGCAACTACCTGTAGTATTGTAGGCTATTGTGATATCTTCCTTTCACCATTGTAAATGAAACCAAGCATACCAATATGGTAAATACTTTCAATTTGTTGCTCAGGAATAGTCCAATTGGAATAGTTTTGAGGAAAAGTTATTTCATGCGAATTAACAATACCAGAATTATTAGTATTATTATTTTTGGAAAAAATTGATCTAAATCTGGAAGCCATTAATACTGTTCAAAACTTGGCCTGAATTACAGAAGATCTTGGATAAAACGGGACCACCACCTGGAACACCAAAATAAGGCTTACCAACGGATTTCACGGCTGACCAACGCTTTAATCCAAGTCAGGAGTAATTTGAGAAAAATTTTGAATAGTACTAAAGCTTTTTTAATATAGATCTTTCTCTCCCCCAAATAAAACACTAAATGGCTCTGATACCATTTTTGAAAAGAAATTCTTTCAATAGCTTGAATGGACTGAGAATGATCTTCTTGAACAGGAGGTTCTTCTAGTTCAATTTGATCATTAACTTCAGTGTCATTTTTTAATAAAGAAATTCGGGTTTCTAATTCCAAATCTTTGGTATGAAGATTAATAATATCCTTTTGTAAAATACCTACTTCTTTCTTAAGAGTATTAATTTCTCTCTTAAGATCATCAGTAGAAATTTGTTTTGAAATAGAAGAAGAAGGGGTTTTTTCAAAAAGTTTTGTGATGCTAAAGGGTTCGATATTTTGAAGGAGTTTATCCTTTTTGGGTTTTTCATTAGTAAGGACAAGATCTCTAAGACGAAGGAGATACTTATCACGATCTTCTTGATTAGGAACCTTCTCAATGAGGTCAAAGAGAAGTTCTTGTTCATTGCTTTCTTTTGTGATGACATTAAGGGAGAAAGGACAAAAATCACCAATGCAATCATCACTATCGTCATCAGAAGAGGGAAGATCGTTTTGTAATTCTTCTTCAGGGGAACTAGGTCCTTCGGAAGTTGTTTCTTCTTTGTTAGAAATGAGGAGGGCAGAGATTTTGTTTTTTAATTCTTCATCATCATGAAAAATTTCATCAATTTTCTTTTTTAAGGGACAAACATCAGCTTTGTGGCCAAGCTTATGGCATTTGTAGCAAGTAGGCTGTCCTTTTTTGAAATCTTTTGATCTCTTTTTCTTAAAGGGTTTCTGTTGGGAATTGCTATTATCATAGTGGTTTTTGAAGGGTTTTTTGCTTTTAGAATTTTTTGAGAGTTTCTTTGCTTTTCTTTTAGCTTTTGAAGAGGGAGCTTGAATTTTTTGTAAACCGAAAGCTTCGCAGAAAGTGCCAACTTCTTTTCTGAATTTGGATTTTTCGGATCCATACTTAGATTGTATTCTAAGCTCAGAACACAAAGAGAGACCTTCTTTTTTAATAAAAGCAAATAATTGACCGTAGGTAATATCTTCAAATTTAATCTCATTGAGGCCTGTGGCTTCTTTGAGTTTTTGATGAATTCTGGAACCAAAAAGTTTTGGAAGACCAGCAATAAATCTTTCTTTCCAAAAAGAGGCATTGCAGTCAGTTCTTTTTAAAACATGAGTTAGGAAAACGTCTTTATACCATCTATAATCTGAAAGAGTGGGGCAATTAAGACTGGAAAGAACTATTTGAGTGGAATCAAGTTCTTCTTTTGGGTTACCAATGAAATACATGCCTATGGTAATGATTAAAAAATCGCAAGCATCAGATTTTGTGGTAAGGGTGCCATCTTCTTCTTCAAAAATAGCAGTATGACTAAGAATTATTTGTTTATTAGCAAGATCAATAGAGTGATCCCACCAATTTTTGAGTTGACCTGTAAATCCAGAAACAATTAAAGCAGCAATAGTTTCTTCAGGAATGTTTTGAAGTTTGTATGCCATTCTGGCCATACCCATTTCTTGAAGAGTATTGAGTATTTCGTATTCGGATTTTCCATCGATATTCCATTCATGAATGGAATTTCCATCATATTTGGAATTTTTCGTTTGACTGCGTTCTTCGAATTGAACATCAGGAGGAGTGGGTCTGTTGTAGTAATTCTTTTTTCCAGAATTGAATTTTATTCTATTGATATCGAGAGGATCTTTAGTATCAGCTTCGCTGTCTTCAGAGTCCTTGTCTTTATCAAGACAATTGATATTTTTAGTTCCAGAAGTAGAAGCTTCTGAAGAGATTCTTTTAGTAATCCTGTCAATAAGACTGGAATTTGAAGGGAATTTCATTTGATCTTCAATATTCCCTGGAAGACTTCTCGGAATAAAATGAGGGCTGGAGTTATCTTTAGGAAATTTTGGAATGGAAGTTTTAGAATCAATTTTGTTTGACAAATGATCAATCTGATCAGCAATAGTATGAAGAATTTGATTAGAAAAATTGTTTTGCTCATGAATTTTTCGGATATCTTCCATAGTTGGATTATCCGTTCCTCTTCTTCCTGTTTTGAAAGGTGTAGCAATAACTTCGCCTTCAGGAACAGAGATTTTGAAACTTTGTAAAGGAGGATGAATGGCAGTGAGAGTGGTTCCAGAAACAAGGTTCCACTTTTTGTAAAGACTAGTTTGAACATTAATTTGATCAAGGGAATAAACATCTTGAATGTCCTCGATCTGGCAGAAGGCATCGAACCAATCGAGAATAGGAATTTGGGATCTAAATTTATGTAAACCTATGATCCATTCTTCTTGAAGTTTATTACGAATGGGTTCATCAAGTTTCATAAACCAGTCTTTTCTTTCCTTTTCTTCAGGATCATTAAACTCTTGTTCAAGGTATTTGAAGTTAATAGAAAAATTAGCGTTAGAAATCATATTGATTCCAGCCATTTGAGAAACAGTTGGAGATTCAGGAAAAGAATCATCGATATTTTCATTGTGGTAATTAGTATCAGGAAGAGGAGATTTGAAATCAACTTTAAGATTAGGGTTGTAAATATTGGGTCTAGAAGTAGAGGCTTCAGAAAAAGAACTTCTAGATCTGACTTCTTGAATACGAATATTATTTTTATTTTCTCTGAAAGAATTGAATCTTAAAAGAACTCTGCCATCAGGCTCTTCAATGATTTCGGAAACCTCACGTCTGGTGAGATTCCTAGGAATTTGAGGAGTATGAATTATGAATTCATTTGGAATAGTTATTTCACTCCATTTGAGTCTTTTGGGGACAAAAAACGTAGGACTATCTGCTTCGATTTGAAGTAAAACAGTCTCGTCCTTGGAGGTAGGAGTTAAAAGAAATTTGGGATTTAATTGAGAAGACATGACTCTAAAATAAATTCTATAAATAACAGCAAAATTTTTGCAGGTTTCTTTGAACTCATCACCTTGAAGGTGAACGTCAAGAATAATTGAATCATTGACCAGAGGATCAGTAAGATCAACAGAGAAGTTAGGAGCACAATTGAAATACATAGGACCATTGCAAATATTTGTTTGGATCATAGATAAAAGAGAAGTTTTGTATCTTTTTAATCTATTATCTCTCAAGGCTACATAAACAGGAGCATCAACTCCAATATGCACAAGAGGTTTAATAGCAACTTGAATTAAACCAAAATGAATGTACCTGTATCCTTTTTCAAGGTATTTTTTAATAGAAACATTTGATAATAAAGGAATACTTTGAAATTCTTCATTAATAGAAATTGTTTCTTCATGAGTTTTAATTGAGTAAGCAGTTTTGAAACCAAGCATACCAATATGGTAAATAATTTCAATTTGTTGCTCAGGAATAGTCCAATTGGAATAGTTTTGAGGAAAAGTTATTTCATGCGAATTAACAATACCAGAATTATTAGTATTATTATTTTTGGAAAAAATTGATCTAAATCTGGAAGCCATTAATACTGTTCAAAACTTGGCCTGAATTACAGAAGATCTTGGATAAAACGGGACCACCACCTGGAACACCAAAATAAGGCTTACCAACGGATTTCACGGCTGACCAACGCTTTAATCCAAGTCAGGAGTAATTTGAGAACAATTTTGAATAGTACTAAAGCTTTTTTAATATAGATCTTTCTCTCCCCCAAATAAAACACTAAATGGCTCTGATACCATTGTAAATGAAAGGCGGAATAATAGTCATGAAGTAAGAATAAGAGAAATGAGCCATAAGGAACAAGCAATAATTGAAAAGAAAATTGGAATTAATATGAATTACAGAGTACAAAATAGAAAAGCTTACAGTAGTAGTAGATTGAATACAGGTTGAAGTAGTAGTAACTGGAAAGCAGACTGAGAAGTAGTAAATCTAAGAGAGGAAAATATTACAAGTAGAGAGGTAACCTAAAATTTTCTGATGCTCGAAATGGAAAATGAATGACCTATTTATAGGGAAAATAAAAGCAGATACATGTGAATTTGAATTTGAATTTGAATCTGAATTTGAATTTGTCGGCCCTCAGTAGTGTCGGCAGACCTTGAGTGCGTTCTAGGTAAGGAGCATCTTTTGACTAATTTGCCAAGTCCAGACAAAATACTTTGAGCAACTTTTGACTAATTGGCCATGAATGGGGTCCATTTGTCTAGCATCTTTTGGCAGAGCTTTGTTTGATTTGTTGAATAGTCTTCTTTGATTGAGTCATCAAAAAACATCTTGGAAAATCGAGAGAAATTAATCCTTTTTGAAATGATCTTCTTTTTTCTTTTTCTAACAATTGCCTTTTTTATTTTTTCTTTGGCTTTTTTGGAGGCAGTTCTGTTTTTCGCCTCTATTAATTCTTTTTGAAAGGCAGTTCTGTTTTTCGCCTTTATTAATAATTCTTTTTGAAAGGCTGTTCTGTTTTTCGCCTTGCGTGGAGTGGGGATTTGAATATTTGAATCAAGAACGGTGAGTCATAAATAAAAATCATCCGGTCCTTGACCACATGGTCCGCCGAAGGGATCGGCGAGATCGGTGCTTGAATTCTCTGAAGTATTATCCGGTTCAGAACCAGACTCTCTTTTGAGCTTGCAGAATTGGGCATAAGATTTTGCCATGCTAGGGTTTGATTCAAAGAATGAAAACATGTCTCTTTCGGCTTGAGTGAGGGTTGGTTCTGTTGGTTTTGAAGGAATGGGTCTTTTTTCTGTGGATTGAGTTTCTGAGGTTTGAGTAATGGGGTTCCAAACAGTTTTTTCACCTGTTGAAAGGAATTTGAGAACCGCATGAGCATTGCAATTTTGAATCACAACTTTGTGCCACCATTTGATCTTTAATTCTCGGACAATTGAAATTGGATAAGGTTTGGGAAAATGTTGTTTGAAAGAATAATTCCAGCAAAATATCCAAGGAACTTTGAATTCTGCATAGAACTGGACTTCCTTTCTGTAATGTTCTCCGGGAGCCTTTTGAGTATAGACCATAAGTCCTTGTTGAACTTCAGGGGGTAAAATCTTTGGAAGAGACCCAAAGTCTCTCCACCAGTCTAAAAACCAGACTGGGAAAGTGTTTTTGGCGAAGCAAGCATGGAACGTAAAGAACCATGAATGGTTGAAAGGCCTTAAAAGGAATGCCCTAAACCAAGCCATTTTGTAGTCAGGATATGTATATCCTTTTGGAGAAAAAGGTTTTGAAAAACTCTTTTCCGAAAAGGGAAAAGTCCATTCACTCGAACGGAAGACTTGTTTAATAATGCATTTTGAAAATGAAATTTGGCTAGGGTTTTTGGGATCCATGTTGTGAATCAACTCGATAGAGTCAGAGTCGACCAAAATGTATTCATAAAACTTTTGAGTTTTTCGGATGTCGTCAGAGTACCACTGACATCCTTCAGGGAAATAATTTTTAATAATTTCATTGAGTTTTGTAAAGCTTTGAATATCAGCAAAAATAGTAGGAGTTAAGTGCTGATCATTTGGTTTTGAAAAATAGGCGGTTTGAGTTCCGCTTCGGGTTTGAGTGTTTACCTGAGAGGAAGAGGATTCTCCTTTGATCGGAGTTTTTGGTGCTGAATTTTGAATTGTCTGAGCAAATGTGAGAGGAGGAAAGGAGTCTAATGTTTGGAATTGGTTGAAGGTTGCAAGAGGTTTTGAATTTGAGTAATTATCGGGTGACTGCATCCTTGGACCTGGCATCCTTGGTCTCTGCATTTCCTGTATTTTGAAGAAATTCTCTGGTTAGAAAATCCGGTAAACAGTTATTTTCTCCTTTGATATACTCAATATCAAAGTCGAAGCTAGATAAGATGGCTAGCCATCTGGCAAAAATTTGTTTTGAAACAATATTTTTTACATCTTTTTGAAGAATTTCTTTTGCAGATTTGCAATCGATTCTGAGAAGGAATTTCTTATTAAAAATATCATCTTGAAATTTGGAAATACAAAGGACAATAGATAAAATTTCCTTTTTAATAGTTGAATAATTTTGCTGCGGACCAGTCCAAACTCCCGAATGGAATCTGACAAGTTCTTCTTTGAGAAGGTTTCTTTGTTTTAGAATTCCCCCATAGCCGAGATCAGAAGCATCGGTTTCGATGATCATGAAAGAATCGGGCTTAGGAATTCCAAGACAAGGAAGGGATTTAACCTGTACCTTGACCCTTTTGACAATATTAGTATGTTCTTGAGTCCAAATAGGAGGGTCCTTTTTTAATCTTTGAAAAAGAGGTTTGCAAATAATCCTAAGTTTAGGAAAGAAATCAGAAATATAATTTAAACAACCTAGAAATCTTTGTAATTGGGTTTTATCTTTGATAACATCTGGAAATTTGTCAGCGAATTCTATAGCTCTAGCAATAGGTTTGATAGTTCCACGAATGATCTCATGGCCAAGGAATCTAATCTTGGTTTGAAATAATTTGATTTTTGAAGCAGAAATAGCTAAACCATTTCTTTTTACAATTTGTAAAAAAATATTGAGATGCTTGAAATGTTGATCAATATCCTGAGAAAAAATAAGGACATCGTCAATATAAACAATAGAAAAATCAGAATAATTATTGAAGATATCATTCATAATATTTTGAAACTCGGAAGGAGCGTTTTTTAAACCAAAGGGCATGACATTCCACTCAAAATGACCAAATGGAACAGTAAAAGCAGTTTTGTATTTATCACTTTCTTGGATCTGTATCTGCCAAAATCCAGATTTAAGATCAAATTTAGAAAAAATACGAGCTTTGTGTAGCCTATTAATAAGATCTCTTTTGTTTGGAATAGGATATCTAATCCATTCAAGAACTTCATTAAGGGGTTTGTAATTAATGACAAGCCTAGGGACACCACGTTCCTTTTCGGCTTGATTGTTGACATAGAAGGCAGCACAACTCCAAGGAGACTTGGAAGGCCTTATGAGTTTCTTTTTTAGAAGAGAATTGATTTCTTCTTTGCAGGTATTCATGAGGTCATGATTCATTTGAATAGGCCTAGCTTTGGTAGGAATATCTTTTTCGTTGAATTTTGAAATGTAGGGAAGAGAAACAACATGTTTCTTTCTTTCCCAGAAAGCATTGGGTAATTCAGAGCAAACTTCTGATTTTATTTTTCGTTCGAAATCTGAAATATTGTTCTGAATATTTTTGTTTTTCAACTGATCTTCAATCTTTTGATAAGGGATTTCTTCTTGAAGAAAACAAATATGTTGTTTTTTATTTTGGATAGAGTTAATCTGTTTGGAAATAGAATGACTTTGAAGGAGAGAAATTTCTCTTTCTTTGATAGGAGTAACGAATTTGAAGGAAATGTCTTTTCCCATGATATTAGTGGTAATTCCTTTTCCATTGACAATAAAAGGGTAAATGGTGGTTAAAAAAGGAGTACCAAGAATTACTTCTTGGTTGAGATTTTTGACAAGTATGAATGGAGTTTTGAAACAATAACCTTGATTGCAGATGTAAGCATTAGACAATTTGTATTTTATGAAAAGGGGAGTGGTGTTGGCTGCCACTAATCTTTCATTAGTTTTTTCATAATACTTGGAAGGTATAAGTCCTTCTTTAATACAATTTTGATCTGCTCCACTGTCAATGAGACAAGGATCCTAACAATTTCCCCCTTTTTGATGGAGTTAAAACTTAACCAGAACTGATCAAAAACATAAACACTTAAGCATAAAAACAATAAAAGGATAAGACCTTAGAATAGATCTTATCAGGCAAACAAGAAGACAACAAGGAGTTGTCTTTAAGACAGAGAAGATGTGATATTTCATTAATAAATAGGAACAAAGAAGATTACAGATTACAATGCAATTCTGGTCCTATTCTAAGCATATCTTCTGTTCTCCTTAGGTACCAGGTATCAGTCGAAGAATCTGTCTTGAATGGCCTTCAACTCTACAGAAGATTTTGGAGTGAAGTTTGCCAACACCTTGGTCTTGTACAGCTTCTTCAACTCTGCCCAATCCACCTGGTCCCCTATCATGGGAGTGTTAAGATAATGGAATTCAGGGGCAGTGACTTCCAGGTTGAATTCAATGGTTAAGTCCATCAGCTGCTTGTAGAGCCCTGCATCGTATGCCTTCATCCAAGAGTGGAAAGTCCTGTTGATGAGCGCATCATCCTCTGGTGGAGGTCTCTGAATGTAGTGCTGGATGAACCATAAAATCTTTGCCTCTCTCCATCTTTCAATCAAGGGCACAGGCACAGTAGAGTCAAAAGACCCTTCTGTCCTGAGAGGCAATATATCCATCACTTCCACAGGAGCCTTCCTTCTTTGGCTGGATCCATTGGCACCAGAAGAGATGTCAGCTTCTCTGGTCTTCTTGTTCTGCCTCCTAACATATCGGAGCCTCTGCTCTTCATCTATGTTCTTCCTAATCCGGGCTTGCCTCTCTTCAGGTGTCTCTTCCTTGAATCTCTTCTCTGTCTCTTCAACGACAGATTCAAGGAAGCTCTTCTTGACTTTCCTTATCTTCCTCTTGGCAGGTCCAGACACAGAAATAGGATCCTGCTCTGTATCAGTGGACTCTTCCTCTGCCGCCAACTGCTTAGCCATGGTAAGAGATTTCAACTCTTCCTTCTTCTTCTTCTGCAGCTCCGCCTGGGCTAATGTGTTCTCCAGCAGGTCCAGATGAGCTCCATGGCTAAACAGAGTCTCCTGAGTGGTCTTCGCCAGATCAGTTCTGGCCTGCTCTTCCCCCTTTTTAACTTCATCAAACAGGGGCTGCACTACCTGCCTTATGAGATCAGGCAAGGCAGTGGAGGAGGAAGAGTGAAGATCACGGAGTTGCCTAGCTTCTTCTAGGTAGGCCTTAGACTCAGCTACCAGCTTCTCTTGCTTCTCGAGCATCTCCTGGAGGGAGTCTTTGAGCTTTGCAGTCTACATCATCTGTGAGGCCAACTCCACCTTCAGCACTGAAACAGGTCTCACCTGGTCCAGAACATATTGTTGAATCTGCCTCTGGCTTTCGTGCACATCCATCTTCAAGTATAGGCAGTCAGACTTGAAAGCTGCTTTGGTAGAGGCAAAAACATCCTTAATTTGCTTCAAGAATTTTCTCCTCTCATCTTTAATCTGGTGCTCAACCAAAGCAGGAGCCAGGTGCTGCATGGCCTTAGAGAATCTGCCAATTTACAAGATCTGCTCATTGAAGAAGGTCTTCATCTTTTGGAGCACGGCAGGAGTCACATCAAAGTCCTCCTCATCAGAGTAGAGCTCTGGAGGAAAGGTGAAGTGAGGACCAAAATTGTAGGATGGGCCCTCAGGAGTGATCATTACTCCTCTCTGGATCAGCAGGGTGCGTATCAACACCTTTGCTGCCTCTGGGGTCTCAAGCTCAGCTGGATTCTGGATGTTCATCTTCTTCTTGAGTTCTATCTCCCAGGCAGTGAATGTGGAGGGAGTCATCTCTTCTAGCAGCAGCATCAGATCCTCCACATCCTCTAATTTGGCTTTGCTCCAGACCTTGGCATCAGTCAGATCCGCCAACAGAGGTAAGTGCTCCAACAGGATGGGAAATGCTCTCTTAGCCAGAGTTGAGCACTTACACTCATACTCTGCCTAATGGGATGTTGGGTTTTAGAGGCACGAACACCATGTTCGGCGTAGCGAAAGATTATGATTCACCAACAACGAATCTCAAACATGGTTGTATAACATAAAATATAAAGGATTAATAACGATATATAAATCCTTACAGTCATTTGTACGTGGAATCCTCAACTATGGTATCCACATAACGGCTTTCTACCAACCCGCACGGATATGCCAGCGTTGAATCTCGAGACGAATTTGCTAGGAAAATTTCGACTAGAGATTTTATGGAGAAATTATATTTCTTATGTTATATTCGGAATTCCCATAGGACACATATTTATAGGGATTAACTTGGCTTAATTCCTAAGCAAGATATCGGGCCTAGCCCATAATATAATCTCTACGGATTATATCTCCCTAGATATGTTCCTACGAATAATATATTTACCATAACTATTATTCTTGTATAATAATATTCCAAATATTATTATTGGGATTTCATATTTAATTAAATCCAATTTAATTAAATAATAATAATAATAATTAATTCCAAATATAATTATTATTATATTCTCCATAAATTAAATATTATATCTAATACAATATTTAATCAACCAACTATAATTGGTAAATTGCCATTACTTGTTGTGTGACCCATAGGCCCTCGTATATCGAGCGATTAGTCAAACTAACGGTCTTAATTGAACCCTAGACAATAAATCAGACATTCTCAATATACGAGGTACGTTGCGAGGAAATCTGCAACTACCTGTAGTATTGTAGGCTATTGTGATATCTTCCTTTCATTCAGGAATACCCGATTAAGTCTTGAACATGATGAAGTGTCTATTCAAATAACTTAATCATATTATCTCCAATCACTAATTGATCAAGTATATCACACTTAGCCACAAAGTCTAAGTTGATGTGCGTCGGCCGACGACTTAGATCCAATTATGATGAGAAGACGAGTATTCTCTCTAAATCCACATTGAGGAATGAATCCTATTCTTGGCTCAACTACCACGCACATGCCTTTCGTGATGAACTCAATCCATGCCATATCTACCCGTGGAAGGGTGCAAGTGTCGGTCATGGTCAAAGTTCACCACTTCACACATGTCGTGCGTATTGACCTCAAGTCAGAGGAGTATCACATCGCTCCCACTAACCGAGACACCCGTAGACACATTATGTGGAATTACATCAAATGGTTTCTCGGATGGGTATACCAATACCCTCTAAGGTATCTGTGCATCCATCATGAGATACCCGGTATCTCGCAGTAAGTGAGATCTTACTACACTCTCTAAGAGTATGATGCAGATCGCACACCAATCTCAATTGCATCATCAATATCCCATTCTTGATGATCCTTGATCGGGGCTATTTGAGAATCATACTTAAGTCATCTGAGTTCTCACTCACTCAATGACAGTAGTGATTCATGGGAACACAAATAAGAATATATGCAAACAATCAAACATCATATTCAGATAAGTGTAATGCCATACATTTAATATTAAACCAATAATAATATTAAACAAAATATGAATATTATCTTAGTATTATGTCATTTTGATGGATTGTCTCTAGGACACTAACACTAACATGGGACCCATTTCTGCAGATGAGAAAGAAAAGGGTTTGGGCCCAGAGGTAGAGGAGGATAGGGCTAAGCCAGCAGGCTCAAGTGAAGCATCCTCATCTTCACTATCATCGCTAGAGAGGCATGTGGGAGAGGGAGGGGGAGCAACAAATCCCAAAGCCATGGAAGGGATTTGTTCTGTGTGAGATTGAGGAGGAGTAGGAATTTGGGTAGAGGGAGTGGGGAGGGGCTGCTCTGCACCAGAGGAAGTAGAGGAAACTTCTGGTACAGAGGCTGGAATGGGAGTTTGAGAGATGGAAGATGGGGGAATGGGTTGTTCTGCACCAGAAGAAGATGGGACTTCTGATACAGGGGCTGGGGGAGAAGGATTTGTGTGAAGAGGGATATGTGAAGTGGGGGAAGAGAGTGTTTGAGTAGGGATGGTGGAGGGAGTGTATAGGGGTGTATCAGGTAAGGTTTGCCCTGGTGAAGAGATGGGGGCACCAGGAGCAGGGGAGGTAGTTTGGGTATGGGTTTTTGGGGGAGAAGTAGAGGGGGTTACAAGGTTTATGGAGATTGATGGGGGATCAGAGGGGTTTACCTGCTCTGAAGCCGTGGCTTCCTCCATCAGGTGAGAGGCCTCCTCAATGGCCTGCTCCAAAGCATCTCCCAGGTCAGATCCAGAGTCTGACTCCTGAAAGATAGCCCTCTTGGCCTTTGACTTCTTCTTCAGAGGCTCAACCTCTTCAACTTCTTCCTCCTCTTCTGATGGCTCATCCACCAAAAGTGTCTTCTTAGCCCTTCTACTTGTTCTGGGCTTCTTTGCAGAGACCTTCTTGGCATCTTCTAGCCTCTTCTTCTTAGCTGCTCCTGCCTTCTTGACAGCTTTTTCACCATCACCCTTCTTTTTCAACACATCTTGAAGGGGAATCTGGTCCTCCTCTGAGGAACCAGAGAAAGCTATGGTTGAAGAACCAGTAGCTTCAGCAGGTTTCTTCTTGCTCTTCTACTGCTTCTGCCCCTTAGCAGGTGAGGCCACTGCTTGGAGAGGGGGGGCAGGTATGGCTGCTTCTCCATCAGAGTCAGGATGGCCATGGAGAGGACCATCCTTGGAGAAAAGGATCTTGGACTTGTGAAAGCCCTTGCACCATGACTCCTTCCACTGCTTCTCTGGCAATATGGAGTCCAGAATTAGTGTAAGCTTGGTCCCTAGGGAGACATTAGCATTAAAGTAAAACTGTTGCTCCCCTGGCTTGCTGGGACACTCTTCCTTCTGCACCTTCAACTTGTTCTTCCTTAGCACACCCCAGAAGAACTCAGCCCAATTGCACTGAGCACCATCAAAGATAGCCCTCATAACATAGAGCCTGTCAGTGAAGATGGCATTTGTGCTATGGCTTTCGCACATCAGCACTTTCACCACAATATCAAAAAGTACCTTGTACTTTTGCCTGAGGTGTTTGTCCAAAAAGACCTTCGTCAAGTTCTGGCATGAAGATCTGGCAAAGATCTTGAACGATTCAACTGCTTCTCCTTCCTTATATTTCAATGGGTCCACTCCTTTCGAGGAAATATTTCCAAACAATCTGCAAAAATTGTGCTTCGAGAAAACGACATCCTCCTTGTCAAGCTTGGAGGAGATGTGGTCATCGTGGATCTTCATCCTGACCAAAAACTGGGCAGCATACCCATCCAAGGTACGCAGATCCTTGGGGACTTTTGAGATCAACTCCTCAACTCCAGACTTCCTCAACAATTCCAGAATCTCTAACGCCGCCGGATTCTTGGTGGAATAGAAGTCAACCACCATTTCTGACTTTAGTTTCTTGCATACGTGCTCAGGGTCGAAGTTGCACTTGGGTGCCATTTCTGTGATAGAGAGAAAGTGACAGAAAAAAAAAGATAACTTGCAGAGAGAGAGGTTAGGGTTTGAGAGTAAGAAAACGTGAAAAGACAGAACGAAAAATTTTGGTTTAAATAGGAGAAGATGCGTGGATTTGAAAATAAATGAAGTGTGAACGCGTGTAAATTCCAACTTTAAATTAGGGAACAAAATCAATTTTTGAATTGATTGACATATTGCACTGTTGGTAAATCTGACGGCCACGATTAAAAGGCAAGTTACAGATTTAATATAGTGTGTGGGCATGGTCATTGGGACTGGGATCGAGGGGGTTTTGTGGCAGTCAAGAGAGAAATCAAAATGATTGTCTAGTCCCTCTACCCTAGTCTTAAATACACCCTGAAGTTGAAACGTTTTGAGTGTATTTACTAATTTTGAAAGTGTGTCTCAATGATCAGAGGCCAGAGAAGTAAATACATACCTGTCACCTGATATTGTAACCAGATTATACCACGGTTAGTCTGGTGTTACATCTCATCTGATAAGACCTCATCTGGTTCTGGAATCGATTTCTGCACCTCATCTGGGATGTACCTCACCTGGCACACACCTCATCTGGTACATACCTCATCTGGAGATGTAACTTCCCTGGTATATCTAACCTGTAGGCATGTTAGTTTGAATACATAAAAAATTATGTAACAAAATGAAACAAAGGATACTTCTCTAATGTTCCCCCTAAACCAAATTTGTCTCTGGATCCAAAAGTCCTAACTCAAATGCTAACTCTCTGAATCTGGTTTCAGCCAAAGGCTTAGTCAAAATATATGCTCTCTGCTTCTCTATTGCAATCTTTTCCATCCTTATATCTCCCTTCTCAACATGGTCTCTGATAAAGTGATGCCTTATATCAACATGTTTGCATCTGGTATGAAGAACTGGATTATGGGTGATTGCTATTGCACTATTACTATCACAAAAGATTGGGATATCCTTAGCTCTAATCTGGTAGTGCCTTAACTGTTGACTAACCTAGAGTAGTTGTGAACAACAGCTGCCTGCGGCCATATACTCTGCTTCTGTTGTTGATGTAGCAACTGAAGTCTGCTTCTTAGAGAACCAAGATACCAATTTATTTCCTCAAAATTGGCATGTTCCACTTGTAGACTTCTTATCTATTCTGCACCCACCATAATTTGAATCCGAATAACCACTTAACTCTAAATTGTCATCTGCAGGATACCATAACCCCAAGTTCACTGTCCCTTTAAGATACTTTAATATCTTCCTAGCTGCTTCCAAATGACTTTTCTTAGGATTAGCTTGAAATCTTGCACACACACCAACTGCAAAGGTTATATCTGGTCTGCTTGCAGTCAAGTATAGAAGAGAACCAATAAGTGCTCTGTACTGAGTCTGGTCCACACTCTCTCCAGACTCATCTGGATCCATGTTGAAATTTGTCATCATAGGGATTTTGGTTGCTTTGCTAGATCCTATTCCAAATTTCTCTAACATGTTTCTGATGTACTTAGCCTAATTGATGAAAATTCCCTTCTCTGATTGCTTTACCTACAGACCTAAGAAATCATTCATTTCACCCATCATAGACATCTCAAACTGGCTCTGCATGAGTTCACCAAACTTCTCACACAGCTTCTTGTTAGGGGATCCAAATATAATGTCATCAACATATATTTGGACCAGAAGGATGTCCTTTCCTTCTACTTTCCTAAACAAGGTCCTATCAATCTTACCCTTAGTAAAACCATTGTCCAGAAGAAATTGAGAAAGAATGTCATACCATGCTCTGGGTGCCTGCTTCAGCCCATACAGAGCTTTCTTAAGCTTAAACACCTTGTCACATTGTTCAAAACCAGGAGGTTATTCAACATACACTTCCTCAATGAGAATCCCATTAAGAAAGGCAGATTTCACATCCATCTGGTATACTTTGAACTTCATGTGAGCAGCATAAGCTAAGAACAATCTAATGGCTTCTAGTCTGGCAACAGGAGCAAATGTCTCATCATAGTCTATTCCTTCAGACTGAGAATAGCCCTGAGCCACTAGCCTTGCCTTGTTCCTAGTAATGACATCATTCTCATCTTTCTTATTCTTGAAAACCCACTTAGTGCCTATCACCTTTTGATGTCTTGGTCTGTCTACCAGCTCCCAAACATCCTGTCTGGTGAATTGATTTAACTCCTCTTGCATAGCAACAATCCAATTTGAATATTTCAGTGTCTCCTTGATGTTCTTGGGCTCAATCAAGGACACATAGCAACTGAATAAGGCAGCTAAGTTAAGAGTTCTCCTAGTTTGGACACCCTTAGTTGGATCTCAAATTATAAGGTCATTGGGGTGGTCAATCAGGGTCCTCCTTCCCGTGGCCTTGCCTGGTTGACCATCTGCTGCAGTACCTTGGTGATTATCACCAACTGCAGGAGAGCTTCCCCCTACAGGAGTTCCAACCTCTTCTGGTTCTGCTCCTTGTGAAGACTTCTTCTTCAGAGAACCAGGAGATGGGTCATCATCTGAATTCGAATCTGAATCAAGAATAGGTGGATTGACCTTAATTTCTCTAGGAGTAGTCTGATTCTGTGTCTCATCAGAAGACTTTAATTCCACCTTGCACTCAATAGCAGATTCATCAAAAACAACATGGGGTGTTTCCTCCACACAAAGTGAATTCTTATTAAAAACTCTAAATGCTTTGCTAGTGTTGGAATATCCCAAAAATATTCCATCTGCTACTTTAGCATCAAAAGTTTTTAATTTTGATTTCCCATTGTCATGGATGAAACACTTGCAACAAAAAATGTGAAAATATGAAACAGATGGGATTTTACCTTTCCATACCTCATATGGAGTCTTACTATGTCTCTGGGCAATTAGGCATCTGTTCTGAGTGTAACAGGCTATGTTGATTGCTTCTGCCCAAAACCTTTGTGGTGTGTTGTACTCTACTAGAAGAGTCCTTGCAGCTTCCTTTAGGGTTATATTCCTCCTTTCTGCTACTCCATTTTGTTGGGGTGTTCTGGCAGCAGATGTCTCATGAAAAATTCCATGTTCCTTGCAATACTCTGCAATGTGTGAATTCAGAAACTCTGTCCCTTTGTCACTTCTGATCCTGACTATGCTCTGGTTCTGCTCATTCTGAATCTGCTTGAAGAATTCTGGCAGCTTAGTGATAGTTTCATTTTTCTTAAACAAGAACACTACCCAAGTGTATCTTGAAAAGTCATCTACTATCACCAAGGTGTACTTCCTTCCACTGAAACTAAGAGGGGAAACAGGTCCAAACAGGTCCATGTGAAGTAGTTGAAGTACTCTGGTTGTGGTTGTGCTCTGGACATCCTTAAAGGAGGTCTTAGGTTGTTTACCCTTCTAGCATGAACCACAAACCTGATCCTTCTTAAACACTTCATTAGGAAGACCTCGAATAAGATTTTTTCTGGCAATCTTATTCAGTGTTTTGAAGTTAAGGTGACTCAATCTCTTGTGCCATAACCAGCTATCCTCTGCAGATCCTTTAGCAACCAGGCAAGCATTTCTTGGGCAACTGTTAAAATTTGCAAGATAGATGTTACCCTTCCTCAAGCCTATAAGCAAAATATCATTATAATCAGAAGAAAAGACAGTGCATGAATCACTAGAAAACTTCACTGAGTATCCCATGTCACAAAATTGGGATACTGAAAGCAGATTATGCTTGAGTCCTTCAACATAGTAGACTTCATCTACAGATACACCATTAAAGGTCAACTTTCCAACACCTCTGGTGACTCCAAGTTGTTGTCACCAAACATCACTCTTGGCCCATTCAATGGCTTGAAATCCTGGAGATGATATTTCTGGAATGTCATATGCTTGGAACATCCACTATCAATGTACCACACATGTTTGCTTGAAAGTCCTTTCTCCAATGGGCTCTTATCCCCCTGCAGAGAGATCAATTAGGTCCCCTACTAGAGCTGGGTCCTGATTGGTTAGTTGCAGGTTTTGTAGGAATCCAAAGATAAAGATCATCCCTTGCTGGATGAGGAGATCTTATCTTCCTTTCCAAATCTATCTACCAGCACATGTCCTCTTACAATGACATATTGAGCTACTGGTCTGATCAGAACACATTTCCAATAAACAGGTCTGGTGTATCTTTTCTCAAATCTGGCCTTGGGAATGGCCTGCCTTAAAGACATGGTCTTAAAGGTCTGGTTGTAAGGGTACATCCTAGAAGAACCATCTCTGGTGTCATAACTACCCAGATCAGTTGGTTTTCTATAGATGGGTCTGGAAGACCTCCTCTGGTTCTGAAAATTGGATCTATTCTGATGATAAAATTCCTTCTGAGTATTCCTGTTCTGGAATCTTCTTTGAGCATAACCCCTTTGAGATCCCTGATTCTGATTGAGGTTCTCTAGTTCAGTATATCTCATTTGATATCACATATTCTGATTAGGTTTCCTCTTAGAGTTTTCCTTTTGAGGTCCCCTAATTTGCTTAGGTTCCACTCTTTTAGGTTTCCTCTGAGGTCTCCTAATCTGATTAGGCATCTGAACAGAACCATCAATCCTCATAGGTTCTCCTATCTGGCATTTGTGCTCTAAGATTTCCTCTTCCAGTTCAGTGAACTCATTGGGAACTTCATCTATATGATCAGCAGAGCAATCATTAATCCGATTAGGATTTTAACTACTCTGTAACCTTTTCCATTAGGATTCTTTTCATCCCAGATTTCTACCAATTCACCAGATCTTTGAGACAACTTGTCTTTATTGCATAAAAATTTAGTTGATCTTGTTGTAATTCTAGAATATCCTAAACCACTCTTATCATGTATTCTTTGAAAAGATTCTTGTATCATGGATACAACAGTTGGAACTTCTCTGGTCTTGGATACTTCCATGATAGGTTGTTCAACTTGCTTACCCTTGATAAGATATTGGTATTTGGCCTTGAGCTCATTGAACTCTTCTGCCTGAGAGTTCTTCTCTTTCATGAGTTGGTCTACCAGAGTATCTCTTTCTGTGACCTTTTCTTGAAGTTCAGAGACTTATTTAGAATGGTCTTTTATGAGTTCTCTGGCAGATTTTTACTCATTTGATAGAGACTGAACTTTAGCTCTTAGCCTACCATTTTCTTTTTCAAGCTTTTGGCAAAGTTGGACACAATTTTGGAGATCTGATAGCATTTGCTGCATATCAGACTCTCTGGAAGCACCAGATGAATGAGAGGATTCAATATATTTGGAATTTGATAAGCATAAGGTAGGTTCATTTACCTCAGTGATGTCTGCCATCAGACATATATCATCATCAGATCCGAAATCAGAAGAAGAAGAACTGGAACTAGTATCCTCCTCTGCTTCTGCCAGTAGTGCTCTCTTGTCTGCATATCTCTTATCTCTCTTGAGTCTTTTCTCTTCTCTTTCTCTAGGAGTCAATTGAGGACAATCATAGTTGTAATGACCAGGCTTGTTGCATGTGTAACAGGTATTATTTTCTCTGGGACTTGGATCTCTCCTCCTCTGGTTATATTCTGTTCTGGCTGGACTACTCTCTCTCCTCTGGTAGTCAGATCTGCTAGAACTGCCATCTCTCCTCTGGTAATGTGATCTCCCAGAGCTGCTATCTTTTTTCCTCTCTGGAGTTCTGAATCTGGTCTCCCTTGAATCTCCATATGTTCTTTCTTTATCTGCAGCTTTGAAAGAAGTCTTTCTATCTCTAGTAGATTCCTTCCAATGTTTTTTGTACCTGTCATATTTAGTACTCATCTTATCAAGTTTACGGGTTAGAAGTGCTACCTGCTCCTTGAGACTCAAGTCATCTGCAGTAGACTCTTTGGCTTATCATCTGTCTTGATAGTTGAGGAAAATGCAACTCCTTTCTGGCCAGAAGAGGAAACCTCTTCTGTTTGATCCTCCTCTTGAAGATCATACTCGTAAGCTTTGAGATCAGACAGCAGGAGATGGTGATCCAGAGTGTTGAGATCTTTATTGTCTTTAATCACAGTCATTTTGATTCTCCACCTGCTGGTTAGTGAGCACAAAATTTTACTATTAATTTCTTTCTCTGAATAGGTCTTACCAAGGCACTAGCCTTGTTAAGGAGATTTGTGAGGCGCATATCCAGCTGGTCAATGGTCTCGTCTGATTTCATCTTGAAGGTGTCAAACGAATGTTGAACAGCTTGAATTTTGTTGTCTTTGATCTTCTCTGTTCCCTCACAGAGTAGTGCAAGTTTGTCCCACATCTCCTTGGCAGTGGCACATGTTCTGACCTTTTCAATCACCTCCTTTGTGAGTGTGTTGATGATTCCAGTCCTTGCTACCTGGTCCAAGTTGTAGAGTTTTCTCTCATCATTGTCAAGCTCGTCTTTCTTCTTTAATATCTTAAGTCTAGCGACACGGTCACCAGTTCTCTCCTCTGCAGATTCACTTGTTTCTGCCCTGGACTCAGACCTGCCATCATCAATAGGAGTCCAATAAAATTTGATGGGGCCACTTTCTACCACATCTAACATGCGGTGGTGGATAGCTCCAAAATGATTACTCATCATGAAGCTCCAGTGACTGTAATCCTCAAAGGAGAATTCTGGTAACTTGCGTCTCTTATATGAAGATTTTGAAGACATTTTTACTAAATTTAAAAAAATTTAACAATAAATTAATCCAAACACAATAAAGAACAATGGATCTGCCCGGTGACCACCAAAAAGCTTTACAAAGCAGTGGTCTTGGACACACTGCTCTGATACCACTTGTTTGTCCCACTAGATAGATTAATTGCGGAAGCTTTAAAGAATATGTCTTTTACCAAGATCTTTTATAAGAGCACAATAATTGAATTAAGACAGAATTGAATAAAGCAGTAAATGGACCAGATTTATAGTGGTTCGGATTTCAATATCCTACGTCCACTCTCCCTTTGATCAAAAGTGGTCTCACGAACCAACCAACAAACCACTTACGTACTGGAATTGTGAAGTACCAGTTTCTTCTTACAATCACTTTATATCTAGCTTAGATCTAAAGTCTACAACCTTCAACCTTTTCTTAGAGATGAACAGGTTGAGATCCAACAACTCCTTTAAGAGTATATACAAAATATGAGAACAATAAGAGTGCTTAAGAGTGAATGAACAAGGCTTGGAAGATGTCTTCTTGCGCGTGAGAATCTAGTGCCTTTCTTTGAGTCTGCACTCTTGTATTTATAGAGGTGATTAGGGTTTAGCCGTTGGAGAGCTAATCCAATCAGATCCTCTATTTAGGGAAGCTTTCAATCAATCAATTCCCTAATTGATTGATTGGGTTGGTGGGATCCTTGGATTGATTGACTTCAAAACTTTCCAATCCTGATCTTGTTGACTTGATTTAAATCACCAACGGTCAAGTGCTTCCAATGCCTAACTCTGATTCTCTCCAGAGAAGGCAGGACCAGACACCAGGCAACCTCAGTGTCTTCTGGTCCAGAGTTGGTTAAGAAACAGATTACTCAGAAGAATCAGGAGATGATTCTGAGCATCTTTTGTTTCACCAGACTCGTCTGGTCTGGACTCGTCTGGTTTGGGGAAGGTTTTCTGCCTCTGGTCAGTCTCATCTGGTGAAGTCTTCTGGTGGAGTCCTCTGGTGAAGTCCTCTGGAAGGTCTTCTGGTAGGTCTTCTGGTGACTCTTCTGGTGAAGTCTTCTGGTCTGGCAGTTCCCCTAGACTAAGTCCTAATCTAGTTCCTCATCTGGCTAAGAGGTCCAGATGGTCCTATTACATCTTCTGGTTTGTTTTAACTCATCAAAACTAACAACTTTTATCCTAACACCAACTCCTAGAAGCTTGCTTTAATCCATAGATGGATTGTTTAAGCTTGCACATAAGATTAGATTTTGGCTTAGATATAAAACCCTCCGGTTGAGTCACAAACACTCCCTTATCAATGTTACCATTGAGGAGAGTTGTTTTGACGTCCATCTACCAAAACTCATAATCGTGGTGTGCTACTATTGCAAGTAAAATTCGAATGGACTTGATCTTAGCAACTGGCAAGAAAGTTTCATCATAGTCAATACCGCGTGTCGACTATAACTTTCGCCACCAACCTATCTTTATAGGTTTGTACTTTGCCATTTGCATCGGTCTTACTCCTGAAGACTCACTTGCAACCTATGGGTCTAACCCCTTTTGGCAACTCAATTAAGTTCTAGACTTAATTGGTGTATATCGAGTACATCTCAGATTTCATGGCTTCATGCCACTTCCCTGAGTCAACATCTAATGTTGCTTCATTATAAGTTCTAATTTCGTCTTTATCCGGAATCTCCACGTTATCATATTCCTCCACGAGGAAACCATAATACCTAGTGAGTGGATTATGAATTTTAGTCGACTTACGGAGTTGTGGTTGTGTAGGCTGTACATTCTGATCGTTAAAATTTTGTGGTGCAGCGACTTCATCGTTGACCGGAGAGTCCTCAAGAGCGACACTTTCAAATGCCTCTTGGGCGGGAGTTTGAACTATGTTATTCTCATTCAGCCCACTTGGAGGTTGTTGCGAATGCAATACAACTCCAATTACGCTCCCACTGGCTGAAAGAGGATCACCTAGTGATAAACTTCCACCATGAGAGTCGCTGAATGCTCCCACTGATTCTTTGTCATGTTGCTTTAACAAATCATCAGTCTCTATGTTAATTCGTGGTTCTTGAATCTCTTCAAGTTCTATCTTCTTACGGCTTTGTTCCTTAAAGACGTACTCGTCTTCTAGGAACTTAGCTTCCCTTAAAACAATCATTGTTTGTTTCTCCAGTAGATAGAAGTGATATCCTCTTGTCTTCTTAGGATATCTCACAAAATAACCATTTTCACCTTTGGACGGAATTCTATTCAGAATGTGGATTGAGTTTTGTAATGCATATCCCCATAAAAATATTGGAAGAGAGGGAAAGCTCATCATGGACCTTACTGTTAGTATTAGTGTCCTAGAGACAATCCATCGAAAGGACATAATACTAAGATAATATTCAAATTTGGTTTAATATTATTATTGGTTTAATATTAAATGTATGGTGTTACACTTATCTGAATATGATGTTTGATTGTTTGCATATACTCTTATTTGTGTTCCCATGAATCACTACTGTCATTGACTGAGTGAGAACTCAGATGACTTAAGTATGATTCTCAAATAGCGCCGATCAAGGATCATCAAGAATGTGATATTGATGATGCAATTGAGATTGGTGTGTGATCTGCATCATACTCTTAGAGAGTGTAGTAAGATCTCACTTACTACGAGATACCGGGTATCTCATGATGGATGCACAGATACCTTAGAAGGTATTGGTATACCCATCCGAGAAACCGTTTGATGTAATTCCACATAATGTGTCTACAGGTGTCTCGATTAGTGGGAGCGATGTGATACTCCTCTGACTTGAGGTCAATACGCACGACATGTGGAGTGATGAACTTTGACCATAACCGACGCTTGCATCCTTCCAAGGGTAGATATAGCATGGATTGGGTTCATCACGAAGTACATGTGCGTGGTAGTTGAGCCAAGAATAGGATTCATTCCTCAATGTGGATTTAAAGAGAATACTCGTCTTCTCATCATAATTGGATCTAAGTCTTCGACCAACGCGCATCAACTTAGACTTTGTGGCTAAGTGTGATATACTTGATCAATTAGTGATTGGAGATAATATGATTAAGCTATTTGAATAGACACTTCATCATGTTCAAGGCTTAATCGGGTATTCGCGAATAAAAGGAAGATATCACAATAGCCTACAGTATTACATGTAGTTGCAGATTTCCTCGCAACGTACCTCGTATATTGAGAATATCTGATTTATTGTCTAGGGTTCAATTAAGACCGTTAGTTTGACTAATCGCTCGATATACGAGGGCCTATGGGTCACACAACAAGTAATGGCAATTTACCAATTATAGTTAGTTGATTAAATATTGTATTGGATATAATATTTAATTTATGGAGAATACAATAATTATTATATTTTGAATTAATTATTATTATTATTATTATTTAAATAAATTAGATTTAATTAAATATGAAATCCCAATAATAATATTTGGAATATTATTATACAAGAATAATAGATATGGTAAAGATATTATTCGTATGAACATATCTAGGAAAATATAATCCGTAGAGATTATATTATGGGCTAGGCCCGATATCTTGCTTAGGAATTAAGCCAAGTTAATCCCTATAAATATGTGTCCATGGGAATTCCGAAAACACACAAGAAATATAATTTCTCCATAAAATCTCTAGTCGGAATTTTCCTAGCAAATTCGTCTCGAGATTCAACACTGGCATATCGGTGCGGGTTGGTAGAAAGCCGTTACGTGGATACTATAGTTGAGGATTCCGCGTACAAATCGCTGTAAGGATTTATATATCGTTATTTATCCTTTATATTTTATGTTATACAACCATGTTTCATATTCGTTGTTGGTGAATCGTGTTATTCCGCTGCGCCGAACATGGTGTTCGTGCCTCTAAAACCCAACAGTGGTATCAGAGCACAAACTCTTTTACTGGTTGTATAATTTTAATTAAATATTATTTGTTGATAAACATATGTGCATATTTTTCTATTTTTATTTTGCCCCGATTGCTTAATAAAATTAGATTTTATTAACAAAAGGAAATCACGTACTGGTGTTTATGTGTTATTGAAATCCAATAGTTGGATGTGATAAGTCAAAATTTGATTTTGAAAATAAATTGCCACTGATTGTGGTATGCGGAAGCAGTTTTTTTTTTATTGGATTTGATTTTCGGTATTTCCCTAATTTTACCAAAAAAAATTTGTAAAGGAACTGGATTCCTTTTTCCGCATTGAACGGGGACAGAGTCTATGATGCGGTCCTCCATTGGAGTTTGACCGCGCTGCTTGAGGAGCGCCGCCATAGCTGGCGGTAAGCGTCCACAGCGCCGCCATAAATTCCAATCTGCACTGAGACGGAGCCGTTTCAAACTCGATTATGATTGTAGCAGTAGAGGCCTAGTTTTGGGCGGTGGCGGCGTGCCGGTGATCGATTCTGAGCGGTACGAGTTTTAGGTGGACGATCTGTTTCCCGGCGAATCTCGCCTAGCCGTGTCAAGTGAGCGAATTTCACGAAGTCACGTCCCTTGGCCTGGTGGTTTAGAACCACCGGCGGTTGCATCGAACCAAGGATCACGCCACCGTGGGCTGGCCGTCGATGCCGGCTGTTTTAATCGGTGTTAACCGTGGGAAATGAGCAGCCTTGTTCCCTCTTACTTTTTCTTGCTACTTCGTTTTGAGTAGGGGGGGCTGGGTTTGAGAATTAGATTCTCCCCAGGCCCTTTTGTGAAATAACTCAATTTTTCAAATAAGCCCCTGTTATTAAAAAAAATTCTGAAGAGTTTATTAAAGCCGCTTGGCAGATTCCACTATATTAAAATATGGAAAATAAACTAAAGTGTTGTTTGCCTATATCTAAAATTTTGGATTTTTGATATAACTAATAAGGGGTTGTTTGGTAGAATCAATATTTTTTTTTTAAATAAAGTTATATTTGGTTGGACCAAACTTGATAATTTGATGTTATGGGCAAAATAATTTGAAAAGGGACTTTAGAAATTGACCGAGAGTTTGGAGCTTGTTGGTGTTTCTATTTTACCTATGGATAATTAATTGTTAAGCACGTTTATTTGATTTACGTGTTATTAAATATTTTTGCATGTTTATTTAATTTATGTGCTAAATATTTAATATATGCTTTATTTATGCAAATTTAAAATGTTGGAATAAATCGTGAGAACTTGATTAGTTGCTTCCCACTTGTATAACTGCTTATGTGAATCGATGTTTATATTATTAGTTATATAGCCCGCATTAAATTATTTGGGTAGGCGGCACCCAATTTTTGTCGGACCGTATTAAATGTTTGGGTAGACGGCGCCCAATATATGTTTGTCTGCACATATCATGTTTGGGTAGGCGGCGCCCAATAATTGCTCAAATGTGACGTAGCTATCATGTTGGATCTCGATTAAGCAATTAATACCCCGCCTTTAAAATGTAGCTCACTAAAATATGGTTTTTCATTATATTGAATGATGTCTTTCATTAAAATTAAAAGTAAATCGGAGATTTCGTTCCAATGAGTATTTAAGGCCCAAGTCTTTTGGTCGGATCTACATCTAACAGGACTTTTATAGGGACATGTTTGTCGCCGCTTAATGGTTGTAAACCAACTTAATTCTGTTTCACCAGCCCAAACAGGAAAATGAGAATTAGGTGGCATCCGATTGAACTAGGTTCAATCAACTAGGAATTGCGTGAGGCAATTGGTTTAGAGACCTACCAGTTCTGTTGTTGCAATGTTCAGCTCAAGCAGTCATTGTAATAGTAAAAATGTGGATTCTAGTCCATTACAGTTTATATTAGATATAAATTCGTACTCTTCCGATGAGGTCGTTGAGTATGTGAAAATAATGGAGACAAAATAATTTAAAAGGTCATGTTTATTTTGATTGCTGAATATTGATCATAGGAATTCTGTGTTTAGTTCCCGTTTTAATTTATTTCTCTAAAATTGTTGAAATGAATAACTTGTCATTGGAAAATATTCTGAAAACAAACAAATTGGCTGAGCCAAATTTTCTGGACTGGCACTGAAATGTGTGTTTGGTGCTAAGGCAAGAAGAGATTGAGTACGTGTTAGACACGACAATCCCTTTACCCATGAGACTGGTTCAGTTGAGGTTGCAGCGTTTGATGTTACGGCTCAAAAGAAGCATCAAGGTGATGTTTCTCAGCCTCTATGTTATGATTGATCGGCATGACTCCCGAATTGTAAAGGCAAATATGAGAAAAGGAATCCCTTCGAGATGCTTAAGCGTCTGAAGGATCTCTTTGATTCTAGATCTCGTTTGAGATTTATGAAGTGATGAGAGATCTGATCAGATGTCGATTAGCGAAAGGAGGGAAGATTTCACCTCATGTGCTATCCTCAAGTCGCTCCCCGATTCATATTCTAGTTTCGCAGTAAATTTAATATGAAGAAGACAGAAGCGACGATGTCGGAGCCTCATAACATGCTTAAGACTTTTGAGTCTTCCACTGCTAAGGAAAACTTGTGCTCATGGTGAGTGCTTCTACTTCTTCTGACCCAAAAGGCGAGAAGAAGCGAATGAGTAAGGCTAAGAGGGCTCCAAACCCAACTTCCTGAAGGCAAAAAGTGGAGTTCAAAGTAAGAGCGGATTGATAAGGATGTGTGCCTCACTGCAATGGAAATGGGCATTGGAAGAAGGACTGCAAGGTTCTAACAACCGAGAAGAAAACACAAGGTGTTTTAGTTGCTAGAACAAGTATAGTTGTTATTAAGATAAACATGTTCACTAATAGTTCAAACTGCTAGGCATTTGTTGAGTTATGGACATGATGTTCTTAATACAAGGCAGAAGTAGAGAAACAACTGGTAAGAGTATCAAGACTCTTCCATTGGTTCGAGGAGGTGAGTACTTTAGCCATGAATTCATGGATTACTTGAAGCTTCATGGGATCCAGTCACAATGGACTCCTCCCGAAACACCTCAAATGAACGGTGTGTCCAAAAGGAGAAACTGAACCTTGTTAGACATGGTAAGGTCCATGATGAGCTTTTCCTCTCTTCCAACATTCTTATGGGGATGCGCATTACAAACCTCAATCTACATTCTGAATAGGATTCCGTCCAAACCAATTGAGCAGATCCCATACGAGCTATGGCATGGCAACAAGCCATCTTTTCTACATATTAGAACATGGGGTGGCCCCGCAGTTGTGAAGAAAATACTAACTGGTAAGTTGGAATCCAAAGGTGAAAGTGGTTATTTTGTGGGATATCCTAAGGAGACAAGAGGACGTCACTTCTATCTACCGAAGAAACAAACAGTGATTGTTTCTAGGCAAGCTCAGTTCCAAGAAGACGAGTACGTCTTTAAGGAACAAAGCCGAGAACTTGAAGAGATTCAAGAACCACAAATTAACATAGAGACTAATGATTTGTCAAAGCAACATGACAAAGAATCAGTGGGAGCATTCAGCGACTCTCATGGTGGAAGTTTATCACTATGTGATTCTCTTTCAGCCAGTGGGAGCGTAATTGGAGTTGCATTGCCTTCACAACAACCTCCAAGTGGGCTGAATGAGAATAATATAGTTCAAACTCTCGCCCAAGAGGCATATGAAAGTGTCGCTCTTGAGGACTCTCAGGTCAACGATGAAGTCGTTGCACCACAAAATTTTCACGATCAGAATGTACAGCCTGCACAACCACAACTCCGTAAGTAGACTAGGATTCGTAATCCAGCCACAAGGTATTATGGGTTCCTCGTGGAGGAACATGATGACGTGGAGGTTCCGGATAAAGACGAATCTAGAACTTATACTAAAACAACATTAGATGTTGGCTCAGAGAAGTGGCATGAAGCCATGAAATCCGAGATGGACTCGATGTACACCAATTAAGTCTAGGACTTAATTGAGTTGCCGAAAGGGGTTAGACCCATAGGTGGCAAGTGAGTCTTCAGGCGTAAGACCGATGCAAATGGCAAAGTACAAACCTATAAAGATAGGTTGATGGCGAAAGGTTATAGTCGACACGAGGTATTGACTATGATGAGACTTTTTGCCAGTTGCTGAGATCAAGTCCATTCGAATTTTACTTGCGATAGCAGCACACAATGATTATAAGTTTTGGTGGTTGGACATCAAAACAGCTTTCCTCAATGGTAACATTGATAAGGAAGTGTTTGTGATTCAACCGGAGGGTTTTATATCTAATCCAAAATCTAATCTTGTGCGCAAGGTTAAACGATCCATTTATGGATTGAAGCAAGCTTCTAGGAGTTGAAATATCAGATTTGATGAAGCTGTCAAATCCTTTGACTTCATCTGAAATTCGGAAGATCCTTGCGTTTATTGTAAACGCGATGGGAAGAGTATTGTCTTTATAGTTGTATATGTAGATGACATATTGATTATAGGAAATAGCATCCCGCTAATGTAGTCCATGAAAGATTGGTTATCAAAAACCTTCATGATGAAGTATTTTGGTGAAGCATGCTACATCTTAGGGATGAAGATCCATAAGGATAGATCCAAGAAGATGGTAGGGCTGTCACAGTCCACCTACGTAGATAAGGTGTTGAAGCATTTTGCGATGGAGAACTCTAAGAGAAGGTCTCTACCAGTAAATCATGGGATAAAATTATCGAAGAAGGATTGTCCTTCTAGCGAAGCTAATATCGAGCACATGAAGGACGCTCCATATGTATCTGCAATTGGGTTCCATCATGTACTCCATGACTTGCACGAGGCCAAATGTGGCCTACGCTGTCAACATCACTGGTACACACCAGCAGAATCCAGGTGAGCCTCACCGGATTGCTGTCAAGAATGTTATGAAGTACCTTAGGCGTACTAAAGAATATTTTCTTATCTACGGTAGCCAGTCAGAGCTAATCGTTACGGGCTATGCTGATGCGAGTTTCCAGTCAGACTGTAAAGATTACAAATCACAGTCAAATTATATATTCAATCTCAATGATGAGGCGGTAAGTTGGAATAGTTCCAAGCAAGATCACACCGCAGATTCAACAACCGAAGCTAAGTACATTGCTGTGTCAGAAACCTTTGAAGCTGTCTGGATTTTAAGGTTCTTGAGAGAACTAAGGGTAGTTGCGAGTGCCAGTTGTCAAATAGAGTTGTATTGTGACAACATTGGTGCGATTGCATGAGCAAAGGAACTGAGATCTGATAACAGAAATAAGCATGTACGGAGGTGTTAATCATTTGATCCGAGAGATCATATCGATAGGAAAAATGGAATTAAAATATTTCCCATAAAGGATAATCTTTCAAATCCATTTCACTGTTCATGTACACACTAGACATTTGATGGTCTAGGGGTTAGACGTGTAGGTGATTGGCTCTAGTCCAAGTGGAAGATTGTTAGTGTTAGTGTCCCAGAGACAATCCATCGAAAGGACATAATACTAAGATAATATTCAGATTTGGTTTAATATTATTATTGGTTTAATATTAAATGTATGGCGTTACACTTATCTGAATATGATGTTTGATTGTTTGCATATACTCTTATTTGTGTTCACATGAATCACTACTGTCATTGAGTGAGTGAGAACTCAGATGACTTAAGTATGATTCTCAAATAGCCCCGATCAAGGATCATCAAGAATGGGATATTGATGATGCAATTGAGATTGGTGTGCGATCTGCATCATACTCTTAGAGAGTGTAGTAAGATCTCACTTACTACGAGATACCGGGTATCTCATGATGGATACATAGATACCTTAGAGGGTATTGGTATACCCATCCGAGAAAATATTTGATGTAATTCCACATAATGTGTCTACGGGTGTCTCGGTTAGTGGGAGCGATGTGATACTCCTCTAACTTGAGGTCAATACGCACGACATGTGTGGAGTGATGAACTTTGACCATGACCGACGCTTGCACCCTTCCACGGGTAGATATGGCATGGATTGGGTTCACACGAAGTACATGTGCGTGGTAGTTGAGCCAAAAATATGATTCATTCCTCAATGTGGATTTAGAGAGAATACTCGTCTTCTCATCATAATTGGATCTAAGTTGTCGGCCGACGCGCATCAACTTAGACTTTGTGGCTAAGTGTGATATACTTGATCAATTAGTGATTGGAGATAATATGATTAAGCTATTTGAATAGACACTTCATCATGTTCAAGGTTTAATCGGGTATTCGCGAATGAAAGGAAGATATCACAATAGCCTACAGTATTAAAGGATGTTGCAGATTTCCTCGCAACGTACCTCGTATATTGAGAATGTTTGATTTATTGTCTAGAGTTCAATTAAGTCTGTTAGTTTGACTAATCGCTCAATATACGAGTGTCTATGGGTCACACAACAAGTAATGTCAATTTACCAATTATAGTTGGTTGATTAAATATTGTATTGGATATAATATTTAATTTATTGAGAATATAATAATAATTATATTTGGAATTAATTATTATTATTATTTAATTAAATATGAAATCCCAATAATAATATTTGGGATATTATTATACAAGAATAATAGATATGGTAAAGATATTATTCGTAGGAACATATCTAGGGAAATATAATCCGTAGAGATTATATTACGGGTTAGGCCCGATATCTTGCTTAGGAATTAAGCCAAGTTAATCCCTATAAATATGTGTCCTATGGGAATTTCAAAAACACACAAGAAATATAATTTCTCCATAAAATCTCTAGTTGAAATTTTCCTAGCAAATTCGTCTCGAGATTCAACGGTGCCATAAAATCTCTAGTAGGAATTTTCCTACCAACCCACACCGATATGCCAGCGTTGAGACGAATTTGCTAGGAAAATTCCAACTAGAGATTTTATGGAGAAATTATATTTCTTGTGTGTTTTCGAAATTCCCATAGGACACATATTTATAGGGATTAACTTGGCTTAATTCCTAAGCAAGATATCGGGCCTAGCCCGTAATATAATCTCTACGGATTATATTTCCCTAGATATGTTCCTACGAATAATATCTTTACCATATCTATTATTCTTGTATAATAATATTCCAAATATTATTATTGGGATTTCATATTTAATTAAATAATAATAATAATTAATTTCAAATATAATTATTATTATATTCTCTATAAATTAAATATTATATCCAATACAATATTTAATAAACCAACTATAATTGGTAAATTGTCATTACTTGTTGTGTGACCCATAGGCCCTCGTATATCGAGCGATTAGTCAAACTAAAGGTCTTAATTGGACCCTAGACAATAAATCAGACATTCTCAATATATGAGGTACGTTGCGAGAAAATCTGCAACTACCTGTAATACTGTAGGTTATTGTGATATCTTCCTTTCATTCGCGATTACCCGATTAAGTCTTGAACATGATGAAGTGTCTATTCAAATAACTTAATCATATTATCTCCAATCACTAATTGATCAAGTATATCACACTTAGCCACAAAGTCTAAGTTGATGCGCGTCGGTCGACGACTTAGATCCAATTGTGATGAGAACACGAGTATTCTCTCTAAATCCACATTGAGGAATGAATCATATTCTTGGCTCAACTAACACGCACATGTACTTCGTAATGAACCCAATCCATGTCATATCTACCCGTGGAAGGGTGCAAGTGTCGGTCATGGTCAAAGTTCACCACTCCACACATGTCGTGCGTATTGACCTCAAGTTACAGGAGTATCGCATCGCTCCCACTAACCGAGACACTCGTAGACACATTATGTGAAATTGCATCAAACAGTTTCTCGGATGGGTATACCAATACCCTCTAAGGTACCTGTGCATCCATCATGAGATACTCGGTATCTCGTAGTAAGTGAGATCTTACTACACTCTCTAAGAGTATGATGCAGATTGCACACCAATCTCAATTGCATCATCAATATCCCATTCTTGATGATCCTTGATCGGGGCTATTTGAGAATCATACTTAAGTCATCTGAGTTCTCACTCACTCAATGACAGTAGTGATTCATGTGAGCACAAATAAGAATATATGCAAACAATCAAACATCATATTCAGATAAGTGTAACGCCATATATTTAATATTAAGCCAATAATAATATTAAACTAAATCTGAATATTATCTTAGTATTATGTCCTTTCGATGTATTGTCTTTAGGCCACTAACACTAACAAAGAAGTAATCAATAATACTCCAACTGAAAAAATACGTAATTCGATGGGTTTGTGTGTTTTTTGAAAAATAAAATTTAAATCAAAATTAAACTTAAAATCCAAGTGCAGTATGCACTTGGATTTTTAAAAAAAAAATTGGAGGTTATGTATTTATATGTATGCTTCAAAAATTAAATTTGTGTAAAATTTATCACAATCACCAATTACAAAATATGAAAACAGATTAAATACTGTAATAAAAAATAGGAGTACCTTGGCTATTTTCGTTATCTCCCGTTTGACCGCCATCAGTATCACTTGTTTGCCAACCAATATCATTATCCCCCGTCTGTTGGTCATCGTTGTCATCATCTTCTTGTTGATCATTCTCCTCACTTGATGAATTTAGCCATGTTCCATCATCAGATGAATATGACCACATTCCATCGTCATCTCCATTTACTTAATTTAAATTAATCCCGTTAACATGATTTCGAATCTCGTTATTCGATAAAGGAATTAAAAGTTCACTTTCGTCATATAATTCATCGTTGAGGGTAGGTTGATTTAAATCTATATTCATGTTTGGAATGTGAAAAATTGATAGATTCAATGGTCATATATGTAGATAAAACTTGTGTAAATTTTCCAAATTTTTTAAATTAAAATTGTTGCCTCCATATTTTTTTAATTGGCGCAATTATTGTGTACGAAAGTACATTTGCCTCCAATCCATTCAATAAGCTTAGTTTAAAAAAAAATGTTGACGTGGTCATTTAGTCAAAATTATGGAATAAAATTTTTAAATTCCGGGATGATAAAATTTTTGGGAAGATGGTATCTAGAAAATATATCAACTACATATTTAATTAATTGTCATTAATCAAGGGCATTATTGGCAAAAAATTATATTCTTAATTTGTAAGAAAAAGCCAAAGTGACATTTAATAAAAAAACGGAGGGAGTAGATAATAATTTTCACATACATACCTATAAATAATAATCTCAATTTAGGTTACCATTTAGAAATTCAATTCAATCACAACTAATTCATAACACAATACAATAACCTTCTACCTAATATATAGCAAATTAGGAACAAACATAAATAATATATAATAAGAATTCCTTAAGTTATGAGATTTGATGAATAGTTAGATACTTATTTCAATCATCACTTAAATTCATGCTAAATATACGGAACCTAAAAACAAAAACCATAATTCATTCTCTTAAAAGAAACCATAATTCATGCTCTTAAAAGAAACCATAATTCATGTTATAAACATGGAACCTAAATATGCATCATAATTGACATTAATTATAAATAATAGTAATAAATAAAAATAATAACATAACCAATTTAGGACGAAATTCCAGGCATTAAAATAGGAAAGTAAAATATTCTAACATCTAACATCTAAAATATATAATATTAACACAATATGCTACTAATTTAAAAGATTATGAAAACGAATACATAGATCACATGATATAAATGTTTTGAGAATAATAATGAGATATTTGTTAAGTAAATTATTAAATAAATTATATATTCGTAGAAATTTAATAATTAAAATCACATATGTTGTGTATTGTGTATAGATATTAAGAAATATATTCTAAATGATATTAGTATGCATATTAGGTGTGTTTTGAATATAATGTATCTTTGAATAAGTTGATTATTTTGTTCATTCATAAATAATTTTAATAATTGTCATATAATTAAGTTGGATAAAAATTGTCATATAAGAATTAACATATTAAGGTTTATATGGAACTCAAATTTAGTTCATTAACATTTGAATTTAAATGTATATATTAAATATCAAGATTATTTAAAAATATTGTCAAACTAAACATAAAAGATACATATAAATATATTAAATTTTAAAGAATTTTATATTAGGGATGATAAATTAGATTCACCAATAATATAAAAATTTACAATGAAAATAAAGAAATACGAAAAATACATTATTGGAAATTATAAATAAAAGTGGAGAAACACAAAATATGTAGAGATAAGGATGACACACAAATAAGCATTAACGGTTGCTAATATTAAGGGATTCATGAACAAAATACACTACGTTAACAAAATTTCGACCAATAATTATGAACACTAATTAATCGAATGCTAATTTGACAAAAGAATAACAGTAATACAAAACTATGAACACATCCAAATACATCTCTAATAATCTTCAATTTCTTCAGTCAAATAAAAAAATAATGAAACTACCGATTCAATTTCTCGATACATATCTTCACCATTCTATACACTTATTCTTCAAATCTTGATGGCCGATTTAAGGTTTATGACTTAGGCGAGGCTTCTACTATCTTCTGATTCATTTCTGAATTGGTTTTGGGTTTACCATAGTCGGAGTTTAACATGAGGTTCACCATTGCCGGAGTTCATCTTTAGATGGAATAAAAACACAAAAAATATCATGGTGAACGAAATATGCAAAAGCAAAAAAAAACATAAAATATTAGATAAGAATCGAATGAGTGAAAGAAAAATAGAACGTTAGATAAAAATTGGATGAACTTCAGACGACGGATAATTGGATAAGAAAATAGATAAGGGTGATTAGGCGTGAAATTGTTATGTTTTGGTGCCCGATTTGCCCATGTTTTGAGTGTTTTTTATGAGTGTTTGGAGTCAATTGAGTATCATTTTTATAAACTCATTAATTTGTCTCTTTGGTTTTCATAGATGGATAGAGTGTGAAAAGAGGAGTTCGTAGGACTTTGAATCGGCCAAAACGGACTCCCGGTTGAGAAGATATGAAGATTTTACGAATAAGTGTACAGCAGCCGAAAACCACTCGAGCGCCAGCGCTCGACCGATTGCACCACTCGAGCTACATGCTCGAGCACCCCTACTTGAGCTGCTCGAGCACTTTCCTATTTTTTGCCTCCGAATTTATTTTTCGGCCCATGAGTTTGCGGTTCGCCCCGACGCTTATATATACTCATTCCAAACTCATTTTGGAAGATAACCACATACCAACACATATTTTTACATACTTTGAGCAAGGAGAAAGCTTGGGAAGGATTTTTGAAGAATTTTCTACGTTGTAATCGAGGTTTTAATTTACGAATTCTTAGTTTTAGTATTTCTTTTGAACGTATTAGATTAATTCTTTCTTTCTTTACTCTTTGAGACGATTAAACCTAGTTTTTCAGATTTATATAGATTTCTTTGGAGACTTTAATTTGTTCTTTCGTTTATGTTCTTGATTTTATTAGTTAATTCAATTATGCATATGTTTATTGTTCTTGTGATTGCTTTGATTATTCAAACCACCATGTTAGGCTAGAACCCTTGTATGCTTGGGGTAGGATGAACTCGTAGAAGTAGGACGTTGGTACATAATTAGGATAACATGTGATGTTTAGTTTTAATTATCTTAATTAATGAACGCTTAAAATAAATTCCGGATTTACCTTTGAATTTCGTACGAAAATTGTTAGAGAGAGGACGATCTTATCACTCTTTAATAACTATTAGGCTTAACTAGAGGGTTTAGAAGGGGTTAATTCATCTACCGGTTTATCTAGGGAGGACGACCGCATCACCTTAGTTAAATTAGGGTCTCTTTAATTAAGCACAATCTATTAACTTGTTTAGTGGATTAGTGAATTCGATTGATAGGATAAAGTATTAGGATTAATTCTTGAGCTTTTTATCTTACAATCTTATACTTAGGTTATTTCTTGCACATCACGGTTATTTTGATTATGTACCGGCTCCGTTAGTATACGTAGGGATTCCTATCCTGAGCATCACCCTTTTATATTTGAGAAAAACCCTTAGATAATTAACTCATTTCTTTCTTTTACATTAGTAGAGTAGAATAGTTTAGATTTAATAATTTTCAATCCCCAAACATACACTCATATTAACTACGACGCGTAGATCTTCAGGGATCTATTCGCATACATACCTTCCCTTGGGTTCGATAATACTTGGTCCCTATACTTGCCAATACTACTGTGATCCCATACTCTTGTGGGGTAACTTCTAGTAAAAGCTAGTAAAGTTAGGTTCAAGTCAAAGGGGCAAATGAATTTTGATGAAGAATTGGATGTTTGTGAGAAACATGAGGGTATGAATTTATAGAAAAAGTATACTAACATGAACGGCCAAGATTAAAAAGAGATATTAAAAGGTTGCGATCAAAAGTAAACATTTGACTCAATGAAAAGCTAAGGAATTATAAATAGAAGAACATCACACTTTCCACATAGACAAAAAAATATTTTCTCTATATAAAGGTATTGATTGATATGTAAAAAAATAAAAATATAAAACTTGTTTAATAAAAATTAACATAACCAATTATATAGTGCCACATGTCAAATTGACAAGGAGGGAGAAATGAGTGTTGACTCACAATCTAGTTCTGTTAGGGGTGTTCACGGTACGGACCACAACGGATATTTGAAAATATCCGTGTCTGTACCAAAGTTCGGTTATTTTAAAATTTGAGTATCCGTGTCCGTACCGAAATTTCGGTACGGTACGGATATTTTATTTTTCGGTACGGATTGAAGCGGATTTTCGGTTAGAAACGGACCAGATCGGTATGGTATGGTACGGAGGGGAGATACGAATTTTTTAACCTTTTTTAATCATTCTCTCCTTTTTTTAATCATTAAAAAAATATTTAGATGCATGCACACTCATGAATACTACTCAACTTCAACTACAATCAAGCATATATCATTACAAGCTTGAATATAACACATTGTACTATAGTTGATGGTTAAAATATGATTGTAAATCACCACCAATAGAATATTTAAAATACAGTATATAATATATATATATTGAAAAGTCTTGTGAATGGAACGTGCAATATTAAAATTATGGTGATCGTAATTCATGACACAAGGTACACCATATCCAAGATTTTGTAAGAAATGAATATACATGAACAATTAAATTAAAAGAATAAGAAATTATATTTAAAATATTTTGATATACACCTAAACATAAGTTAACGTTTTATGAACTTAATAAGACAAATAATATAGTGTTTGTATTCTAAAAAGGAGGAGAAATTATGAAATCGTTTAGTTGTACTTAAATTCAATAACATTATAATAATGTTTGATAAATAAAAAATAATTAAAATTTAATACATATTTAATTCGGTTATTCGGTTCGGTACGGTCACATTCGGTTTTTCGGTACGGTTAATTTGGTAATATCCAGATCCGTACCAAAAAAATATTCGGTTCGGTTTCGGTACGGTTAAAATAAAAAAGTCCATAATTTTTTCGATACGGTTCTTTTCCGGTGTGGATTTCGGTACGGGTTCGGTAATTTGCGAACTCCGTGAACAGCCCTAAGTTTTGTTAGCTGATCCGATAGTGCATTCCAATTTTTTTTTTATCTTTAATTTCTTGTTATTGATAAACATGGTCTATACATACGACCTGTTTGGTAGGGGTTATTAGTGAGTGTTAGATACACTAACACCCCTAATATGATGTTTGGTAGGTTTTATACATTGTAACTTAGGCCCTTTAAAAAATGAAGGCCCGGTGTCCACTAGACTTAATACATATGATAGTGGATCCCTTCTCATTACGTGGTATTCATAAAACAATCTGTTCTTAAAATATATTTTTCCAAATTTAACCCTCACATATTCGCATGGGGATTTATTTTATCTTTGAAATTAGTTCGATAGAATGAACTAACACCAAATCCAAAGAACTCATGGTAAATCGGAAGATTGGTAAACTGCAGATCAGTTGTTGCGGGAGATCAACGCGCCTCTGATCAATTCGTGAAGAAATCTGGGTGAATCACCTTCAATTCTTGAGGACACGAATAAATTCTCACATGAATTAGGATTAGGTTTGTAAATTTCAAATCAATTGTTGAATAAGGAAGAAGTTATCACCTCTATTAACCACCTTCAATTACCAGCGATCTCCATACCGTGCATATTGGGACGTGGCTTACGGTTTGAATCCCAGTATACTTGAAAACAATTGACTATTACTTTTTTTTTTTAACAATTGCAATCCCTGACAAAAAATGAACTGATGAAGGCACCTATATATTATAATTTCTATTGTTTGCGAGATGTTCCTGAAGCAATACTCCAAACAAATGTGATGGTGAGTTCCTACTCCCTGCAAGTCCCTCTTCTCTTCCATTTTTTTTTTTTCCAGAAATTGGTGAGTTAATTTTTTTTCCTGAAAATGGAGAATAATTCTTAATTATGGTAAAAATATAAATTATTCTTCTTCCTTTTTTTTCCAGAAATTGGTGAGTAATTCTTTTTCCTAAAAATGGAGAATAATTCTTAATTATAGTAAAAAATGTAAATTATGCTAGAGTGTTGAGGATAAAAATGACTTTTTCAAATTTTTCAATAAAATTAAAAGGACTACCAAATGCACTATAAAATACACCACTTTATATACCAAACAACAACTATATACATAAAACTTGTTTAATAAATCAAAGTTTAAACTATCATATTTTATCATATACATGCTACCAAACGATTAATTCTTAAAATTTTAATTTTGAAATCCACTAAAATTTAAAATTAAGGTTTCAAAATCCAGTCAATCCCAAATCAAACATTCCCACGAGTATTTCCCTAATCACTCCACCAAAATAAGAGAGGTTGTTGCAACACAGAGTAAACAATTTGCGAGTTTGTTTCAATAATGATATTGTCGACACTTTTTTCCTTCGCTCCCCGCACATCAATGCCAACTGCCATAACATCCAACTCCAACATCCCCTCTACATGCAACGTCCGTAGTAACAAAATTTTCTACTAAAACTACTCTTTCCAATTCATTTAGATTGTCTCAAACAAAAGGACACAAATTATAATAAAAAAAAATTATTTATTAGTATTTATCGGTATAATTTTTTTTTTTTTTAAGTAAGAGTAAAAAGATCATTTCAACTTTTTAAGGAGTAAAATTAAAAGGATAGAGTTTTCTTTTCCTATTTTATGAAAGGGGGAAAACGTTTCTTTTATGGAGAAATGAATAATCTAAAATGAATTTGAGGGAGTATTAATTTAATTGCAAAAAAAATCACGAACTTTATAGTCTTTATCAATTACAATATATACTTTTAAAGTATGCAATTTGATGCACAAACTAATTTATTATTGCAATTCTATACATGGTGTAAATTTCTGGTGTTATGTACACTTATGTAGCAGCTTTAGCTTATACCAAAGACGTGCCACACGCCACGTCAGATGGCAAAGTTGCCAATTTTTTTTTTTTTAATATTTCAAAATTTTCTTTTACAAAAAAAAATTCAAACACGTTTAATAATGAATCATAAATACTGGTGTTGTCTAATATAGGTAGAAAAATGTCTTACATCATACAAACTTGTACAGATACTTAGAACATATTTATTTTGCCTATCTTTCACTATTATAAAACCACGTTTGAACAATATTTTATTAAAAAAAATTCTTCTATATTTGGCGTTTGATGTAGCGTGTGACATATTTTTGTCAGCGGCCTCGGCTTCCACATAGGGTTCTTATTACAAAAATAGGATTTCTTGGTGTGTTCTTATTAATTAATCTTTGAAGAAAGCCCAATAACCAAATCTTTAGTAGCTCAGCCTCTTGATAATTGGGCCTAAAGATAAAGGCCTGGGCTTGGGCTTGGGCCCACCGAGGCGTTCACATTTATCCGCCAATTATGGCGGTGATGTGTAAATGAGAAAACATTGTCCTCACGTAATCTGCACGGACTCATTCCTTCCTACAAATAATATATTTTTGTTTAATCTGGACCGTTGGATCTGATTCCAGTATGGCAAAGACAAGCAACGACGTGCGACTACGATATCGTCTGATCCCCACCACCGCTTATTTCACCCACGCGCCTACACCCTGTCGCTGGCTCACGCGCCATTTGAATATATTTTCATTGGAATTTCGACAAATTCTTGCGAGAATCGAGGCTCTGAAAATTTGAGACGAGGGGTGAGAAAGGTCCAAATTGAGAGGGTTTTTTTATTCACTTATTTATTTTATTTCTCATAAAATGATGAATCCATAAAGAAATGTTTCTTGAGATCAATAAATTGCATGCATGATGCATACAAGTCAACAGTTTTTCGAAATATTGTAAAAAAAAAAGGTACTAATAATTTGATAACATAATTAATTAGATTATATTATTCGGATTATTATTTTTAAATGAGATGATATATTTGGATTGATAGATTATAATCTTTGTTGTTGCGGAATAAGTTATTTTTTCAAAATTTTGAAGAAATATTTTGAAATATTTGTGTCAAAAAAATATTTTCACGCTTTTCTCACCAAAATAAATATCACAATTTATGGACTTATCCTCAATTTTATCTTGATTCCAACTTCCAAGTTCACTTTGGACACTGTCAAGTGAACCAATCGTGTGATTATTTAGGAAATTTTTTTGTGTTCCCTAATTTTTTTTTAAAGGTAATCAATTACAATAGTTTTCAAACATAATCAAATTACAATAATTTCTTCGACCACCGGGTACATGACAACATCTTTTCATTTTGCTGTAGATCGAAACCGCAATCACCACAAAAGGGGACCACCCGAACCCGCAACTTGAAATCACAACCGCGCTGCAGCCGGAACCGCTCATGCTCCCTAATTTTATTGATCAAACAAACCACAAAAGTATTGTGTTGTTTGGAAAATTATTATAAATTATCTTAACTTGTGTTTGGATAGAGTTATTTGAAATTCAATAGATTTAAAATAAATGAATTTCAAATGACATGATTTTACTAAATATTTAAAATTTATGTATTTTGAATTAAGAGGGGTGTATTGGTTATAGAGTCTGTAGGATTTTTTTAGACTTTTAAAGTTTGGAGGTATTCAATCTTGATTTTCAAAAGTCTTTGAAAATCCTGAGGTATTCAATACAGATTTTAAAAAGTCTAAAAAAATCTTTAGGTATTCAACAGTCTATGGATTTTCTTCGATTCTCTTCCAAAATATAAATAGATTTCGCTCTCCAAAATCTCTTCTAATAACCAGAGATTTCTACGGATTTTAAAAAGTCTTAAAAAATCTTTAGCTATTCAACAGTTTATGGACTTTCTTAGATTATCTTCCATTGGGATGTCAACGGGGCGGGGACGGGGGACCATTCTCCATCCCCGTCCCCGTGAAATAAATAGGGAAAATTTTCCCCCATCATTCCCCGTTCCTCGCCTAATTATTTATTTATGTCATTTTTAAAATATAAAATAATATAAAATAATATGTAAATTAAAAAAATTTAATTAGACACAATAATTATTTTAAGTTGGTGTTAAAAAACACTAATAATTTAAACAATTTAAAAACCTCTAATTCTAATATTTTTAATTAACATATATACTAAAGTGAAAATGATATAATATGGAACTAATAAAATAATATTAAATAAAATATAGATGTAATTTTTAATAAATAGTTAATTGTGTAGGAAACTATGAAATATTTATTTATAATTTACTTTAAAATTAAAATTATATATATAAAAATAATGCGGCTCTCCGCGGAGAACGAGACGAGGATCCCCTGGGCTGGGAATACTATCCCTGTCCCCGTTTACGGGACAAAAAAATTCTCCGTCCCTGTTTGCTTTGGGGATTCCCCGCCCCGTCTACTCTTAAAAAAATATAAATAAATTTTACTCTATAAAATCTTTTTTAATAACCAGAGACTTCTACTGAGGGCGAGGTATAGCGGTGATGGAAATGAAGATGAGAATAATAATATATTTTTTTTAACTAACGTGTTTTTTTTCTAAACAATTTGGATAACTTTTTTTTATATACAAGTGTGTTCCATATTCATTTGCATCAATGATTCTAATGCCGGAGTTTATGGAAATCCATGTAAATCAATAAAAAAAAAAGTGTATTTCACAATCATGTAAAGTCTATGAAAATCCAAGGAAATCAATAAAAAAAATCAGTCAAACTCTGCATAAAATCTATAAATTTTCTAAATTTACGAATTTTTTAAAGTCCAAAAAAATTCAATAAAATCTCAATTGAATACACCCCAGCTTCATAATTTAAATATTTTATCACAATAAATGAAGAGTATATGAATTTAAAATTCAACTCAAATTTCATCGTCCAAACACAAAGTTATATTGTCTTTAATGCACCTAACATAACTAAGATTCAGGTTCTTATAAGGGCTGAGATATGGTTGGTGGTGAAATAAAACAAAATCTCACATTTTATTAAAATAATTCAGTTGAATATGTGACTGCTTACGAAAGAATTTCTTATTTTCTTGAAACTGGATAATTAACTTTAAGTAACTTAACAGTGTTTCACTTTTTTCTCTTTCTACTCCACCATATTTTTTTAATAGTTATTCACTTTTTTTTCGAGGGGTAATAGTTATTCACTTTTTACAGTAGAAGAACAATGAATTTTGACAAGTTAGACATTAAAATTTATATGAAATCGTTTAACAAGTCCCATTTTATGAGATTCAAATTATTTAGTGAAAAATTAAATTCATCAATATTTCTTAGTCAATAGTATTCGTTTCTACAAGTAATTATAATAGTTTTAGAGAAATAATATTAGTTCTGTTACAAATATTAATATTAGTGGTGATAAATAATAATTTTCTTAAAATTAAATATAAGAAGTACTAATTGAAGTAGCATCACATGTACTAAAATTTTAGAATGAGACCAATTTTTACCATTCTTCTTTCTTGAAAACAAGTAAAAGACGATTAGACAATATTGTTGGTTGAAACCAAACAATAAATATATAAATTTGACAAAGTATTGACAGAAAATATCCATATATGAACCATTGAAGAATTAGTTTTTTTTACTGAAATATATTAATTATTTTTATTGAAGGGTATTAATTATTTTTACTGAATAATATTAATTGTATAGTAAAAATAAACTAATATTTTTCAATAAAAATAATTAATTATCTCTATTAAAAACAACTAACATACTTCAATAATTTATGTATGAACCAATTTTATTTGGTTTATAAATTTTCATATTCCCTCACTATCACATGTATAGACATGTAAGATTTAATTAGTTAATTGATTACGACCTTTTCCCTCTAACCATTCTCTTATTTAAAAATAAAATAAAAATCAAACATAAAATCATTTTAGTGTTTCTTTCACCACTAATGAAAACTGAGAAATGAAAATATTTAATCCACTTATCAATTTTTTTTTTTTACATAAAATAATATCTTTGACACATTTTTTTTAACAGTGACATATTTTAGTTTTAAGTGGTACACTTGGTTATTTTTAAAAATAATACTATCAATTTTATGATGGGATGATTTCACATGTACAATATTTGCGCTAATTGAATTGAGTTATTTTCATTCTGTGTCCAGGCTATTTAATTAATCATAGCAATCGAAGTATAATTAATTAAATTAACAATAGAATGTAAAAATGTAAATTTTATATACAAATTCGCATATGCACATAATACACGGATATTGGATTCACATACACGTCATGTTCCATCCAAATTAACATATACATTTCAGTTATATTAATCTACATATTTCATTTCATGTTTTCAATCAAATATAATGTGTACGTCTCAGTTATATTTAATATAGGACGATGCAATTGTTGCATACATGCACATGAAACTGTCTCATATTTAAATGAGCAGAATAGAAAGAGAATATTAAAATTAACATATAGAATAGTAAGTGTTTTTAAAATAAGAAATAACGGGATTTATGTGCCATTTAAAATAAGAAATAACGGGATTTACAAGCAAGATTTCCTTAAATAATTTGAGCGGGAAACGATTTAGGCCATTGATCAATTTTTTGTGACTTTATCATCACCGTTCGTTTTTTCTTCTTAGTAATTAATGTAAATCAACTATTAATTTGTCAATAATTTTCTTAACTTTAGGATATGTTTAACAATTAATTTGTTCACAATTTGCTAAAATTTAGGATTCGACTAACTTTTTCTCCTATATATACTCTTCAACATATCAATTTCTTAATCACTTATTTGCAAGCATTCTTACATATAGAGATTCTTCTATAATTTTCATTGATCTTATGTATAGATGTTTGTATTTTATAGATGTAATTTAGCATAAATCTGTAATTTTTGTATTTTTTTCAATACATTATTCAAATATTTGAAGACATTCTTCGAAGATTTGAAGACGTTTATCAGAATTGACGACTATTGAGGATATTCACCGGAGATCTAATCACCATTGTACAAGCTGTCGATTTTTATTTATTTTTTTTGTGGTAGATTTCCTGATTTTATTGATTTTTACTTCATTCTCATGTACATTAATTTTGTAAATATTATTTGTTATGAATCTCCATTTTTATTGAATTAGTATTTGTAAATGTTTCAGTATAAAACTTAGTTTAATAATTTTCATTGATTTGTATTTTAACATGTATATGTATGTAATTTCAGATTTAAATCGTTTTTAAAGATTTATATTAAAATCCTTTAAAAAAAGAGATTTATATTATCATCAGTTACAAACTATATGTTTGAGGATTCATCATAGAATTAATTTAATATTGAAGATATTATTTAAAAAGTTCTGAAGATTATTAGAAAGCATTAAGATTAGATTCGAAGTTTATTGAAGAATTATATAACGTATAATATGTACAAACTTTTTTTTGCATATATCCACTAACTAAGATTGTTGTTTGCTTGTTGAAATTTGAAAACTAATAGGGATTTTTTTTATAATTCGCATCTATTATTTTAAATTTGTAAACTATATATGTGATTCTTATAAAACACGAAAGGTATGAAACTATTTGACTCGATCCCTATAATTAAATAGAGAGACCTAGTTACAATGGTTTGCTATGGTCATTGTGCATACAACTAATAGTACTCCTATAATTAAATTTCTTATTCTAGGGAAATATATAAAATTAAGAGATTTTATGTAATTTATTGACTCTATTTTTAAATTAATTAAAGAGATGTCAAAATTATCAAGTTTGAATGTGGACTCTATTACAATATTTTATTATTATGGAAACTTGAAATTGATAATTAATGTTTTAAGTTATTCTTTTCATTCACTAGTTTGAACCACGTGCGTTGCACGTTGGGCGCAATTTTTTTTAATTTTATTGCCCAGTGATTATGGATCAATCGTTTGGTGTTTGTTTTAGTTTATATGCCCCCGTTTTGAGTTTTTATTTTGTCGTTGGATTTGAGCTGGTATGTCTAACAAAAAAAATAGAATCATTGTCGAGTGAGTACTATTTGAGAAGAAAGATGACTATTCCAAAGAATGTTTTTGTGAATTGAGTTTTTATTTTTCTTCGTAATCTAAGTGCAATTTTTTTCATGGAGGTCGAAATTTAGTTTTTTTCATATTTTTTTTCTTTTTTGCATCGAACGAATCTCCACTGTTTTCCTAAAGTTAATAAAGTGTTGTTGAAAAATTGAGCTTAGGTTATTTTTTAAAAGTGTCACATGAGGTTACAATCTATTTCAAATAAGAAAATTAGAGATAATTGATATGATAGGTGCGACCGGTTAATCATTATTATTTCAGATCTTCCCATTTACATTAAAATTTCCTTGTACACAATTTTTTTTTATCGTTTATTGTTTGTCTTGATCAAGACTTTTGTATCTTCCAGTGAAATTTCCCTCGAAAGGGCAACGTACAGTTGTCCATGGGAGAATACATATTCTGGTAGGTAGACACCAACTTTCTGAATTGTTTGCCCTTGAGCTTTATTTATGGTCAATGCAAAACAGCTTCGAACAGGGAATTGTTTGTGAATGAATTTGAAAGGAAAGCCCTCGTCGTTTGCTGGGCTCATCGGTATGTGTGGTATGAAGACTTATTTTTTGACCTGCTCACCAGTTGTAATTTCAGCGTGAATCAGGTTTTTGGTGAATCTTTTACAAACCAAGCGACTTCCGTTGCAGAGACCTTTTGCAGGATCCAAATTTCTTAAGAGCATAATAGGACCATTTAGTTTTAGCAACAAACGATGGGGAGGAATCCCATTGGGAAGCAAAGTGTTGAGAAACTCTTCTTGGTAGTAGTTCCCTGAATCATCCACTGTTGTGTCGTAACTAACGAACTCTTTTTTCTCCCCTGGAAACTGTTCGATCATTTTTTGGTTAATTTCATCGACATACTCATTCTTGGTCGACAGAATGGCTCGTTGAGTTATGTACTCCGACGACCCTGCCTTCATCTCCAGCTCAGAGTAGATTGCTTTTATCAAAGAATCTTCCGGAGTAACGTCCATCTCTGGGGTAACAATTATTTTTTTGGGCATTGTGATGTAGTCTTCACCAGTTGTGGGTTCAGTTTCGTTTTCTATTCTGAGCAAATATTCAGCAAATTCTGGATCTCCAACTACCCACATGTTGGTTTTCAGCTGTAGAACTTCCATTGCGGACCATAAATATGACTGTACCAGGCTTTCATTTATAGTCTGTTCTCTTGTAGCCTTTGGAACAACAGGAAGCACTTGCCTGAAATCTCTTCCAAATACAATGATCTTTCCCCCCAAATGGTGTAGACTTATTCATTATGACCCAGAAGGTTCTATCAACTGCTTCTATGGTTGTTCTTTTCGCCATTGGTACTTCATACCAAATTATCAGTGATGTTCTTCTAATAAGTTCCACGTGGTTGCTTTGTTTAGGTATATGACAAACTGTTATTTCGTCTGTGTGCAAGGGAATGTTAAACCTCGAGTGTACGGTTCGGCCTCCCGGCAGAATCGATGATGCAACTCCTGAAGTTGTCGTTGCAAGCACTATCATCCCTCTTTGTCTAAGGTCTGCCATTATTGCTCTGTACAGATATTTTTCCCTATTCCTCCAGGTCCATCAATGAAATAAAGACCATTTTCTTGTTCTCTACTCTCTCTAGTATGACTTCAAATGCTTGTCTTTGATCTCCTTTTAGTTTCTAAGACGCCTAAGAGTCCTCCTGTGGTGTTACGATTGATAGTTCATCCGTTATTTCCTTTAACGGTGTGACCGTCGCCTCAGGCTCATCGTATAAAATCTTTGGCAAATTATATGCATATATTCTTATGCCCATAGATTCAGGGAAAGTTTCGATATCTTGAAGCGTGTGGTTTCGCCTTTCTTGGATGTTGGAGTCGTGTTGCCTTTCAAAATCTTCCTACATGGGGTCAAAGTATAACTCTCATAATTCTCTAACATCAGGGGGCTCGCAATATGTTAAAATTGTTGTGAATAGTCTCCGAAGTTCGCGTGACATCTTGAAGTTTGATGCTTCATCCAAGCATTCGATAATGCTTTGGTCCGACTCTAAAAGTCCTCCCTTTTGTGTTGCTTCCTTAAAGGTCCAACATTGAATATTTTCAACTTTCATTAGATCTTCAAACGACTCTGGTCCAGGAATGGTGTTCAACAATATCCTTTCATAGTATCTTTCTCCTTTGAGTGGGTTTGCGCTTGCTATCCTTGAGACGGTAGTCCTTCTCTGTCTCTTTGTCCACTTGCGGTTTTATCTGTTCCACACATAATGCTTTGGAAATTCTCTATACAAGAGTTTTTTTGCGCCCTTATCCCTTTTGCAAGTTTTGAAAAATTCAGTTATCATTGTCCTGGATGTATTTTCATCTTGAACGACCTTACGCAAGTCTTGCTTCTCCCAGTACGTTACCAATTATTTTGTTTGGAAGATGGAGCTGGAGCGTAATCACTGGAGGTGATATCTCGTTCAGTGGAAACTCGTATATTCTCCACAAAGCTTCTTGTGCTTACACCCATCGTGCGTCTTGGAGTTCTTTAATCTCGTCAACAGTTCCATGATCATCATCCTTAGTTACATTCACAGCTGCTCTATTGTGGCCTTTGTAGATATACTTGTATAAGTACTTAACTGCTTTTAAATCTGACCAAATCTCCACGTTGATATGGCAGTTGTATCTGATCAACAGGAAAGGATTGTATGGAACGACCCATCTTTTATCAAGATCAGCATTTCTTTTTCGTACCTGTGGCAATTGGTTAGTGTGATTTTTTTTTTGTATTTATAAAAAATTACCTATGTTCCATTATTTCTTCTTCGATAAAGAGGGTATGTGTCTTTTTCTTGGACTGTTTTTTCAGAGTACTGTCGTGGGTACTTGAACCGACATTTTTGGTTCATCATGCATGGGCATTTTGGATTGAGGTTTCCGCATGGCCCGCGTAGCATGTGTTTCATGACAGCTTCATGTAGCGGGGGATCCACCCTTTTGTTTGGAATTTATGCACTTACATACTTATCATACCGATCAGCATTCATTATTTTATCTTCTATGTTTAAGATTATTAATATGTGGGCATGCGGCAATCCTCTTTTCTGGAACTCTATAACGTATACAAACGTTGCGACCTAGCCAAATATCTTTTTTTTTTTGTAATCTAGTCCTTGAGATCCATTCCATTCGGAATTGCATGTCATTGTTAGGAAAATGTCTAGTTGAATTCCTGAACCAATTGCATCCAAATACCACTGGTGCATATCTCTTGGCCCTCCGATAAAGGTTGGGGGCAGAATCTTTCTCAATCCAATTTTATCTCCTTTTGTTTCGCCTGCATTGACGGTGTTAATGTAAAGTTCAAAACGAATTTGGCTCTGCTAATTCCTAAGAAGTCTAGCCGAGTTGTTTCTAACTTTATGTACATGTCGACTACAAACTGCTGCAATAGTCTTCCTGCTCGTAGGAGAGTGGACTTGCCCCCTAGTCTAACTTGCAATTTGTAGAAATAATATTCTCGACACGACACCTTTGACTGCTGTCTTTATGAGACTCCTGAGGAAAAAAAAAGTTGTATCAGGTCTTGTTTGTGTTTTTGTATTAAATCATTATTGACTTGAAGTTATTACAGTTTTGTGGCGATGATTACATTGGTGTTCGTTCCCAATTATTTCTTCTGCTCTGGTGATTTATGTGGTTGATAGTAAGTTTCGAAGGGGCTCTCCTTGCTGGCTGTTGTTGGTTGCGTTTGGTGATTGTCTTTTGACATGTTGGTGCCAATCGGCCTCCCCTTTTGGAAATAGCAACAGATACTGAAGTGAATCATAACAACTTAAGTAATGTTGTATCCTATGTTTTTTTCCTAAGTGTGCATGTACAATAATTTCTCTTTCGAATGGTATGTTTTGGTTTGTTTCCTTCTACCCCTATGGCTGTCATCTAATCCTTAGTTGGAGTGTTGTATACACGCTGATCAAGGTTAACATTTCTTGCTATGCATATTTCTACTTTCTCAAGGGATGGTTCATCACCGACGCTTCGGAAAAATCGAGCGTAAGGATTTTCTTGCATTATATTCATAAGTTTCTGAATTGTAGGTTTTTCTAGCCCTGCTGCACTCAACACGTTAAACCTGTTTTCCACTTCATTCTCAGTGTCGTAGAAGTAGAGCTGAAAAAACACTGGACACTCTTCTGGTAAAAGAACTTGAAGATCATGGTATGCTTGGCCCTTCGCCCTGAAAGTGTAAACTCCTTTGTTTAATGTTGTCAGTTTCTTATCAAAATGTACTCCAAATGAGATGAAGGAGAACAAACTGTTGAACCCTCTGATATTTTTTCTGAAGTGTTCTCCTTCTTCGTTTTGAGAGACAAACAAGTTGAACAACTCTTCAGGAGCTTCGGGTTCTACAAGATGAACCTGTTCATTTTCTTTCCACAGTTATTTTTTGTGGTTATATTGATAATTGTCTAACCGCTTTTGGTATTTGTCAGGTGGTGTTTAGATGTTCCCTGGCCGTTTTGACAGCAGAATATCGGTGTTTCATTTTCTCACTTTTTTGCCCCGCATAATTTGCATGGTTCCTTTGTCTTTAGTTCGTGGATCGGGGAGGAAAATGATGGTGACAGATTTGATCCTTCCAATTGGCGTCTTTTCCTATTTTCATTGTTACGTTGAATCTCTAGCCTTCGTTGGTCTTGGGAGATCATGTAATATCTTGTTCTTTTATTTTTGTTTTCTATTTGGTATTTATGTAGCTCGTTTCACTGTGATTGAACATTGAAAGAGGTATGGATTTTTGAAAGCATTTTAATCTTTCATCAGTGTTATTGTAACTAAACATGTATTTTTTTTAATTTAGAAGCTAAATTTAATCGTTAATTCTAAATAAGTTTTAATTTGCAATTCTTTAATTTTTCAATACCCCACGAAAGAATTTTTTTTTTTTTGCTAACTCAATGTATTATTATTAATTGTATTCAAGATCATACCAAAATAATTGGTATGGACAGAGAGAGTGCATTAAACTGGGATTAATCGCTTGAGTCCATTGACAAGTTTTTTTTTAAATGGTCATTTTGTTGTTAAGTCAACCCACCAAAGAGAAATCTTAAACCCATTGGAACTAACATGGGTAAATTTAGCTTGCTACACTAATAGAATAGTTGGGTTTTTTTTTTATCTAACTATTAGTATTTTATAAATAAGTTCGGCTTTTTTAAAAAAATTAGTACGCTGGCGAAAGTTTGGACTGAAGAAAAAAAAACAGTTACATCTTAGATGGACCTAGCTTTCCAGATTCTACAAGTGTAATTTATAGAAGTTTAAAGAAAAAGTTTATTTAATTTGGTATGTGTATTTTACCCATGTTTGTTAATTTGACAAAAAAAAATCTTAATATTAAATCAAATGCCAAGCAATTTTTTGTAAGTTGCCATTTTGTTTTTTACTTTGTATTTATAGTGTAGTTTATTATATAGTAATAGTAAAAATCTTCTGCTTTTTATTTCCCTAATTCCTATAAAGCATAGGCATGTAAAATACCATAATCTATTTGTATAGTATATTAATTGGATTTATGTGGACTACTAAAGGGATTATGGTTAAAAAAAATTATAATATGTACATATATGTATGGTATGCACGTGGGTTTGCATATCCTAACAAATCTTTATTAATCTATATAAATTCCTAATTATTAAGAATAGTCAACTGCACGGTTTTTTCCTTTAGTTAAACTAATGCAATCATGGTGAATCAATACCATAAAATTACAACACTTCTATAATAAACAACATTGGTTAATATTGATTGCAAACAATGCAAAAACCACCAATAATTTTATCTAAAACTTCAACACTTCAATAATAAACAACAACACTCAATCTTGGTATCAGCCAACTGAAAATGCAAAACCACCCCAAAATTATCCACAACTTCTTTTTAATCAGAAGTCGTGTATTATCAAACATAAATAGTACAACACTAAACATACCTTATAATATCAGAAAAAAATATTCCTCCTATAAAACAATTAATGTCCACTTGTTTTATAACTTGAAATTTGTTTGAATTGGAATCAAAACATAGAGGCTCCTGTAATTTAAAGGTTTCTAAGCCTACCTTGAAATCTTCGACAAAGCGGATGACGGTTGCTCAGCTGCAAAAAAGAATGTAGGCTTTGATGTGGGATCAACAAAAATATCAATCGAAGGACATATTGTTGACTGTGAACCGATCAAATGGAGGGAAGGGAAAATGTTGCAAAAGAAACGAATTCTTTCCTCACATTATCTGATTAAGCTTAAAAAGAATCTACATCGATACATATGTGGTGTTTCATTTTCAATTTGACGTTGGGTTTGAATTGAATATTGGGCTAAATGGTCAAAGGAAGATTAGAAAGCATATGATAGTTAGTAGAATGAGAGAGAGTGTATTACCTTGAGAAGTGGACGATGAAGATATGGGCATGGCTTTGAAAGTTTGGAAATGTGAACGGTTGGCTATAATTAGAATATAAAAGGTGAGGATTAATAAAAGTAATTGTCATTAGTTGGAGTACAACTTTATCGTGAGCAGTACTATGAATTAAGGCCAATATGGCAGCCGCGGCGGTACTAACAAGAAACGAAAATCGATATCTCTAATTGTAACTCAAAATAATTATAATGTATTTCCGAATTCGAAATATGCTAGTATTATTCCCCTCGGTTTCTTTCGAATTCGGTTGTTTTAAGATGCATGTATGTAATATTTGTTAAATATACACAAAATGAGTGTATGTGTGTATGGTGAGGAAATTTTTTATCGTGAAATTGATTTGCAATGAACAGTGAGAATCGAAAATACTCTTTGTGATTCAAATTAAGTGTCATTCTAGAATTTTTGTTTAAAATTAAGAGTTTAAAAAATTTGACGTATATACTCCAAAGTAATTCTTTAAAAAATCTATTATAATTTAATAATTGCTATCATGTATGTTATATTTTAATATAATTCGCAAAATATCTCTTATATTTTGAATTCAACCCAAAAAAATTCTTATATTTTGAATTCAAATTTGGGGTTACTTAGGAAAAAAAATGTGAAAAAGCTAAAACGATACTTATTTTAAATCAAAATTTAATCTTTAAAACGACACTTAATTTGAAACAAATGGAGTACCATGTAACAAAAACAATTAATATCCCTTAGTAAAACAATTAATATCTTTCAATGAATAACCTTTACTGAGACATCTAACTCTCTTTTAAAACAAACTAATAACATCTTTTAAAACAATTAATACCCTCCAAACTTAATCACGGTGAAACTTGTACAAGGTGAGATTTGTAATAATACCATTACATGGAACACAGTTTTGATTTTTTGTTCTAAGTGATGTGTAATCAGGGGCGGCGCCAGGAATTAGAGGGAAGGGAAAGGGAGGGGAGGAGGTGGGGGGGGAACCATCAAGAAAAGAAATTGTGAAAATACATTGAGATTTTATAGTGTGAAACTTATTTAAGAAGAAACTAATTTACTACTAATCATTCTTAGTAGAACAATTAATAATGTTTACAGAAACAACTAATACTCACACAGTACTCTGCCAAAAAACACATTTTTGTAATAAAAATAAAATAAATAAATTAATATATATATATATATATATAACATACGTGTTTTGGTATATTTGTGTGTGTGGGTCGGAAGAAAATTTCTTCAACAAAATGTTTTATCATACGGCCACACCAAAAGAAAGAATACCCTTAATTTATTTCTTTATTAAATAAAAAAGAGTATAAATCATCAAGAAACGTTATCAACAGGGCAACAATTATTTGATTATTTTGATAATTAGAAAGGAAAAAGGAAATTGAATGAGAAAGAAAATAGATAAAATCAAGTCCAAATAAAAATTAAAGAATTAAATGAAGAAATTAAGGATGCCTTTAATTTTTGGGACCGAAGTTGCTATTTTTTGGGACCAAAATTACAATTTATTCATTTAATTAGTTAGAATCAAAAGTGCAATACATTTAGGACCCAAAAAACTCGAAAAAAAATGTGGGACAAAACGGTCGCAAAAAGGACTATTCTGGCTATTCTCATGGGACTAAAAGGACAACTTACCTATTAATAACACAATAATATCATATGTGGGCCAATTTTATGCTTATTATATGAGTCCAATAACTTCCCAAGGATGGTGATAAGCCTCATGTGTCAAGAAGTGTAACAAGTGAGGCCAAACTATGACTCTTTTGGAATTTAGATTAGGCTAGAGCTATTACGTACATCCGCCACTCTACCGAAAAGAGAAAAAAACAATGAATTCGTCAAGAATTATTGTTCATTTTATCAGGAACTTAGGCAAAAGTTTGTATAGCATGCCTATTACTTTACTGATCCCTCAAAACTAAGACGAATTAAAGGGAAAAAAATATTAAACAAAAATATTTAAATTAAATAGTCTTTGAACCAAGTACGGCCATAATTCAAAAAACACAAGGTCTTATAGCAACAACTCAAGTTCTTTTAACACAAGCTCTTATAGCAACAAATCAAGTTCTTTTATTCGGGATCAACGGAGTTCAAGCGATTCTTTATTTAGGGGGGAGGGGGGTAAAAATCTTGCAAATGGACCGTGGAAAATTCGTTGACCCAACAATTTTTTTACATTTAGCTTTGGCGTTTGTGGTTCTTGGAAGAACATTCTTCTCCCAAAACATCTTTATCAACTTTAAGCATTTCTTCTGCAATTAAGTTCTTTTCAGCCCTTTGTTCTGTGTTTTTACTGTCCATCTTCACCAAGAACTTAAACTCTTTGTCTTCACTTCCAATAAGTTTTTTGTAGTAGGGGTAGTGGCGTTTCTCCTTTTCCTAAATTAAATTATGTGATCAAATTCGGAATCTAATATTATTTAAAACACATAATTTATGAAATTTAAAACGAGCTTACCAATAAAAGATAGTCAGTGAACGGAGTAACAGGACATCCGACAATGGTCTCAGTAGCTTCGAACAGAGTGACATAGGTTTCTTCCTTCTCATCGGTTACAAATAACCTTAACCGGTAGTACCTTGAAAAGGTGCAATTTTTGTTCTTGCAGTTGGAACATTCCGCTATTTTGTAGCTTCCAAGTGAGTCAGCGCGTGAATTGCAAGTGTTGCACTTTTCATTCCACGGATTGTGTTTGTTCAAAACCTTTACAACCCTCACAACAAATGAGCAATAGGTCGATTCCACTTGGCTAGATATAACATTTGGTAAGGCTACTTTCTCAGCTTCCACCATTCTTTTTTATGGGCCATGTAGTCTATGCGTTCCTTCTCCATCGTTGTAGAAAATCTAAAAATTGTAGTGACCAAGATATAAGGGTATTTATGGAGAGCTTTATTTAGAATTTTAATGGATTTTTTTTAAATATGATGTGTTACCTTTGCTTGAAGTCCTCACTATCTTCGTACTTTGGATTGATGTCCATAACGCTAACAAATGATGTAGATAATTTGGTCTCAGCTGTGATCGAAAATTTAGATTAATTTGTTAATTTGATCTTTTAGTTAACAAAGGGGAATTGAACTTTTTTGGGACGCAAAAATATAGTACCTTCGAAATTGTTCAATATCACGTTGAAAACAGCTATAATTGGCTTTAGGGCCAACATGGACTCCAATATTTCTCCTTCATTCAATGCCTAATCCCCCCATAGTTCCATTGTCATTGTGTTAGAACTGTTGGTTTAAAAGTGAGAAGATTTTATCTTGAGTTTATAATTAATATAAACATGCAAATAAACTATTTGAATAATAATCTTTAGATGATCCAATAACAAATCCATTTGTACTTTGAGACATAATTTTACATTGTATTGTAAGCAAGCAAGCAAGCAAATTAGGGTCGTACATCAGTTATTCAAAATGACAATGTCGCTTGTACTCACGAGATGTTAATATCACCCAATTTTAAACAAAACAATTAACATAACATCATGCTTTGAGGATCTAATTTAATTGCAATCATAACCCAAGTGGGTTGCACGTTGTGTGTAAGTGGCGCATAACAATAGTTGCAGAATAAAAAAACTGAATTTGAAAAGAATTCACTGATTTCAATTCCCAAGTAAAATATTACTTCTCAACATCAAATCAAATAAAAAGAAAAAAGGTACAAATTCAAAAAGTAGTGTGGCTTAGTATAACAACCTGTAAGAATTGGAAAACTACAAAAAATTTGGGGAAAAAAAAACTATCTAATTTGAAAGAGGGGAGAGGTGTATTGCAGAATTCAAATTATCAAATGTAAACAAAAATTTAATTTAATAAGAATTCCATCAAAAGAACGTAGAAGCAATATGTAATTGACCTGAAAATTTCCACTAAATTCTCCGTACAGGAGATGTTGCAAAAAATAAAAAAAGTCAGATAAAAAATAAAAAACAAATTGAACAGTTTGACAATTAACAACATTTTATTTATTCCAATCACAAAAAAAAACCCCAGCATCAATGCAAAGATCCAAGGTCAAGATAGTTGTCAGTCTATATTCAATTCATAACTTTTATGGGCTAAAAGCTATTGCAGTATCATTTTACTCTAATAGTGCTCACGAGTCATTTTCATTTTAAGGACTATTGATGACCAACTTGATGTGGTATTTAATTACTAATGAAGCGAAGCTAAGTTATCCTTGATATCCGGTTAAGCAAAACAACAAATAATTAACCACCAAAAAATGCCCCACATATGTCCAAATAGAATGTATTATATAGAAAATTGCACGAGAAATATCAATATCCATCCATATTATGAAGAGTCTTAAAAGGAACACAAGGAATAATGATCTAACACAAATCAAGCAGACACAAAAGTAAAAATAAAAACATTGGTATTTGAATCCTACTGTAAATAAATTTAGACATAAAAAATACCATAAACATAAAAAAAGAATTATTATTGGTTGTCTAGATTCTAATCGTTGATCCATTAGAACAATTTTACGTTTGTGCGTGATTTTTTTGAGCTGCTTTCTTTTGACAACATAAGCTGGCCTTACTTTGACAACCATACCGACGACATCTACACAGTTTAAGTAGATGACTAAATTATAATAAAGAAAATGGTAATTGACATAATTAAAAAAAATGGGAAAATGTTTGGTTACCCATCATTCTCTAGTGTTTTGAAACCTCGACTACCTCATTTAAGCGGACAAAGGTAGTTCTTCTCGTGAATTGGATATCCTCATTAGTTGCTTCAACTTCCATTTTGGAAGTGAAGACTATTTCAAGATTTTCATTAACATTATCAAAGTTCTTATTCACTTGTTTAACGTTTCCTCGGCAGATGAAATAGGTTTTACCGCTCTCAAGAATCTCAGTGAACTTGTTAATGAGATCATTGTACAATATGGCGAGTATCATTGTTCCCTAATTATAAAAAAATGGGTTAGGGAAAGTCAAACTAAAGTTTAAAAAATTAATCCAGGAAAAAATGAACCTCCTTGTCAATTAGGAAGATTTTCACAGTGTCAGTTGTTTTATTCGCGCGGTAAAATATTTCCCTGCTGGTCTTTCAGCCTTACAGTTATGGACCACTATTTCTTATAAGCTATTAGCTCCCTTATCAGTTTGCTCCCCATTGGCTGAAAAATTTCAACCAAAAGGTTTTTTCACATTCAATTTCAACAAACCAGAAAAATGGTTCATCGTAATCAGTTCTAAAAAAGAAGCACGATAAGGAAGGATAATGGTAGCATAAACATGAACCTTATTGAGTAGTTTGAAGATGTTGTAGACAATCAAGGGTTGGATGAAATGAGCTTAAAATATCTTAGAATCAACTTTATATAAAGGATAAGAATCAGGAAGGAAAGCAGAATGCAATTAAGGTTATTTAAATAAATTTAAGAGGATGAGAATTTCAAGAGACCAAAAAAATAATGAATAGCAAAAGCATCAGAATTATTTAGTTTCTGCAGGAGTTAATAAAATTAAATGGCATGCCTTAAATAAGGTTTAAGGTGAAAAGATTGGATGAGAGGGATTTAATCCTTAGAAACTGCCATAAATACAATGTAAGATTTGGATTATAAGCAATCTGTATTTAAGAAAAATTAACTAATTTCAGAATGAAAACAATTTCAAGAGATTAAAAAAATAAGAAGTTAGTCTGCTATCTTTTTTAACAAAAAATTAGAGGTGAAGTGCGCCTGAACATCATAGATAAATATGGTAGAGAAGAAGGAGCAAGGGAATTCTGATCATAAATGAGAGAAGAGGCATAATAAAGGCTGAAGGAATGCAAGACACACGGGTTAAAATGAACAAATTGAATAAAAATGGGGGTAGAATGATCCAAAAATAATTTACATTTCCAAGACATTTTTATTGGTTGAATAGTCACAATTGTACCAGTTCATGAGAGCTTGCTTACCTCTGACTTTCAGTAGTGAAAAGACCATCAACATGAAGAAGATCGTATGTACAAGGATAGGGGGAGAAAGCTTCACACCTAAGAACATAACAAAATCATCAGCCAATCATACAACACAAAAGAAAAAGAACAAAATGATTTGTTCCCAAATGCAATTATTACATACCAGTCTTGATAGGTTCCAATAAGGCCTCTATCACCACTGCAAGAGTGTTCAGGGAGTAGGATGACACATTGTTCATCACCCACAGTGGATAATTAGCCATAGCAACAACAAAACCTCCATACAGAGAATTCATGTCCATCGCATTTCTTAGCTTATCGGATTCTAAAGCTGGGAGCAACATCTTGTAGTGCTTCACTCTCGTTAACCACATAATATCATCAAGTAACGAAAAGTGATTACCAGCAAATTTATCTTTTACCAAAAATAGAACTTAACATAAAATATTGACTCCTGGATTTCCTAAAGCAAAGTTAAAATGCGATGAACAGAAAGGAACATGATACTGGATAATTATAAAACTTTCCATCACCACCTTTCCAATCACTGTTATAATTTATGGTTTGTACCACATTCTTCTTTTTTAACTGCATCCATTAAACGATACCCTGGTAAAACTCCAACGTGGAGCTACTGCCAAACTGATTACAAATTGTTCATTATACATCTTCTATCAGTTATTGACTGCACGATTTAGAAGAAAATTGCATGCAATGCATGTAGACCCTGATACTTCAGGAAAAGCATGATTGAATGAAGCGAAGTACTGTACTCGGGAGTGTGAAATTGGAAGTCATAGTAGATCAGCCAATCATCACAACATTTCCAATAAGTATATTTACGTTGTAATTCAAATAGCATCAATGAACCCTTTTATCTTTCTTTTTTATCATCCATATTACTCCTAAATTTTCGGATAAAAACTTAAGTATTGTAACATATAAACAATTCAACAAACTGAAAACAATTTTCTTTTACTGACCTTGAAAAGTAGGAGGAATAGATCCCATAGATAGAAATTCAAATTCAATTTGTTCAATTTTATATTTGGAATTTTCTTAGCAATAATTGGAGTAGCTATGTTTTTTGCTGTCTTACAAATTGCTTACTGGAAGTATAAAAATTGAAAGTTGTGAACATATATCTAATAAACTTGATAAACAGTGCCACACAATACCTTGTCCATATAAGCTCACATAACTTCAAGAATCTTGTTGAACCAGTCAATCTTCATTCCAGAAGAGAAAGTAGCATGGAGCAAACATTAAACAACTATTATAAAAATATTTGATTTCGAAATTGGCGAATTAACCAAGTATAGAAAGACAAACCAGGAGAACACTTGCATCCAGAGAACTGAGCTGGGGGGGCTGTCTGTGCAATTTCTCCAGCAATAGTTATTACTCCAGCATTACCGATTTCGGGACAACCACGTACATCCTAATACTGCAAGGAGTAGCATTGAGCTCCTGCTCTCAACGCTGTAATGCCAATCATGGTAATCCCACAAAAGAAAAATCAGTACCAAGATAAATTCAAAAATAGACCGGTGATCCAACAAAAAATAGGCATGGGTAAAACCATATATAGCATGCACATAGTCAATAGCAATAAGACTCAAATGGAACATCAATAACTATGGTTAAGACGACGACTGGAAAAATTAAAATATGGTAAGAACAAATAAATTATTGAAACGAAGCCTGTAATTGCCACAATCATATTTGTTAAGAGACAGTAGCATGGCAATGGGGCCATTTTATTTAGCACTGTGGCTAACACCTTACATCCAATGTTTATGGTGATGCATGTAATCTTATTGAACTTGCACTTTGGGTTCTTACTGAGCTTTAGAAAATTTGTAGTTAAGAAAGGCAGCTCTTTGTTTCTAAACAAATGAACCTAATACTGGTCAAGCAAATAAAAACCATGGGCATTAGTTTTGCCCTGTTTGTTCCATCTATTCAGTCAATACTGTGCAGTTTTTGATAACTTAAGCTAGGTTAACCCCTTGCAACTTGACTCTATATAAAGCAATTACAAATGGTACATTTATATAATGAGAAGAGTAATGACCATATTATTTGACAAAAAAAAAAGTATCTATATTGTTTGTTGTTTAAAAAATCTGGAAGCTACAATGAGCATTAGAAACTGAAAATATAAATGGGTATACACCGATTAGAACTCAACAGCTACCGCGCTTAACAACGTCATCCACTGAAGCACCCAATATTTCAATTAGTGAACTGTGAACAAAGACAGTGTCAAGAGGTTTACCTTCAGGATATCTGGACTACATTATTTATTTATGAGAAGAAACTTATCAGAAAATCACCAAAAGGCTAATTATGTATTCGGACGATGTTCTATTAATTTAGTCATTTTCTAAACCACCCAAAATTCGAGAAATTAAGAAAATAGTTTAGGATACCTGCAAAAACTGAAGAGGTTGTGGTATTCCAAGTTTGTGCAGAGTTTCATAACATATGAAAGAATTCTGCGCTCAAAGAAGAATTTTTTTACACATCCGGGAAGAGTTTAACTTTGAGACTATTGAGGAAAAATAGACGAGCTCAAGAATTTGACTTCTGAATCTCAAAAGGATGAGGAGAAATGATCTGTTATAGATTAGATAAAATAGAAGTCAAATACATAAAAAAAAAGGTCATGAATTAGTCATTGACATCAACTACTTCAACCATGAATAATTGGGTCGAAGATTAGGGCGGAGGGGCGGCGACAAAATACGGTGAAAAGGCGATAGAATACGGTGAAAAGGAAGATGAACAGAAAAATGGGAATAGGGAGAAAATGACAAGAGGGGGGAGAATGGCAAAAAAAAAGGGCAAGGATAGAAGTGTCCAAAAATGATTTACAATTCTAAGCCACTTTTAAGTATATTATAGATATAGATATATAATTTTAAAACGAATAGTTTTTTTTAAATTTATTTTAAATGAATGTATTGACTATGTGTATAGGTTGGGTTTGTATGTTATGTAGGTATCTAATTCAATCCACGGCCAATTATTATGGAGTATGCCTATTTTTTTATTTTTTAAAGTATAAAGTGAAAATAATTTATAAATGAATCATTTGAAAAGTATAGTTGTTTTTATGAAAGGGTATTAGTTGTTGAGGGTATTAATTGTTTTGCTAAAGAATATTAGTTGAAGGGTACGATAAATATTAATTGTTAAACTAAAGAGTATTATTATTATTAATTTCATTTTATTGATTATTTAATTAGCTTTCATTTCTAATTTTTTTACAATTTATTCGTAAAACTTCCGTTTATAAATTGTAATGCAATACCCAAATTGTGCATTCATATATCAAATGGCTCATTGTAATACATATATTTCTAATTTTGCAAAGTGCTCTTTGATCTATAGGCATAGAGTATATATTCAATTTTGTTAGTATAATTAGAAGTAAAATTCACGGGTAATTTATAATCATGATTAATATTTTTTAATTATTATATTAAAATATTTCTTATATTAAAATTAAAGTTTGAAAGATCTTAATTGTGTAGAAATTATTATTTTACGAAGTATAAAAAATAGGACAGTTGATTTCATGTATTATTCCACAATAAATAATAAATATAGATTTGTTTGAAATGTTGGATTACGAAAAAATAATAAAATTATTTTAAGTAAATTGTTATTATATTGGAACAAAACAATTTTCATTATTTGTGTACTAAGGTTGAGTACTTGATATATTGATATTTTTTTAATTAAGTTACTCGGAAGAATATGTATAGATTGAAATTGGTTCATACATGAATTATTAAAGGGTATTAGTTGTTCTCAGTGAAATCACTAATACTCTTCAGTGAAAATAACTAATACCATTTAGTGAAACAAAAAATTATTTTAAAAATTATTAATATATCTATGGAATACAAAAATGTACATTTAAAATTTACTTATAATTATATTAAATCTTTAAAATATGTGGAAAAAAATCACGCCCAAATTTAATTTAATAGATTACAATTACATACATAAACTCGCGTTCAGATTCAATTTGTAGCCTGAAGAAGATATGTTATGGGTGTTGGTGGCGAGTAGAGGAGCACAAGAGAAGAATAGAGTTTTGCCATACAACGAGGGTCTTCCCTTACAGGTTTTTCATGACGGTGTCAACAACGTATCATGAAGATATAAAAGATGAGATTATTGGGGATTCATCAAATTGAGAGAGGAAAGAACTTAGATTTCAGATCCCTCACCTAATTTATCGTATTAGAATAATTAATTTTTTTAAATTATAATAATCCATTATTTAATTTTTTGAATGTGTTTGTTAAAATTGATCTTTGAAAATTTTAAAAATTACATTGATCTTACATTTTTTTAATATTGGGGCATTGATTATTATTATCTAACTGTTCTATATATAAACGAGTTTGTTTGTTTCAAAAATCAAATGAGTTTGTTTTTTTTACTCAAAATCAAATATAGAAATTACCAATTCCATATATTGTAATAGTTATGTGGTATTTATTTATCAAATAAATATGTGTTTCCATGTTACGGTATATTTGACCACTTTATTCCTTCTCATACTTGATTTTTTTTTTTTTGTGACTCCCCTTATTTTTAATAATACTAGATGAGTGCCCACATATTACGTGGGTGTTTTATTAAAGTTAATTATATATGCATTATATAAAAATAATTTTGGTTATCCTAAGATAAAACATAAATACAATAAATAACGACACATATACATGTGGCACATCATCTAAACTTCACAAGAATATGACACATCTTCTAAATCAACCATAAAATAACACATTATCATGTCAAACATATTCACAGGTATAAAAAAGATGTTCTCTTATTTGATCTATTTCTTTCATGATCAATATCAAATATTAAATTTATATTTGTAGATTTATTTTTATAACATGCCACGTGACTAGAGAAGTTAAATGAGTTTAGCCCTGAAAATTACAGGGTATTTGGGTTCATGATATTGTTGGCCCATTTAAACTATGGTGTTTTTTGCCCCGACCGGTTAAACCGGGTGGCTAAGCGGGCTAGCCCACCGATTTACTTTTTATTTAATGTCCCACAACAAGTTTCCTACTTTAATTTTTTAAATGTCCCACTATAAGTTTCATATTCCATAAAAATAAAAAAACACCACTACATATATTAATAAATAATTATTTTCTTGAACAATCCTTTACTTTTTCACAACTCTTCATTACTTTACAAAAAAATTAATATGTGACCCACTATATACTAATAAACAATACACTTTTTTTTAAACAAAACAATAGAAAGAAACAAAAAAAACTTATATAGGGGAAAATATAGTATTTTATATGAATATTAAGGTTTAGAAACAGTTCACTATCTGATTATTGTCATTTGACTTTGTTGATTTTTACTATGACTTGAGGTTCCTATTCAAATTAACTATGATATTGTTTATGTTAAAATTGTATTTTTTTTTTGTCCCAAGAGATTGAATTCATTTCAAAATGGTCCTTTTTTATATATTTTTCGTCCAAAGTTTTTTCGACACTTTTGGTCCCAAGAGAATAATAATTTTGATTCCAATCCTGAAAATTAGTGGATGTGACCAAAATTTAATAAAAAAAGATTATTTTCGCACATAGGTAAAAAAAAAACTGTTTGTACCCATTCTCTTTGGGGCAAAAGTGCAATATTTTCCATTGTTTAGATAAACATTTGTTATAAGACGCAATTTTATTCCCCCAAATTAGTCGATCCATGGACAAATTATCGAGGCATAAAATATTATATGACACATCTATCTATACTCATTATTTTACTAAGATTGTCCACCTCATTTTTATGCCTCGATAACGAGCCTACTAATTTTTTTAATTTATTCGACATTATTATAGGACGCATTTATCTGCCTACATTATTTTACTAAACATATCCAGTAAAAAATATAATTTATTCAACATATAATATTTAGACGCATATCCCTATCATCAGCCTCATTCAATTTCAATACAACCACCAAACATATCTAAGTCTCCACCTCTTTAATAAAATGGCGAAAAATATGATAGACATTTTTGCACAAGAGTGTTTAAGAAATTAACAAACCAATGTAATTTCCTTATATATTTTTTTTTATCTTAATGTTATAGTCTTTTTTTTTTTGTATTATATTGCATTTTTTTTTTACTTTTTGTTTGAATAACGGAAAAAGTTGGAATTTTACCCCCAAATATTTTAACTTAAAGTCAAATTGATCATTTTGAAGTTTATGCTGAACGAAAGTTAAAACCATTGAAATGTGAAATGAATGAGTTTTTTGTAAAATGCAACAATGTAGAATTAAAAAAATTCATCAATATGAAATTTATATTACTTTATATGAATATCTATTGTTTTTAATAATTTTTTACTGAAGCTGTGATTTATTTATTTTTAATTAGCACATACCATTGTCAAGATCATTTTTTTAGAAGTACATCTTTTATTATATTGAAGTATGTCATAAATAAAGTGAATAGAAGTTTTTTGGTCCCATAACTTATTGAGTGTCCAATTTTGGTCTCAAAATCTCTTAACTATTTGATTTTGGTCGCATAACTTAAAGGGTTTGTCCAATTTTGGTCTCATTTTCGTCGAGAAAATAATTTTTTATTCCCATAACTTATCGAGTGTTCGATTTTAGTCTTAAAAATTTTGACTCTTCAATTTTGGTCTTGTAGCTCCTAACTGGTGTTGTCCAATTTTTGTTGAAAATACAAAGACAATGTCATTTCTTATCACGCGTGGCTCACGTGCCTGTACAATTGGAAGGTTTTCGTTCTCCTCACTGACATGTCTGCCAAGTGACATTTTTTTTACTTCACTCCCCTAATTAAATAAACTAATAAAAATAAAAATAAAATGATATAAATTAAAAATAAAACTAAAATAAACATATTATTCTTCTCAGCCCATGCAACCTATGTGGTTCATTTTCTCCAAACAACCTAGCCCTAATCCCGCTCTCCTCCCCCTCTCCCACTCCCAATTTGTAGCTTCTTCTTCTCCACGTTTCCAACCAGATATTATATTACTGATATGAATAAAAAAATACAAACGGAAAAAAATATCATTTTGCAGCCACATCTAAGAGGGTACTGGAAAACCCCAAATTTGGCCACTATGTAAGTTGTGCATGATAAAAAGGGCATCGTTTTTGTATTTCTGGCAAAAATATGACCAAAATTGGAGAAACCCTAAGAGTTACAGGACCAAAATCGAAGAGTAAAAAATTTTGGGACCAAAATAGGACACTTGATAAGTTATGAGACAAAAAATAATTCTCAATAAATGAAGAATTATTTTCGATTTATTATGAATTCAGGTTTCTCAGTGACACATTTTCTTGCATAATTTAATAATTAATCCCAGGCTCTCACTATAACTTGGTAAAAATTTGCTAGAAATGGTGGATTACGTAAATATAATAAAAATATTTTTAAGAAATAAAATGATATTGATGTCAGAGCAGGAATGATTTTCATTAATTGTATACCAAGGTTGAGTACTTGATATTTTCAACGATAATATAATTTTTTTTATTCTATCAAATTTTTATTACTTAATGTGGATGTTAATTATTAGAAATAGTTCATTCTTGAGTTATGGAGATTTAAGTTTGTTGGTTTTTTTATTAATATTTGCAACACTTATTTTTTGTGTTATGTTTATCTTAAATTATTTGTTATTTAATTTTTTTTGTGTGTGTTTGTTACTGTTACTAAAATAAATTTAACTTTCTAAAAAATTAAAAAATGACATTGATTTTACTATGTAACTATTTAATAATAAACAAGTTATATTTTTCTATTCAAAGTCAAATGTGGTAATTTTCAGATCTTAATCAAATCAAATATAAAATTTTATATAAACAAAATTTATTATAGAACATAATTGTCTATATATTCTATTTTACTAAGTTCACCTACTTCTAAATTTATCAATCTTACTTTATATTATTTAGTAACTATACTCACTATAAAATTATAATTTCATTGAACATATAGTTGTTACACTCATATTCCTAAAAATATTCGCTGACCAATCTCATTTAATTTTGATACAACCATAAAACGTATTCACTTCTCACCTCTCTAAATCTATCGGTGAAAAACATGATTAAATTTCGCAAGAGTCTTTATTAGACAAAATGATTAAAACTTTAGTGAGATAGAAACCAACAAAGCAAATTAATTTGTTGATTTTTTTTATATTTTATATTTAAAACTTAACAACCATATTATACCTAGCACCACAATTTAAGAATTACACCCACACTTTTATTAAATGCATTTGATATCTAGAAATTGATTTATTCATCATTTTGTAGGTGTTGTTTGTACGCATTTTAGGTGTTGATGTATTCATCATTTTTGTAGGTGTTGTTTGTAAGTATTTTAGGTGTTAATGTATTCACAATTTATTAATTTATGGGCGATTATATTTAGTGGTGGATGTATTTAATAAAAAAGTGGATGCAAATATCTTTGGCATATAAGTGATAATCACATATATTGAACATTTTACAAGTCATATTGACCTAATATTTTTCACAATCAATATTACTAATAATATAATCGATAATTATCAGGTATAATTTTTCTCATTTCTTATTAAATGAAATCAAAATTTTGTCTAACTATTACAATATAATTAAAATTATTTAATATTTTCTCAGTTATAATTACACTTTATAAATAATATTTTTTCTGTATAGATAATTTACATTTTTTATATTTAATATTATGGTATATATATTATATTTAGGAACTCAAAAGTCAATAGATGTACAATTAAAAAGAAATATAATCACTATTTTATTTAATTAATTGCATAATGTATTTTGACTACTCATTAAAATCTTTAAGATTTGCTTGAACATAAATTATTATTCATAATACAAATGAAAAATGAGCACATTACACGTCCAAATGGAACATTAATGTGGGGAAGGTCAATACAGATCCATCCAGTATTGAAAAATATTCAAGTTCATTTAAGGATGAACATGTAAGTTTTTTTTTTTCTATTTTAATAGTTTAACTATATGATTCAATACTACACAAATCATTTTCTAAGATCAACGTTAATATCACGAGAGATTAATTTGCTTTGAAAAAGTTGCATCACCACATGTAGTATCAACCTACAATTTTTTTTTTTAAATTTACATAGTTAATATATGATTGTTCAATATTTTTGTGAATATATACCATAAGAAAACGTTGTTTATTTAAATAATGAGTAACTCTCCCGTGCACTTGGTATATGATGTACTTACTCAACAATTGAGAATGTTTATACTGAAAAGTATGATATGATTACACTGAAAAGTATGGTTAGATTACACTGAAAATTTTATACTACAAATCGGGTTTTAATATAAACTTTTCAGTATAATCTAACCATACTTTTTAGTGTAATCAGTTTATACTTTTCAGTGTAAACAACATCAACTGTTGAGTGAGTGCACCGTGAAATATGTGCATATGAGAGTTCCCCTTAAATAATATTGATATCTTTGAACTCTTTGGACTATTATCAAAATTATCTTTGGGAGTTGACTTGGGATATTATGATGACAATCTATGCACATATGCTACATTATAGACTACCTAATATAAATTTCCAATTTTTTTCTTGCTTTTGATTATATATTGTTATTAAATCTTGATTGTTCATTTTTTATTAATATATGCATGGTACCGTTTAACCACTATTCCTAAGATCTAATCTTGACCGCTTATTTTTTTTCGAACAAATCTTTATCGTGAATCAGTTGAAATGTTTAAAGATAACATTGATTTTACTATTACGTAAAACAAAATCTTAATTCAAAATCAAATATTCAAATTTTTTTAGCAGAATATAAAGTGAAACTGATTCATACATGAACCACTTTGAAGGATATGAGTTGTTTTACTAAGAAGTATTAGTTGTGGAGGGTACAAATTGTTTTTACTAGAGAGTATCAATTGATGGGTACGAAATGGTATGAATTGTTACAACAACACTAGAGAGTATCAATTGATGGGTACGAAATGGTATGAATTGTTACACTAAAAGATACTCCCTCCGTCCCAACATTATTCACACTTTTACTGTTTTCTCGTGTTTTAGCGAGCGGGTTTTTTTATTAGTATTTAAAATAATAAAGTAATTTTTAAGTCATTTTATAATAGAGGAGAGATAGATTTATCAAACTCTACCTTAAAAGTTACTTTATCATTTCAAATACTAATAAACAACTCACTCGCTAAAACACAAAAATAAAGTTAGTGTGCAAATAATGCTGGGACGGAGGGAGTATTAGTTTTTCTCACTGTATGGTATGAGTTGTTCTACTAAAAATTGCTGCAAAGTGGTTAATGTATGAACAGGTTCCAAACTATACATACTAAATTTTCAATTATTAATCAAATTAAATATGAAATTGTTTATAAATAAATTTATCGTAGGATGCAATGATTTACACCACCTATTTCACTAAGTTCACATTCTTCAAAATTCACTCATCTTATTTTATACTCCCTCTGATTCATTTTTTATTGTCCATTGGAAAAGGGCATGTGTTTTAATAAAAGAGTTGTTTATTAGTATTTGTGGGTATAAAGTAGATTTTTAAAAAGGGGTAAGCGTTGTTTATTATTATTTGTAGATATAAAGTTAATAAAGTAGTAGCATGAGTGTAAATAAATGATATTTTTAAGGGGTAAGTTAAAAAGGGTAGTGTTTGTTTTTTGCTATTTTGGGTAAGTGGAAAAAAACCTTCCTTTTATGGTAAAACGGATAATAAAAAATGAATCGGAGGGAGTAATATTTACAAAATATATCCATTATAAAAGTATAATTTTATTCAACACACACGTACATCCCTAAAAATATTCAACCACTGATCTCATTCAATTTCAATAAAACCACATAATATATCTACTCCCCCGCCTTTTTAATCCATAGATGAAAAACAAGATTAACATATTTATGCAAGTGTGTCTATTAGACAGAAGGATTGAAGGTTGAATGTGAAATAAACCACCATAGCAAGGTAATTTATTGATACGTATTTTTTTTATGTCAATGCGATAGTCTTTTTTTATTTATATTCTTTTATTAGTTTCTGTTTGAATGATGAAAAATAAAATATTAGACCATGCATAGGAAATTAAGTTTTCCTCCAAATATTTCTACTGAAAGTCAAATTGATTATTTGAAAATTATGTTGAAGGAAAATTAGAACCAATAAATGTTGGTGAAATTACTGGACTTTCTATGAAATGTTATAATGCTTAAAGTATAGGCTTTTTGTTGAGATTATATTTCTTATGGAAGCATACCTTTTTTATTCTTTACTGAAACTGTAGATTTTAGGTTTTTAGCGTATACCAGTGTCTGTTGTAATCTTTTTTGAAGATGAATCGAATTTTATTATATTGAAGTACTTGATATTTTGCCAAACTTATTATCAATACATGTTTATTGGTTGCTTCTGCTCATTAAAGCTAGGTTAAATTTGATAGAGTGTTGGATTTTGTAAAGATGATTAAATTATTTTTAACAAGTATAATAGTATTGATATCAGAGTAAGAATTATTTTTGTTGTTTGTGTACCAAGGTTGTGTGCTTGATATGAAATAACTTTTTAAGGACTGTAACTTAAGAGTGGTGAAAAAATTAAGATGTTGACACTCCGGGCGGATAATTTAAGAACAATAATTTTAAAAGTCACAAATATAGGTCAAAATCTAAAACCAAGCCGAGCTAATTGGCTTGAATTCCGATTGAATTGGGTTGGTTCGAACTGATTTGTCCTGAATTTGTTATTTTTAAAAGTTATTATCCTTCAATTGTTATCTTGAAGAGTTATGATCTTCATATTGCAAGTTCGAAGAGTTACAACCCTCATTTTGTCACCCTCAAGTTATGGTCCTAAAAAAATTATTTGCCTACTTGATTGGATCTTTTTAATTAAGTCAATTTGTTGTTGTTTTTTTTAATCAATTTTAACAACAATATAATATATTGTTATTTTATCGAATATTCATTATTCAATGCGGATGTTAATGTTTAAATATGTGTTAGAAAATTGATTTAGTACATAATGATATGAAATACTATACATGTATTGTATCAAATCAATTACAAAATTGTTATCATTAATTATTCAAAAACTAATGTAAATTGTTTGGATCTTTTGTATATTGCTATTTTTTCCAAGAAATTGTGAAACATTTTACATAAGTATATATTTAAAATTGTTTCGTAATTACTGTAACTTTATTAGTAATTGATGTTATAACTTATAACTATTGATCATAGAAGATGCATATTCTAATGTCTTTCGTAGTTATTAAATATTATATTGTAAATAATTTTAAATTTACAGGTTTAGGTTATATTTACGATTTATATAAGATACATCATTTGATTAAAATGAGCTGATGGTAAGAATTATAAAATAATTTATTATTATTTATAAATATCTATTATATAATAAAAATAAGAAAAAACTTGTGTGAGATGGCCTTGTTGGGAAAATAGGGGTGCCCGGAATCTATTCGGGATGAACTTTAAATACGAATTTAAATACAATTATTACTAGCATGAATTAATCCTAATTAATTCAAATAATAATTCCAACAACTAATTATCATCATGCATGTTAAATTAATTTCACATATTTAACTAGGCGGAATTAAACAAGTAAATATGCGATTAACGTACCTCTCGTAGTTTTGGCCTTTGGATATACGAGACACTTGTAATCTCGTTCTATGAACCCAAAGCCTTCTCAAGTATTTCCCTTTTCACCTCACTTGATCGCCGGTGGGAGACACTTTCAAGCAATTTAATAAACTAAGGAAAAAAAAATATCTATGCTTCTTGATTTTTTCAACACATAGAATTATGTCTTTGGGGATGAAATAATCATCCCCTATTTATAAACATAGTGACCGATTTTTTTAAGGAATATTGGGCCTTGGAAAAAATCTTTTCTTAGACTCTAAGAAATCTTGAATATATCTCATATATTCTTTTCTCCACAATAAAATATTCCACAAAAATCTCACTTACTTTATAAATAAGCTATTTTTGAAAATTTATGAATTAAGAATACAAGATTTGGATCTTCTTGAATATATGAGATAATCTTGTATTCCAAGAATACTTATCCTCCATAATATCTTTTCAAGAAAATCAACAAGATCTTTTCTTGCTCCATATTAACTAATTTTCGAAATTAATGAAAAAAAATCAACATAAATATTTCTTTTTATTTTAATCACCTTATCATTATTGGGCTACTTAATGGGCTACTTGAGGGGCCTTAAGGAGAATTAAGATTGGACCTCATAATGGACTTCTGAATTTCAATATTGAGCCACAATATAATTCAGCCCATTAATATTAATTATTACCACTAATAAATTAATATTGCACTATCCATCTTAATCCATATTACGATAATATGGGCTCCCGGTTATTATTTCCCGCGTTTAAGATTATCAAGTCCATTAATTAATTAAGCTTCTGAATAGCTCTAAATTAATTAACATCTTTCACCTTGGAGTAAAGACAACTCAACATTATTATTCGTACCGAAGAAACTAATTCTTCACTTGCAAGATTTGGTACAATAAAACTTCTGAGCCCACCAAGGGGACTAATCACACGAGCCGTACTCGCACGCGTTTTTCCGTATTAAATCTTAGCAACCGTCGTATGATTAATATTACTGCCCAAGACACAAAGTTCGAAGTCGCAATGATTCTCACCCAACATGAATCAAAGCAGTAACCATTAAGCACACACGGTTCTATTTAAGTGACGGAGATTAAGAAATCAACAACCACTGAGGTCTAATTCTTCACCTTTCAGAACAGAAGAATTTCTCCTCGCTGTAGGACCTCTTCAACACATACTAAATGTGCTAGTGCAATCTCTTGGTCAAGACAGACCAATCTGAGCCTTACACATCGACCTTTCACGGCGGATTGTTCAATTCCACCTAGGCCGTGAAAATGTACGTTTAGTTACAAGTAAACTGTTAATGTTGTCTTCCGTGATCGGGTATCACCACATTAACTACTATGTAACACGTACTATATATTGAACGGTTTGCAATAGAAATTCAACATTCAATCATAACTAAAACAAATGTGATAAAAGAATTATTCTCATAAAACGAGTGTTTGATACACGAGTTATACAAAGTAAAAGCATACTTTCACGTATAACTCCAACAATCTCCCACTTATACTTAAAGTCTGCTTTTAGTATACATCACGCATGTCTTAGTGTAGTAGCTCTACGTGACATCTCATGTCAACCTACACTAACCTAATAATTCCTCCCACTTATACTTAAAGCAGATTGGCAATAGTCTTGACTCTCATTCCATCCACATGTCTCTCGAATGTACTCTGAGGCAGACCCTTTGTGAATGGATCCGCTAGGTTGTCACCCGACGCTATCTTTGTCACCTCTATATCTCCTCTCTTAACGATTTCTCGTATCAGATGGTACTTTCTTTCTATGTGTTTGCTGGCCTTGTGGGCTCTCGGTTCCTTTGAATTTGCAACTGCTCCGGCATTGTCACAAAAGACAGTTATCTTGTCGGGCAAATTCGGAACAACATCCAAGTCCACTAAGAAGTTCTTGAGCCAAACTGCCTCTTTCGCTGCTTCACAAGCAGCTACATACTCGGCTTCCATGGTCGAATCGGCGATGCATTTCTGCTTAACGCTTCTCCATGAAATGGCTCCTCCTCCCATGCAAAACACACTACCCGAGGTTGACTTTCTTGAGTCTATGTCTGATTGGAAATCCGAGTCCGTGTATCCTACGGGAACTAGACTATCTGACTGGTAAATCAGCATCCGCTCCCGAGTTCTTTTCAGATACCTCAAGATGCACTTTACGGCAGTCCAATGGTCTTTCCCGGGATTACTTTGATATCTTGCCACCATGCCCACGGCAAAGCAGATATCCGGTCTCGTACACAGCATTGCATACATAAGGATTCCTACGGCCGAAGCGTATGGAACACCTTTCATGTCATCTATCTCCGCTTGCGTCTTAGGGCTCATTTCTTTTGATAGATGGATTTCGTGCCTAAAAGGTACAAAACCTTTCTTGGAATCTTGCATGCTGAAACGCTTCAAAACAGTGTCAATGTATGAAGCTTGCGATAAGCCCAACATCCACTTCTTGCGATCGCGAGTGATTTTGATCCCAAGGATGTGACCGGCTTCCCCTAAGTCCTTCATATCAAATTGTTTTGACAGCCATACCTTTACGTCTGACAATACCTTTACATTGTTTCCAATGAGCAGAATATCGTCTACGTATAATACTAAGAATACCACCGCAGTTCCGTCACGTTTCTTATACACACAACTTTCGAACTCGTTTTGATCAAACCCATAAGACTTAATCACTTGATCAAAATACTGGTTCCAAGTACGCGATGCTTGCTTAAGTCCGTAAATGGATCTCTTGAGCTTGCATACGAGATTCTCTTGGCCTTTTTCAATGAAACCTTTGGGCTGTTGCATATAGATATCTATGCCGTCAAGACTTCCGTTAAGGAAAGCCGTCTTGACATCCATTTGCCAGATCTCGTAATCTAGGTGCGCAGCGATCGACAAGAGAATACGGATGGACTTAAGCATAGCTACAGGCGAAAAGGTTTCCTCATAATCGATCCCTTCTTTCTGAGTATACCCTTTGGCCACAAGCCTTGCTTTGAAGGTTTCAACCCTTCCGTCCGGTCCTCTTTTTCTCTTGTACACCCACTTGCATCCAATGGGCTCTACCCCATTAGGTGGATCAACCAACTCCCACACTTGATTATAATCCATCGAACCCACCTCGATTTCCATTGTGGTTTGCCACACTTCCGCGTCTTTGTCTTGGATTGCCTCGTCGTACGTTCATGGGTCTGATTCATCGCCGGGAATCAAATCCGAAGATTTCTCCAATTCCCATGAATCTCTCGGGTTGCCTTGCAATCCTCCCACTACGACGGGGTTCCGGTTGTGAAAGTATGACGTGTGGTATATCATCTTGTATACTTGGTATAGGAGTTTGCCCTCTTAACTCGTCTAAGGTAATCTCACTTCTGGGCTTTCTTTTGTTCATATAGTCTTCCTCCAAGAATTTAAAGTGCGAACTAATCACGGTCTTTTAATCCTTGAGACTATAGAACATACACCCTTTCGTTCCCATGGGATATCCTATAAACAACCTTAATTCCGAACATGGATCCAATTTACCGGCTTCCTTGTCTAGCACGTATGTCGGACAACCCCAAATCTGCAAGTGTCTTAGACTGGGCTTGCGCCCCGGTCCACAATTCCATTGGGGTTTTAGGAACCGATTTGGATGGCACCAAGTTTAGAATGTAAGTCATTGTTTCCAAGGCGTTACCCCAAAACGACTTGGGTAAATCCGAATAACTCATCATGGATCTGACTATTTCTAAAAGAGTCTGGCTCCTTCGTTCCTCCACACCGTTCTATTGAGGGGTTCCCGATGTGGTCAACAGGGATACAATCCTTTCTTCCGATAGGTAGTTCAAGAATTCATTGCTAAGGTATTCGCCTCCACGAACAAATCGTAGAGACTTGACACTTCTTTCCTTATGCATCATAAGGTAGATGTATCCGTATCTTGAGTAATCATCAAATTACTCATACCTCTTCTTGCTATGATTTTCATTGAACCACACATATCGGTATGAACGAGTTCTAACACTTCCGTAGTTCTATTCCCCTTTGCTCCAAATGCCCTCTTGGTCATTTTACCCTCTAAACAGGATTCACAAGTTGGAAACGGTTCGACTTGGAATGATTCCAAGGATCCGTCTTTCACCAATCTCTCTATCCACTTTAGATTAATATGACCTAGTCTAAGATGCCATAGAAGTGTTTCGTTCATCTCCGAAGAACGCTTTCTTTTATTACTCGAAATAATCGATGTGTTATTAGATTCAATTTTGTGAGTGGTGTGCCCAAATAATGGTATAAAGATCATCCATTAAAGTTCCGGAACGGATAAACTCATCGTTTCAAGCAATAATAACATCCTTATTAAAAGAAACTGAGTATCCATTCAAACAGTTTAGAAACTGAAGGTTGAGTTCTTTCTAAACTAGGAACATGAGGAACGTCTCTCAAGACCATAACTCTATCTTCACAAGATAGGCGCACTTCTCCCACTGCTTCAGCTGCCACTCTCGTAGCATTGCCCGATGTGATGGGGATCTCACTTCCGTTAAGTCGTCGGGTTAGCTTAAACCCATGAAACAAATGTGATCAGTAGCTCTCGTATCCACTATCCACGAATAGACAGCATACGCCACTTCACAAGTTTCGACGACTAAGGTGTGTGAATTACCTAACTTTCCAAGCCTCTTAGGCTTGGAACAGGCAGACCTCCATTGTCCTCTCTCACCGCAACTAAAACACTTCCCCTTCGATGCTTGCCTTTGCATTTGCCTTTCGCAACAATTGGATTTGCTTGGATCCGGCCTTTGGTTCTCTTCCTCTTTTTCCCTCCATTGGGACCAAAAGAGGTAGACGAACCATTAGCCACCATAGCACTAGACTGGTGCTCCATTATCACCTCCACCGAAACTAAAGCTTGCAAGAGCTCGGGCAAACGACTTGTCCGTTCATTCATCTGACAGTTCAGATGAAACTACTCAAAGCTTCTCAGTAGGGAATGGTATATGAAATCAATCAAAATCCGCACCAAGTACTTCCAACTTGTTAAGGTATGCCATTATCTTGAGAACGTGCTCCCTCACGGGCGTTCCTTCCACCATTTCCAACTTGACCGAGTCATGTTTGGTGAACTGATTAGTCATGGGATTCTGATGTGAAAACATCTCTTCAAGGTGTTCCATGATTTCAACAGCGGATACAATGTCTTCATGAACGCGCCTCAAATCCTCAGACAGAAATGTCAAGATGATGCACTTCATTCATTGTCACGCTTCCGATCATAAACTGTCTCTTCCCATTGCTTGACTTATCATTAGGCTTGCCGGGTATATTAACATAAATAACCCAATTGTGTTTTCGTGCAGTAAGGACAAATTTTAAAAAAACATTTCAAATCGATATAATTCTCTCCAAAAAGTTTATTAACTTTAAGTATATTAAACAGTGGATTAAAAGGTTGCGACATGATGAAATGAGAATAAAACATACATTCATATCAATATCTAGAAAAATATAAAATTATCACATAATTCGATCACATCAATTATATTGAAACCTTAAAACAATATAATCATGCATCAGTCAACATCTCGAAACAATTTAAATGCGCCACGAGGGGTGGTCTATACATTTAAACACATTCAAGCGGATTACAAACTTAAAGTTACAAATCCTTAATTCAAAATTAATAGTTGGCTCTCACTTTGACCACATAGAAACTGACAGGGACTCCGAGGGGAGTAAGTTAATATCAATTTCCTATGCCTAAGTAATAACCATAATTAAATACAGGATTATTATTTCGCTTTGAGCAAGCCACTCGTGGTGAGGGTCAATACCGCCACTAGTAATAATCCACAATCATCCTTTCGGAATTTATTCATGTGAAATCCGTTCTTTTGGCCGATCCGAGGGGTGAAATGTATTCCAAAAGAACTTCACACATAAATAAATTATGGAGGCCAAAATAATCCAATTTTAATATCCGGAATAAAATTGCGATTATAAAAACATACTTAGTAATTTTCGAAAGTAAGGTTTTTCTTGGACAATTAAATTCATGCAAACACATATTAACAAATAATAAAAATTGCACGAAATAAAACATCCATCAAAACAAAATTAAACACATTGGAGCACTCAATTCCAATTGTCACGGTTTAATTTCTTCACGTCTTGATGCGAAGAATCGTCCCTGTTGCTTTCTGACGTTCGTCTCGACGTGCTCCCACTCGAACAACAACACTTCTTCAAAAAACAGCATCGTTTGGGGTTCGGGACGACGTTTAAAATCACACGAAAAAAAAACACGAACCGAAAAAATTCCACGGCCTGAGATACAGCGCGCATCGGCCCACGAAGTGGGCCCGCGAGCTTCCCGGCCCGAGAAGCGCCGAAACGCTGCCCGAAGCGCGCCGAAGCGCAGCCTCGAGGCGCACCCGAGGCACCCCGAGGCGCTGCAGCCCGCGCCCAAGGCGCGCGCACGCGTGCGCGCGGCGTCGTGCACCCGTTGCGCACGGCGTGCGCCGTGCACCCTCGTGCGCCGTTTTTTTCGCCGTTCGTCCTCGTTTTCTTCACCCCTTGCATGATTTTACGTCCATACACGCGCCACGCTTGTATGCGTCGTCCGGGTACGCCGTTTTTAATTCTTCGTTCTTCGTCACGATCCGGTTACAATTTATTTTTACAAAAAAAATAAATACTAGATCTAGACTAGTCTATTACAATGATCGAAGCAAAATAAAAACAACTAATCTACTCGTGGATTTTCTCACGAGAAAAACGAATTCGAACGAATCGAATTAAAAAATAATTAATTTACACGCATGAAATTAACAACATTAAAACCATGACAATTGGATACCTGCAAAAAAGATCTAACAATTCTACTATCCAATTTCAATTTAATGTCTAACAATTTAAATTCCAATTTAAAATTCAGAGCCCGAAACCGTGGCTCTGATACCAGTTGTTGGGAAAATAGGGGTGCCCGGAATCTATTCGGGATGAACTTTAAATACGAATTTAAATACAATTATTACTAGCATGAATTAATCCTAATTAATTCAAATAATAATTCCAACAACTAATTATCATCATGCATGTTAAATTAATTTCAAATATTTAACTAGGCGGAATTAAACAAGTAAATATGCGATTAACGTACCTCTCGTAGTTTTGGCCTTTGGATATACGAGACACTTGTAATCTCGTTCTATCAACCCAAAGTCTTCTCAAGTATTTCCCTTTTCACCTCACTTGATCGCCGGTGGGAGACGCTTTCAAGCAATTTAATAAACTAAGGAAAAAAAAATATCTATGCTTCTTGATTTTTTCAACACATAGAATTATGTCTTTGGGGATGAAATAATCATCCCCTATTTATAAACATAGTGACCGATTTTTTTAAGGAATATTGGGCCTTGGAAAAAATCTTTTCTTAGACTCTAAGAAATCTTGAATATATCTCATATATTCTTTTCTCCACAATAAAATATTCCACAAAAATCTCACTTACTTTATAAATAAGCTATTTTCGAAAATTTATGAATTAAGAATACAAGATTTGGATCTTCTTGAATATATGAGATAATCTTGTATTCCAAGAATACTTATCCTCCATAATATCTTTTCAAGAAAATCAACAAGATCTTTTCTTGCTCCATATTAACTAATTTTCGAAATTAATGAAAAAAAATCAACATAAATATTTCTTTTTATTTTAATCACCATATCATTATTGGGCTACTTAATGGGCTACTTGAGGGGCCTTAAGGAGAATTAAGATTGGACCTCCTAATGGACTTCTGAATTTCAATATTGAGCCCCAATATAATTCAGCCCCAATATAATTCAGCCCATTAATATTAATTATTACCACTAATAAATTAATATTGCACTATCCATCTTAATCCATATTACGATAATATGGGCTCCCGGTTATTATTTCCCGCGTTTAAGATTATCAAGTCCATTAATTAATTAAGCTTCTGAATAACTCTAAATTAATTAACATCTTTCACCTTGGAGTAAAGACAGCTCAACATTATTATTCGTACCGAAGAAACTAATTCTTCACTTGCAAGATTTGGTACAATAAAACTTCTGAGCCCACCAAGGGGACTAATCACACGAGCCGTACTCGCACGCGTTTCTCCGTATTAAATCTTAGCAACCGTCGTATGATTAATATTACTGCCCAAGACACAAAGTTCGAAGTCGCAATGATTCTCACCCAACATGAATCAAAGCAGTAACCATTAAGCACACACGGTTCTATTTAAGTGACGGAGATTAAGAAATCAACAACCACTGAGGTCTAATTCTTCACCTTTCAGAACAGAAGAATTTTTCCTCGCTGTAGGACCTCTTCAACACATACTAAATGTGCTAGTGCAATCTCTTGGTCAAGACAGACCAATCTGAGCCTTACACATCGACCTTTCACGGCGGATTGTTCAATTCCACCTAGGCCGTGAAAATGTACGTTTAGTTACAAGTAAACTGTTAATGTTGTCTTCCGTGATCGGGTATCACCACATTAACTACTATGTAACACGTACTATATATTGAACGGTTTGCAATAGAAATTCAACATTCAATCATAACTAAAACAAATGTGATAAAAGAATTATTCTCATAAAACGAGTGTTTGATACACGAGTTATACAAAGTAAAAGCATACTTTCACGTATAACTCCAACAGGCCTCACGGTGAGACGGTTCACAAAAGTAGCGCAAAATAACACACATCTCTTCTAAAATGTCAATACATCATGCTCAACTTATGACCCATCTCACACAAGACCTACTCTAAAAATAAATACCTTTTCATATTAAACTTACGTATAATTAGATAAGGTTGTATTAAAAAAATTGTGATAAACCATTGTCCGAAGAAATTGTGACATTTGTTAAACATAAAAAGATATAAGGAATTATATTATTATATTAGTAATGACAATGACTTCCGCGTGAAGTGCGGGTAGAGATTTTAGTTTAAAAAAAGAGAATAGTTTTTTAAGTAGTTTAAAAAAAGTGATTAACGTTTTTTAATTATTTGTAGAGTGTCATCTCATTCTTTTAACCAGATTTTTTTTTTCAAATATTCAATAAGTCATAAATTACTTTTATGTGTTTGATCTTGACATTTAATTTTTTTTCTTTTTAAAAGAAGACGTATTATTTAAAAAAATTGTTATATTGTAGATTATTATTTAAAGTATTTAAACTATAGCTTAATATTGCGTGAGATTGTCTCGTGAAACTAGATAATAAAAATTTAAATACATCTGTGTTCTAATGTTTGTGTGATAGGTCCAATTTATATCTTATGCCAAGAGTAAATTTTATATGAAAATAGTTAATAATAAACTTATCATGAAACTGTTTTAAAATATTGAATATTATAAATGGAATATAAAAAATTTAATGAGAAGTATCATTAATTTGAGTTTAAGAAAAACATTAGGTATATCTTTTTAATTTTTTTTTTTTTGTAGATTTTTAGTTTTATAATTAAAATTTGATAATTATTAGAGTTTAAACAATGTACCAAATTCCGTCCGTGTGAAGCACGGGTTGTACGACCACTAGTATTAAATAAGATATCAAAGGTAAAATAAAAAAAAGCTGTGATTTATTTTGGAGATACAATATGCAATTATGATAGTTACTTAAAACCTAAAAGTGAAAATCACTTTTTTTGTTTAAATAAAATTTGTTTTCTTTTTCTTTTTAACCTCAAAAATACAATCCTCGCATGATTTGTCAATTTCACAATAAATTAAATAACCAATTTGGTCTACTAGCGAAACAAAACGACTGATTAGATTGGTTTATTTAATATGGTAATGCTAATTAATGAGCGAGCGTGACATTTGATTTAAATATCCTTCACTAAAGTAATATATTAATAGCGCGTAAAAGCACGTACCAAGTATAATTAATTAGAAAGAATCAACCTAAAATGTGGCTGGCATTCGAAAACCAGGGCCCCACTTCAACCGCGTATATGTGTTTTTGAAGTTGTTTGAATTATCTGTGTTTCCAAAAAAAAAAAAAAAAAAGTTGTTTGAAATTATCTAATGATGATGATGGGGTATTACTTTAATTTTAATGGTTAGAATACACTTAATGATCAATTTACCATACTTGAGGTGGTATGCACTTCGTTTAACTTAAGAGAATTAAAAGATTTTTTTAGTAATTATTATTTTTATATATAAATGTGTTCAAATTGTGAAATTAAAAAACACGTCATAAAAAATATGAGTAATAGTTGGTGAATTTGGTGCATGTTCAAAAAAATAACTAATATTATGTATTTTAACATTTAATACTAATCATATTACAACAAAATATATGAGACAGACTCATATATTAGATGTGATACTTTTACGATACTAAGTATTACAAAAACCTGCAAAATATCGCATTTGAGTATGAAAACATTTTTTTTTTTTTTTTTTACAAGCATTGCTCTATACGTATTGTCACAAATTTTAGTTTGGCGGCTCATTTTATAGTTATGTTTGATGAAGCCATGTATTCCACTTGGGGGTGGGGGACCCTTTAATATGTTGCATTCAAATTGACCCCATTAGACTAAATACTAGTTGAATTGCGCACATGATCTAGGAATATACTTATTTTACACCAAAAATATTTTTGCTGTGCCAATTGTTATATTTTGAGTAATCAAGTAGAGGACATTCATGGGATTTTGTAGAATGTCTAACGCTTTTCTCTACGATAGGAATGACAATATTGACACGTTTCATGGGTATTTGTCATGCCCCGAAGTATTTTGAATCAGGTTGGACCATCCCGTTTCGAGTACGGATTGGGCCAATCCCACCCCATTTTGAAAAAGAATCGGGTCTGTGTCTTATATTGGCCCCATAGGTATCTGCCCCACACATATATACATATTAAAATCATGTATATATATATATATATATTAATATATAATTAAATAGACATATTAACATGCTATATGTGTATATTTAATACAATAAAAATAGATTAAGGGAATTGAACTTGATATTTCATCTTTTTTTAATTAACTTTTAATACATTTTAGTCTTTGATTGTGTCTATTTATTTTTTGTTTTGTACTGTAAATCAAATTATTATTTCTGACATGTCTTCAGTTTATGATTTTATCATATGCTAACAGAACATGCTTTTATTATGGTATAGGTATGGTAGTAGACTATTTTGGGGTTTTGGCCTGGACCCACATGAGACACTATAAATGTATAATATTGTAAAATATTATCATTAAATATCATCAATATTCATATCCATTGGATGATACTGATGACTCCTGATTGGTAATTTATCTTTGTTAAAAATAAAAGTACTATCTAAGAAAATTGTTCTCAAATATGTCATGCCGAAACACAACACTGAATGAGGATGAGACTTACGTACTATGTTCCATAAACATCATGCACTTCACTGATAAATAATGAGTTAATAAAAACAACACAACCTACTAAAATATGAAGATCATTATAATACTGAACGGTAAATGAATCATTACATACAAGCCTCAATCTGCTGATTGCAATATAGATTATGCTCAAAATGACAATGAATTTACTAATGTGTTAAAATAACAATGCAACCAAACATAAAATTGTAAACAAAAAAATGTTAATATAACTATAAAATTTCTAACAAAATTTTTTGTAGTAGGAATTGCCTACGGATATGCCTACAATAGTTTCTAATTATATAGATATTTTTATTCTTTATCTACAAATAAATTTTGCATACGAAATTTTCATTGACAAATTGTACGTGGGTAAATTTTTGTAGACAAATCACTTCTAGATAATTAACACCTACAAATTTCATTTCGTAGACAAATTGCTTGTAGGTTGAAGAATGAAGTGACTATATGATTAAAAAAAATTGTAGACAAGTCGTAGACAATTCTACGACGAATTTTTTTAATAGGAAAATTCTGTAGGCGATTCTAATTTCATAGGTAATCTTATTTTTTTAATAGTTTAATATGTATGTCCAAAATTATTTAGCATATATTTCTAATATATATATATATATATATATATATATATATATATATATATATTAAAACTTTATTACTCAAAATACATTAAATTTATAAATATATTATCTTAAAATGGAAATTAGCAATTTATTATATTTATGCAAACATATCTTTTACACATATTTTATGTATGATATCTTGCACTAGTTTTATAATAGAGTATGAGATCATATTTGAGGGGGGTTTGATAGAGATGTTTCAAAGATTTTAGATAGTATTATGTTTGTTCTGAAATGTTTAAATACCTTATTTTTAGTTTATCTTATAAAAGTTTACATACTTCCAAAATATATATACATCACAATTACAGTTTTTCTTTTAATTTTATGCCCAAAAAACACCGCAAATTTTTGAGGAATGGATGTAATATCAAATTTTCTTCATGGAAATGGTCGAAGAAACATTTCCCTTTCTTATTCTGATACTCTCTTGAATTGGTTGCCTTCTCCTTGTATTTACTCTCAATTTTTGTGTCCAACAAACTATGTCTTTTTTTTTTCTTGGTAAGGAAGATTTTGAGAATTTCTTCCCATATCACAGAGGGTATGTTTTTTTTTTTTTTTTTTTAAATTTGGATTTGAATTTTGTATTTTAAAATTTATTTTAGTTTAAGTTTTAAAATCAGATTTTTAAAATTCTAATTCTACCACCCTATAAAAAATCTATACATCATCCTTTACCTTTTTACATTATAAAGTTAAAAACTATTCTACCCAAAATCCATAAAGAATACAGATTCTAAAATTTCCCGAAATTTCAAAATCCAATTTAAAAAATCACTTAAAAATCATAAAAGAACATTACCTACGAGTTTTACCAGCTCGGCTCTGCTCCGGAGCGGAGGCTTAAAAAAGAAATAAAAAATATTCAGATTTGCAATAATGAGCTAATAGCAAGGGCAATTATGGAATTAGGACTTTTATTAAACTTTTAACTGTTGTGTAATTTGTAAGATAATTGTATTTATTAAAATTAATAAAAAGAAAAAGATCAAATCCCGAACAACGTGGGACAGAAGGTAATAGACTTTCCTCTGAAATTATATGGAAAATGAAAAATCCGTTTACTTAGTAGAGCAAAAGAGGGTTTTTAAATGTTTTTATTAAAATTTTCTCTTTCTTTCATTCTTCATTCAAAGCTAAACGCCTCTCCGATTTTTCCACTTTTCATTGAAAAATCGGAACGGTGAATCTATATAAACCTCATTCTGCTGTCAGATCTTCGTCCTATTCTAGTTGATTTTTTTATTTTTTTAAATCAGTAGTTCATGTGAAGGAATTCAAAAACTTGTGCATAAGATTACCGGGATTTTTTGGTTGGAGAAATTTGTAGGTGGAAAGTGTTTCGTGATTAGATTTTTCGTTCTTCCGTAGTAGGAGATTAGTGGTGGACTGATCTGCTCTTTTGTGGACTGTTATTTCCATTTTAAAAGTTTTTTGGTTGAGGATTGGGTGTGCTGAGGGCAGATTTTGGATCGAGGGGGCTGGAGTTTCTGATCTCGTTGAAGTTGTTGCAAAATGGTAAGGAATTTGTGTTGTCTTCGCTGATTATGTTGTGTTTTGTGGAATGATTCTTTTGTTTTGTTGGAGTCCTGAGTTGATCTGATGTTCATTTAATCTGGAATCTTGTGTTTTTATTTATATTCTTATGAATATACACTCTGCTATTTAAGTGAATGTAAACGATGATCTACTGTTGCTTCTAACAATGCCAATTTGTTTGTGTGTGAGATTGTGTTATTATGGTTGCATTTGTGGTTCGACGTCATCAATTAATGAAATAGATGGTGTGGACTGTTTTTGACTAGGGGAATTCTCTTTCTTATTTGGTAAATTTAAAATTTGAGGAGTGCCATTGCTGGTTTTCGAAAATGTTTATTACGGATGTTTTTTTGTTGATTTTGATGTTTTTTTTTGTTAATTCTAGATGTGCATTTTTTTTTTCATCCTTCTTTTGACACTTCCTAGTTAATCTACATTCAACTGATAAGATGATTATATAATTAATCAATCAAAAGCTTGTTCATTCTATACATCTTCAATTTGTAGCATTTAAATTAACTTGTTGATTGTTCAATGATGGACACCCATTATAATCTGATAGAGACTCACATTCATACAATATGAAGTTGATTACCTGGAGTTGTGTCGCGTTATCCATTTTGATACCAAAATGTTTAGGCTTCATGAAACTTGTAAACTATAATTTATTCAGCTGTGGAACTGGCATTTTAAAGTTAAGTGTGGAGTTCCATGGGTCAATTTTTTCAATTTTCAACACTATGAACACACAGTAATTGAGCTGGGCTTCTCTCCGGGATTTTGGTATACATCTCATGGGGCTCATTATTAATAGTTACGCTGTTAAACTTTTGCAGGTTGCTTTAGTTTCTTTAGCAGTTGGCTCAATTGTTTGGGTGGAGGATCCTGATGTAGCGTGGATAGACGGAGAAATTGTATCAGTCAATGGTGAAGACATCAAAGTCCTATGTACATCAGGGAAGACGGTCAGTTTCATCTTCACTTGTGGAAAATGCCTTTTGATTATTATCCGCTCCAAATGTTTTATTTCAGGAAAAAAAAAGCCAAGAACCGATACCATCGTTGCATTTCAACTTGTTCTCATTACTTTAAATCTTTAATTACGTTGTTTTTACACCAGGACTATAAACTTGTATGTCCTCTTTTGATGCCCCCCACGTAGTAGTGCATTTAAGAATTTGAATGGACCCTCTTTCTGTGCATTTTCTGCAGATTGTGGCTAAGGCTTCCAATGTATATCCCAAGGATTCAGATTTCCCACCTTGCGGAGTGGATGATATGACAAAGTTAGCGTATTTGCATGAACCCGGAGTTCTATATAATTTAAAATGTAGATATGATATCAATGAGATATATGTAAGTTCAGTGTTTCTTATTCATCATATCTAGTTTTTCTCTTCAACTCTACCATGCTTATCAAATATCACTGGAGCCATTTATCTCACCCTTTTATTTTTCAGACTTACACTGGAAATATATTGATTGCTGTGAATCCTTTTCAAAGATTGCCTCATCTCTATAATAATCATATGATGGCTCAATATAAAGGAGCAGCCTTTGGTGAGCTGAGTCCACACCCATTTGCTGTTGCAGATGCTGCATACAGGCATGTATTGCCTTTGGTTGATGACTATTTCCTCATACATATATGTCATTACTAAGAAGACCGTTTTGTGGTCACAGGCTTATGATGAATGAAGGAATAAGTCAGTCAATTTTAGTCAGTGGTGAGAGTGGGGCAGGTAAAACAGAAAGCACTAAATCGTTGATGCAATATCTTGCTTACATGGGGGGAAGAGCTGCATCAGGGGGGAGGACAGTTGAGCAACAGGTTCTTGAGGTAATACATGCTTTATAGTTTAAGTTAGTATGATTCTGGAATTTTAACTGATATGTTGCTTAATGTAATATGGTGATCTTTGTTGCAGTCAAATCCTGTTCTTGAGGCATTTGGTAATGCAAAGACTGTGAGAAATAACAATTCGAGGTTGGATCTTATTTGTAAACTATTTTGTGCATAGTATCTGCGCCTTGTATACTGGGAGTTTAACTTTATGTATCAATGCAACTAATTTACAAATGATGATGATTGTAGTCGTTTCGGTAAGTTTGTCGAGATTCAGTTTGATCAAGCGGGTAGGATCTCCGGGGCTGCCATCAGAACGTACTTGCTCGAAAGATCTCGTGTTTGTCAATTGTCTGATCCTGAGAGAAACTATCATTGTTTCTATATGCTTTGCGCTGCACCTCCAGAGGTAACTGGATTTCCGATCTCTTAAACTGGAGCGTTGCTTTTTTGTGTTTTTGAATTTGAGAAACCAGGAACCTCTCTCTCTCTGAATTTTGAATCCTAATTGTTTCCCTTTCATTCTCAGGAGGTTAAAAAATACAAGCTGGGAAACCCAAGAACATTTCATTATTTGAACCAGACGAATTGCTATGAACTTGATGGGATTAATGATGCCAAAGAGTATATAGCGACAAGAAAAGCAATGGATACTGTGGGAATCAGTGTTGAGGAACAGGTATTAACTTGAGTGGTTAAAAACTAATAAACTGCTTCCTACTCTTGTTAACTCCCTCTTTTTTCAGGATGCAATATTTCGAGTTATTGCTGCAATCCTTCATCTTGGGAACATTGAATTTGCGAAGGGAAAAGAAATGGATTCATCCATGCCTAAAGATGACAAATCTTGGTTTCATTTAAAAACAGCAGCGGAGCTTTTCATGTAATTCATTTTACTGGGGCATACTTTAAATTGTTGACAAGTGTTGTGCCACTGCTCTATATTTCTTAACGAATCAGGATTTTTCTTCTTTAAAAAACTTCAGCATTTTGCAGGTGTGATGAGAAGGCTTTAGAGGACTCACTCTGCAAACGTATAATTGTGACCCGTGATGAAACCATCACCAAAGAGTTGGATCCAGAGACTGCTGCTTCAACTAGGGATGCTTTGGCTAGAACTGTGTACTCAAGGCTGTTTGACTGGTAAGCTTGCATCAGTGAGCATTCATTGCTGAAATAGTTTTTTCCACTTGCTCGCATTTTGCTAAAATGATGCTTACTGTCTTTTTACCACAATCCGCAGGCTTGTGGATAAGATCAATAATTCAATTGGTCAAGATCCTAATTCGAAAAGTTTAATCGGGGTCCTGGATATCTATGGATTTGAGAGTTTCAAGACTAACAGGTGCTTAACTGGTATGCTGTGTCTTCGTTGAATCATTGTTGGCATGATCTGCTTTGTTTCGCTCGATTGAACTGTTATTTCTCACAAGCCGAATAGACATGTTTTGTTTGCCTCTTTAAGGTTGTTTGGGTATGCACTAAACATTGGTTGACTTTTGTCGCCTGCTGGCCTCTCCCTCCCTCCCTCTTGTTTGAAGGTAGTTTGTGTGAAGTGACGAATTCGTCCCTTCTCGTCTATAGTTACTTAGGCTGCATTCCCATCTGGAATTGCATTTACTTTCTGGAAATAAAATAAAACTAATTCAATATAAGATTAACCTGGAGCAGAGTCTTGCATGAAACAGATCAAATCTCATCTCTGCCTTTTAGCTTCTTTATTGATTAATAGTTCCTCGTGCAATTTAGAACCTGGAATCCAGCACTGTAATTGGTTCTCTGTACTGCTTAGAGCTGTAGCGTCTAATTTCAAACCCCCATTCATTCTATCAGTGTCTCTGAACATGTTTTCCAGAGCTTATGCAACAAAAGTGTATGCTGGAAGAAATTAGATATATTGTCTACAACCTCTTCAAAATCATGGAACAAACACAATAAGTTTAGCTATTCATGTATAATCACTTCATATCTTCCTTTCTTGTTTTTGACAGCATTCCTGGTAATATGTTGCTACACACCAGCTTTTCTCACTATGCTATTAATCATTTTATATGGTCATTTTTTTGGGTGGGTGGGTGGGGTGGGTGGGGTTGTGAAACATAGGTGTTAAAAAGATTCTGATGCTCAATCGTATTCATCATTTACACACATGGCTGGGTTCTTTGGTTGAAGTGTTCTGCTTCCTTGTGTGAAAGCGTTGTTAAAGCTTTTTATATTGCTCATAATGTGTAATCTGTTGAGTTAACATATTCCAACAAAGCTCTTATCGCTACTACCACGATGATGTCATTACATGATGCTTAGTTTTGAGTTTTATAAAATTTATTCAGTTGCTTGACCTTAGTATTTCTTTGACATTGATGTGAATTACTGCAGCTATTTTCTCAGTTCCTAAATCTTAATTTTTGGAATGTTTGCATCTCTACAGTTTTGAACAATTTTGCATTAACTTGACTAATGAGAAGCTTCAGCAGCACTTCAATCAGGTATCAAACTTTTTAATTGTCCATTCTTTTTTGGGTTTCCCCCCCTTTTTTGGATGAATCTATCTCTTTTGACTTTTTTTGATTCTCTTCAAATTGTTCTCCAGCACGTTTTCAAAATGGAGCAAGAGGAGTACACTAGAGAAGAAATCAATTGGAGCTACATTGAATTCATTGACAATCAAGATGTTCTAGATCTAATTGAAAAGGTTATATTGATTATGCTGCAGCTACACACTGTTTTAGTTTTTAACTGTTATAATGCTTGCTTATGAACAACTACATACATTCATCTTTTCTTAATTGTGGCTTTTAGGTATTCATTTTCTCCTCTTGTACTTATCAATAGATTGGGCTGTATGATATGTTAGCATCACACTACCAGTCTTCAGGCAGAAATGTGTTTATATCTATAACTTACTAAGATTATTTCTTAAGGAGTAGGATTTGGAATTCGTTATCAATTTTTTTTTAGTCATGAAATGCTGTTTTATTTTTGCCTAGCAACTCTGATACTGGCGGTAGATCTCCGCACTATGCATTTTTATTTTGGTATTCTGTTGCTCATCTGAAACTTTTCTTTCTAATATTAAATGTCTTATGAACTTTTCAGAAACCAGGTGGTATTATTGCACTTCTCGATGAAGCTTGGTAAGCTTTTCATCCTTCAAAGGACACCCTTAACTATTATCTAGCTTGTTTACTACAAGTGATAATAATGAATTTGTGGTTCTGGCTATCTTATTGCTGTGACTCTGTTTTGTAGCATGTTTCCTCGTTCAACTCATGACACATTTGCCCAAAAGCTATACCAGACTTTTAAGAATCACAAACGCTTCAGCAAACCTAAATTAGCCCGTTCTGATTTCACTATTAATCATTATGCTGGTGATGTGAGTATCAATTTTATGATTCTTTGTATCATTTCTTTCATTAAAAGACTCAAGTGGGACTTTGCCTCAAATCTGTATTACAATAAGTTCTATATTTCAGGTAACTTATCAAACTGAGTTATTTCTGGACAAAAACAAGGATTATGTTATTGCTGAACATGTGGCACTCTTGAATGCTTCCAATTGTTTCTTTGTTTCGGGTCTGTTTCCAATATCAAATGAGGAGTCCAACAAACAGTCAAAGTTTTCTTCTATTGGTGCAAGATTTAAGGTAAGAAGTTACTTCTTTCATCAACTACGTGCTTATCCTTTCTATTTTTGACATGAAGACATGAAATTTTCATGTGATGCATCTTGCAGCAACAATTACAAGCTTTGCTTGAAACTCTGAGTTCCACCGAACCTCATTATATTCGCTGTGTGAAGCCGAACAATCTTCTGAAGCCAGCTATATTTGAGAATCAAAATGTCTTGCAACAGCTACGTTGTGGGGTAATACTTACTTTATGTTCTTTTTGGTGATTTTTTTGGCACTTTGTTTGATATTTTAATACATTTATATGTGTTTATCCAGGGTGTTATGGAAGCAATTAGGATTAGCTGTGCTGGTTATCCTACTAAAAGACCATTCATTGAATTCATAGACCGTTTTGGCATCCTAGCTCCCGAAGTTCTAGATGGAAGGTATCATAAGTTCCCATGTTTTTCTTTCTACTGCGTAAAATATATTGACCTGTAATCTTTGATTGGATTTATGATAGTACGGACGAGGTTGCTGTTTGCAAGAAACTTCTGGAGAAAGTGGGGCTTGAAGGATATCAGGTAATGAGCCATTTTAATATGGACAAAATATATTGTTTACTCTTTATGAGACCCTATTTTAGCAGTCTGAACTTGTTAACATGTGGAAGTGGTCATTTCTTTTTCTTCCTTCCTGAATATCATATTAATTTGCTCTGTGAATCTTTTTAAGGTCTCGTGGTGGTTTTCGTGATGCCCCTGGTTTGCAACTTAAATACTCTCAATACTCCATATAGTCATATATGATAATAGAAGTCATGGCATTTATGATTACTTTCTGTGTTGAACTGTTGAATTGGTCTCTGTCATAACTTTTTAAGTTGCCGCTTTCATTTTGTTAGGTATAAGCTACGTTAAGTTGCAGTATGTATCTTGTAATATATTTGTTATGCCCTCAATTTTGGTTGATTGTGCTTGTTATCACCTGATAATTAAATAAAAAACGTATAATTTGGACGAGAGACAGACTGAATTTTTTAGCCAAGTCTGGGTGTTCCTGTGTAAATTTTCGGATAGATTAGCAAGCACATGAAGTATTTGGACCTTACAGCCCTTCCTTATATTTACTTTTCATTTGCTTGTTTAATGATGTCTGCTTATACAATCAGGGTTTAAACTGCATTTATCAGCATCATATTAAACAAAAAGCGTAACACATTACTTTGTTGGGATGTATTTAACTCTTTTAGGAGGTTACAATTGCTTTCCCAGTCTTCTTCCTTTGTGAGTAATGAGTATGGTGGGGCTTAGGCCCTCAGTAAATCTCGTTCTATCTACATTCTGGTTATCTGTTGTACGGACCTTAGTGAAGATGTTATCTTTTTTGTGTGCTTTTTGGTGTCTAATTTGCTTCTCTGTTTTTGAATAAATAGCTTCATCAACCACTATTGAGCCTTATCTTGTAAAAGGGCCAATAGACTTCATTCATTACACCTCTCAATACAGAATAAAGCCATTTCTGATTCAATTTTACTTTTGTAGATTGGTAAAACAAAAGTGTTCCTAAGGGCTGGTCAGATGGCTGAGCTCGATGCTCGGAGGAGTGAGGTGTTAGGAAGATCGGCTAGCATTATCCAGAGGAAATACCGTTCTTATACGGCTCAGAAAAGTTTCACAATATTGCGTCGCGCCGCAATATTAATGCAGTCCGTTTGCAGAGGTAATTGCTTTTATTAGATATTTTTCTATGTTGACAGAATTATTACGAACCCAATTAAACAATATCTTGCTTGCGCTTGTTTATTTTCTCATCTCAGGAGAACATTCTAGGCACATTTATGAAAACATGCGGAGAGAAGCTTCTTGCCTCAGAATTCAGAGAGATTTGCGGATGCATCTTGCGCGGAAAGCGTACAAAGAGCTTTACTCATCTGCTGTTTCTGTTCAGACTGGAATGCGTGGAATGGCTGCCCGTAATGAGCTTCGCTTTAGACGTCAGACAAGAGCAGCAATTCTGATCCAGGTATTCTTCATTTTTGGTGTGTATAGAAAGCACAAAATTTTCATCCAAAAAGAGATTTTAATGGACTCTTGAATGAATGCAGAGTCATTGCCGCAAATTCTTAGCTCGTTCTGAATATAAGAATATGAGAAAAGCTGCAATCGCCACACAATGTGCATGGAGAATGAAAATTGCTCGTAAGGAATTGCGTGCATTGAAGATGGTAATTTCCCTTTCTATCTCTCGCTCCACCTGTTTGATTTTCGGAATGTTTCAATTGATCATTGGATGGTTTTATGTTCCAAGACAATGCCGTGTTTACTTTTTTGTTTCCAAATTCTACAACTTTAAAAACGTTGAGGATGATTTGGAAACAGCAATTCATACCTTTATGTTGTTTTGTAGAACTACAAATTTGTGACATCTGTAGTTCCTTTGTTAAAACTACACATTGGTTTTTTGTTAGCTGATTTTGTGCTTGTCCTTTTCGTAACTCAGGCTGCAAGAGAAACCGGTGCTCTTCAAGCTGCAAAGAACAAATTAGAGAAGCAAGTTGAAGAACTGACTTGGAGATTACAGCTGGAGAAACGAATGAGAGTAAGTTGTATATTCCGACACCTTTTCTTTTTCCTCTTTCATTTTGCTACTCTAAGCACTTATATTTAAGACACAAGCTTCTTTGTGTTAACATCTTGATGCGTAGTGGCTCATTTCTCTGAGTTTACCTGCCATTGTTGTGACTACTACCATTGTTAGAAATTGAAGCTGTCCTTCAGTTGCATTTTGTATGTCTGCAGGAGGGATGAGCCATCCCTTGTACTGCACTTTTTATCAATAATCTGGTTTCTGTTTCATATAAGAAAAACTAAAAACTTATAAGAACCTAATATTTGAGATATACCAGCAGCCAGCCCTTCATCCGAGACACAAAAAGGGAGAAAACAGTTCCCATACTTGCAGTTTCGCGTTGGAGTGGGTTTATCTTTGATTGAAGGATGAGGCCATCTTTTCTGATACATTCTGAGTCAAAAAGACTAGTTTGTAAAGCTTTTCGGGCTAGAGATGTTTAGCAGGGGTTTTATTGAACTCCTACTAGTTCTGGCATAATGTAATACAGTAATTTTATGGAGACTGCATTCTTTTAAGGACATTGGATCAGGGAAATAAAAACGATACTCTTTGTGTTGGCATTGTTAAGGAGTTGTTAACATTGAAGTAGAATTGTCTTGTCATATTTGTTGTATAAACTCTCCCTTTCCTTTTCTATTGTCCTGATCCATCCATGTGCAATCTGTGTTTGTAGTCTGACCTGGAAGAAGCAAAAACACAAGAGAACAAAAAATTGCAAACAGCTTTGCAAGAGCTTCAACTTCAGATCAAAGAAACTAAAGACGAGTTAGTGAAGGAAAGGGAAGCTGCAAAACTTGCTGCTGAGAAAGCCCCTGTAATACAGGAGATTCCGGTTGTTGACCATGAAATGATGGATAAGCTCAATGCTGAAAATGAAAAACTCAAGGTGAACTGGATACTTTCGAACTTATGTCGTTAAATTGTGATAAATGTGAGGCAAAGACATGACAATGAAGACTCTGTTCATTTCTCGTGCAGGACCTGGTAAGCTCTCTGGAAACGAAGATAGTTGAAACAGAGAAGAAATTTGAGGAGACCAGCAAGCTTAGCGAGGAGCGGTTGAAGCAAGCTCTGGATGCAGAATCAATTATTGTTAAGTTGAAGACCTCCATGCATAGGTTAGATTTCTTATTCTTCCTTTTGACGTATAAGAGTCTTTGGATGTCAAATTGTGTCAATGGTATATTACTGAAAAACTAATGATTGGTATGGTTGAATGGATTTGTTGTTGAATGAAATGAACTCATGAATGGAATGTCATATGAATGATCGTTCTCATGATTGATATTGACGAGAATGAATGTAACTATTGAGTGCATTAATTTAAAATTATTATTTAATAATATATTATTATTGATGGTTGAAATTTTTATACATATTTTTAATAATAAGAATAACATTATTATTGTTTTTTATCTTTATGATTATAATTATATTTTAATAATAATAGTAATGTATTTTTATAATTCTTATATTATGAAATTAATTTTATTGCTTTTATTATAATAATATATATTTTTAATAATAATAAATATTTTTATTATTGTTGGTATTATTTAATGTTATTAATATTATTGTTGGTGATTTTTATTTTATTATTATTTTTAATAAGAAAAATTATAATTTTAAAATGGTTATAATAATATTTATAGATATTGTTGATAAATATTATATTTATTATTTATTTTGTTAAATATAATAATATTGTTAATAATTATTATATTATTTCCTTTCGTTATTACTTATAATTAATTAAGTAGAATTATTTTATTCATATTTTTATTGAACAATTTTAATATTATTATTGTTGTTGATTGTTGGATTATAAGATTATATTATGGTAATAAAAGTAAGTGATGATATTTTTGTAAATAAAAAGTTTATTCTTTAAGATGTGGAATAGGTAAACTCGTATGTAATGGAAGGAATCACTGTTCCTTATTTTTGAGAATGGTGATTCCTTTTTGAAAAATTATACCAATCATTATATTTGGAATAAATTAAGAATTATCATTCCATTCCCTACGTATTTTACCATACCAATCATAAGTGAATTTCATTAGTATTTGAATAAAATGTTAGCTTTGGTATTAGATAACATAATTTGATGCTTCTGCAACACTCGAAAACCAAACTGTGTTAATGGTAGATAATTAAAAAACAATGTGAATTTCATTAATATTTGAATGAAATGTTCTATTTCTCTGTCTTCCTCTCATTTATACACAAGATCAGTGCGGCTGTTATATACCTTTTCTATCTCATATGCATAGTTGTTAAGGCGATAAGGCGCATCTAGGCGCAAGGGAGCGCCTAGTGCCTAAGGCGCGCGCCTTTCGACCATTGCGCAAAAACATAGAAAATATAGTACATAAGCTTAATTTAAACATATTTGCATGCAAATAAATATTAGATTGAAGTTCATAAGCACATAAAAGAGTAACTGACACAAATTATGGACATGAACTTCGAAGTGAAGGGTGCGAAAGCAGCGGCAGTAGGCGGGACTTGGGAGGAGGGAAAGAGAAAGACAGGGTTTTGGGTTTCTTTTAATTGTTTGTAAACCCCAGGTCCTTAAAACTGCTATTTAAAAAAAGTGCTAAAGCTAAAACACGTTTTTAAGCAAAAAAAATTGAACATATATATGTGCCCGGATTTTAAGGCGCGAGGCGCTTCTGGTGCGCCTAGCGCCTTAGGCGCGCCTTTAACAACTATGCTCATATGATGGCTTTTAACCACATAACACTGCTAAGTGGAATATGTTTTCAGTACGAAAGCTAAGGGAGCGCTTGGTTAGCAATTCTTCAATGGTAATGGGAATGAAAAATTATTTCATCTATGCCCTTATAATAAAAATGATATGTTAGGGGAAGAAGTGTTCCAATGGTGACACCATTGCTAGTGTCATGCCTCAATTTTGGAATAAAAGTAGACAACAAATGGTTGTTGGTGGAGAAATAGGGGAGTGATTGAGGAGGATGATTGTAGGAAGAGAATAGGGTAATCAAAATGGAGTAGTGATTACCTTGTTTAGGAGCAGAGGTAGTGATTTTGTTCTTATGAACCATTCTAATTACACTAATTTGCAATCTCATTCTCATTACCATTGAAGAGTTTTTAACCAAGCTGCCCCTAAGTTCTGAGAATCAATTTGAGATCAAAGAACCAGTCCGAATGACTTGTCCAGTGTACACCTATATGACATAATAGCTATAATGGTCTCTGCTTAATTGGCTTGGTTAATCAATAACAATTCATACATAACCAATAATCCATAATTAAAAAATAAGTTGATCACTATCTAAATTAAAATTATTTGTAACAAAATTTAAACTTAAAATTATTTGTAACTAAATTTATTTCTCTAACTTTAATATCTTGTTTTTTGCCACTATTGAATACAACTTAAAACTTAATATACATAACATATTACCTCATGGAATAAAGTATGTAGTAAATTATTAATTGCCCCAGTTTAGATAGTTTTTTATTGTGAAATTAGATACTGTTCCAGGTTAATGTCGTTTCAAAACAAATAGCTCCATACTTGATTCTGTACTTAAGTTTGTTGCAAAATTGTTTAGTCTTGAAGAGAAAATGTCTGACATGGAAACCGAGAACAAAATTCTTCGGCAACAAACCTTGTTAACCACTTCTAAGGGAGTTTCAGGACATACACCAGACTCATTTAGCAAGGTTATTACGATTTTGAACTATTCACTTTTTCTCTTTTATGCTTTCTCGATCTCTGACTAACTCTCTTCCAACCTACGTGCAGATATTGGAAAATGGGCACCATGCTAATGAAGCAATCAGAACCAATGTACTGTTCTTATCTGATCAATATAGTCAAATATTAAATAATTACATTCATCCATGTAATATCTTTTATAAATTTCTACAGGATCTACCACCTACCCCAACAAAAGGCTATGAAACCCCTGATAGCAAACCAAGGAGACCCCCAATTGACCGCCACGTATGTGCTTCTAGGAATAGACTTCTTCATTCTTCTTTTTAATGGTGGTTTACTTGTGATAAGCTCTAGAAATAGAGATTATCTTCATTCTGTCTTTCTAATGATGGTTTACTTGATGAGCACCATTGTTAATTTATGCTACAGGAGGATGTTGATGCTCTCATGGAATGTGTAATGAAGGACGTGGGCTTCAGTCAAGGAAAACCTGTTGCAGCTTTCACTATATACAAATGCCTTTTGCACTGGAAATCATTTGAAGCAGAGCGAACTAGTGTGTTTGATCGTCTGATCCAGATGATTGGTTCAGCTATTGAGGTAATCGGATTGTACCTCATTATTGGTGTTTTTTTGTTTTTTGGGTTGGAGTGTGTGTGTGTGTGTGTCATGTTCCGTAGTGTCAAGTAGTCTCCTCATGCAATAAGGTAGTTTCATCAGGATTTTGAAATTTATTCCACATCATTTTAGGAAGTTTCTTAACTTTTTAGCTTTCTATCATGTGATGGATATTTTTGAAGCTTGGTTTGTGAACGCCTTGTTGATTATAATTTTTGTACTGGAAATGACGTGTGGGATGCCAGTCTATATAGGTCTTTACCTTACTAGGGTCAATGTTGTACATCTTTTGACAACTACATTGATCTAGTACCTATTAGATCTTGGCAATTTTAGTCCCATACAAATTAATCTTTGCAATTAAAACCTATAAATTCTAAAACTTTGCAATTTTAATCCTTTAATGATATTGTTATCGGTTTTTTACACGTATTGCTCATGTAAGTGGCTGGAGTTTCATGTGGCAAGTTGGCAACCAATCTAATTTGTGGCATAGTAGGTCCCAAGAAATTAATAGAAAAAGTTCCCAAATTAATCACTTATCCCAAAACTAAATATTATTTATTGGTCATAAAACTAGATGCAACCAAGTAATTTACGACCAATCCTCTTAAAAAAATGTTAATTATTTATTCTATCAAAACAAGATTATATGCAATAAATTTTTAAGGTAAAGGTTCTGTTCAAATATTTTAGTATTAATTTGGGACTTCTAAAAATTTATTTTGAGGCCCACTATGCCAAGTAAACGATGCCATGCTATTGTCAATAGTGACTGTAAGTTGCAGCATTTTATAAGTTATAGGCTTAATTGCAAGATTAGTTTTTATTGGGCTGAAATATCTAAGACCCACTAGACATGGACCAATTTACTCTCCTACTATCAAGAATTGTATAATAATTGAGCAAGAACTAATTTGCAGGATCAAGATAGCAATGACCATATGGGTTATTGGCTTTCAAACACTTCTACACTGCTCTTCTTACTTCAGAAAAGTCTAAAACCTGCTGGTGCAGCTGCTGCAACACCAGCGAAACCAACCTCGCTGTTTGGCAGAATGACAATGGTATTCTTCACATTCTTTCATGTTTATCTCTTTTTAAGTGATGCTACCATAAAATGACAAAATATATATATTTGAAAATTTTACAGGGGTTCCGATCTTCACCATCAGCTGTCAACCTTGCTGCTGCTGCTGCAGCACTGGAAACAGTACGCCAAGTTGAAGCCAAATATCCTGCTCTGCTTTTTAAGCAGCAACTCACTGCATATGTTGAGAAGATATATGGTATTATTCGAGACAACTTGAAGAAGGAGTTAGGATCACTGCTTGCCTTATGTATCCAGGTACATTCTGCAGTTAAATAGAGTATGCTAATGTAAATATCCATCTAATTCTGTCTCCATCAAAATCTTGGAAGTGGGATCTGTTTCAAAGCTGGAGTTTGATAAGAAGTGTATGCGCCCGTTATTTGCATAATAACATAATATGTGCCTGTTTAGTGTGAAACTCCGTATAGCCTTCTGTTGAAAGCTAATTCAGCTATCAGAAAGAGATGCTGAAGAATCAGTATTTTCTACATTTCGTTTATAAGTTTATTTTTTCAATTTTTTTAGTTATGATCTATTTCAACCACTGTAAATTTTGTGTTGGAAGGTCTTGTGAGGGTTCTTAGAATGAAAGCGAGTTTGATATGCTAGCATGCTTCGGTTACTTTCTGCACTTTCTACTCAGATTTATTTGAATATGTTGCATCATTTCATAAAATTAGTTGAAATTTGATTAGGTTATTCATTTATTATGTATCTCATTATGTTCTGGTAAAACCAGGCTCCAAGAACCTCTAAGGGAAGTGCCTTAAGATCCGGGCGGTCCTTTGGCAAAGAAACTCCAACAAATCACTGGCAGGGAATTATTGATTGCCTCAACTCCCTTCTGACCACCTTGAAGGAAAATTTCGTATGTCGTGCATCTTGTTGCATCTATTAACTGGATTTATGATGGATTCATTATCTAACAGTAATTGGTTTTTTAGGTTCCTCCTGTTCTCATTCAGAAGATATTTACTCAAACATTTTCGTATATTAATGTGCAACTATTCAACAGGTGAATATGAACTTTTAATTGTCTTTGTATACTTTTATATACTTATTATACCACAAAAAGTAACTGACCCAAACATATGACTTTTATTAGCCTTCTTCTACGACGTGAGTGTTGTACATTCAGCAACGGGGAGTACGTTAAATCCGGACTAGCCGAGCTAGAAATGTGGTGCTGCCAAGCAAAAGAAGAGGTAATTCACGCTACATTCGATTATCATCCTATATTGTAAATAGTGGTAATTTATTAAGGGTTAATGGCATAAAAATTCAAGAACTTTTAATGTTTTTCAATTTCCACACATGTTTTAAAATTTGCAATTTATACACATTGCAATTCTTTCATATGACTATTTTCCAGCAAATTATGCTGACGACCTAATGTGACAGCCGGAGAATATTTAAAAAAAATTGCTGATAAATCCACAACCTTTTAATTTTTTATTTCAATCAGCTATGTCAGCAGGACCTATCGGAAAATAGTTCTGATAGAATTGCAATAGTTTGAAAGGTCGCTTATCGAATTGGAAATTTAAAAAAAAACATATGTTGTACTTAAAAAATGTGAAAATATGGTTATTTATTTTGCGATTAACCATTTTATGAAAGAGAAAATGAATATATAAGTGAAAGCTACAACCCAGATTTCAAGGGTTTATAATGATTAGACGAAAATAGGTCTCATTAAAACCTTAATCTGTAAACCCAGTGGGAAAAAGGAAAAACGAGCATCTATTATTCGTCCTGTATTGTCATGCTAAATACTAATCATGTATTGTTTTCTTGCCATTTTTTCCTGGATAGCAGTATGCAGGCTCAGCTTGGGATGAACTAAAGCACATAAGGCAAGCCGTTGGGTTCTTGGTAAGTTCAATTCTGTTGAATCATGTTTATTACAAGGTCTATCCCTTTTACAATGTTTCTCCCTTTGAATTTGGTAATTAAGCTTTTCGTTTTGACTATACTTGCAGGTTATACATCAGAAATACAGAATATCGTACGATGAAATCACCAATGACTTGTGTCCAGTAAGTCAGCCAGCGTTAGCTTTCAATTTCTTGTGATGATTAAATGTATTCTCTTTAGTAGGAAATTCTGAATATTATCTTACATCACATCAAATTTGGTGTCCTCAGATTCTGAGTGTCCAGCAGCTCTACAGAATATGCACCCTATACTGGGATGACAACTATAATACTCGAAGTGTGTCTCCTGAAGTAAGTATTCGTGTAGTTAAAATATCATTAATATCTCAGTAACCTTTAGTATTGTGATGTTTTTCTCATTAAAAATTAATGTTATGAGTAATCTTGTTATTTAACTTAAATCTCAGGTTATATCCAATATGAGGGTGCTAATGACTGAGGACTCTAACAATGCTGTCAGCAACTCATTTCTGTTGGATGATAATTCCAGGTAATTTGTAATTTATGTTTGTCACCCATTTGCATGACATAAGGACTATTATATGGTTATTATTTAACTAAAGATGCGAAAATAGTAGTAATATTAATGCAGTACCAGTAGTTTATTGGCAAATATTTCTATGCACTAGCTGCACCGTGCAATTTAAGTACATTTTCAAATTGTTTTACTAAAAAATACCCCCTCCGTCCCAAATGATCTTCCCCATTTTTCTACACAAACCAATAAAACATTATTTATAGTGCCTAAAGTTCTGAGTTTTACCTATAAACATCCAATTATGCCATTATTTATTGAACATTAAAACAATAATGTCAACTTAAAGAAATTGATTTCATTAAGTTCTAATATTCATTAAAAATAGAGGTATTTTGAACATTTTTACACACTTACAAAAAATGAAACAAACCAAAAAAGAACTTGGGACCATTTTTTTGGGACAGAGGGAGTATTAGTTTTCCCTAAAATATTAGTTGATTTCATCGATCAATATTAGTTGTACACCAATTGCATGAAGTAGTGCTCAATTTAATTACAAGCCTACCGATTCGTCACTTGCTGTGAGAATTCACATATATTTTTTTTTATTTCAAATTGATTTAGTTTTTTCCTTTGTAATATTTTGAATGAAATCCCTAGTAAGTAATTCTATATTGTGTATTTATAGAATTACTCCCTCCGTTCAATTTTACTGGATCTATTATTTGTGATTTGTTGGAGGGTATTTTGAGGTCCATTTATAAATAAATTGATTGTTTATGGAAAATATATTTTGCCGACAATCTTTTTTCTTTATCTGGGAATGATTTTTTTTTATTTTTTTTAATTATCTTGTGCATGTGTGAATTCAGCATTCCATTCTCAATCGATGAATTTTCGAGTTCAATAGAAGTCAAGGAATTCTTCGATGTTAAACCTGCGAGCGAACTTCTCGAGCATCCCGGCTTCCATTTTTTACATAGCTGAGGCGCAACGGGACCAAGATAGTTCAACTTTCCAACACGTGGAAATTGCACACACTGTAAATTTGTCAAGCTTTTAGATTTTATTCGACGAATTTATATAAAAGAATTATTCTTTATCTGTTTATTTAAATTTGTCAATGTTTCTCAGCATTAGGGGCAGGGAAATTCATTCAATGTGCAAATTGCCTCTGTTTTTGTATTGTTTTATCAATGCCAAATTGGGCAGCATATTTTTTTTAGAGAAGTAGGTTTTTTACACTTCTATTAGTCCTTTTTGAGGTGGTTGAGGATTCCACCAACATTTCCATGTAATGTAAGCTATCAAGAAAATCATGTCTTAGAAATATACGTGTTTGTATTCAAAGTGAACAATTGAACCCAATTTTTGTATGAAAGATGATGAATGTGGGTCTATTTATATTTTTCAGTTTATTGGTGTTGAGTCGGTTTAAAATTTTGAGCTCAAACTAAACTCATTGTTGGAAGTCTTGTAATTCAATTAAACACCTAGTATAGGATTGAATATGGATATGATAAGTTATTAAAAATGATGTATTTTCAGTTTAGGGCATTGTACCAAAAATGAGTGGTAGCTCTAACGATAGCCCATTGTACCATAATTGTGTTGTCGCCCCACGAAATTGGAGCACCTTGAATGCTCGTTAGTATTGGGAATCGTCTCGAATCCCTGTTGGGAATCAAACAATTTTTGAACAAGAATTATAAGTGACTGCCTGTCTTATTGTTTCTTGCCGCCTCTTTCCTTGGTTACCTACAATCCTATTTTTTTTATTAATATATTCCATCTAAAATTTTTTTTGAACCTAAAAGTTTGATAATTATGGGAATTTTTTTCCCTCCGAAAATGTGTGTTTTTGTCTTTTTTTTTTTCCCGAAAATTTTCAAGTTTATTGGACTTTTTTTCTTTTATATATATTTTGTGGAGTGTATTAAAAAAAAAAAAGGAATGTTTTTAACCTGAGCCTTTGCTAAACAAGGAAAAACATTGACAAAATGGCTATTTTGATAGATTCCACCTGTTGTATTTTATCTTGTATATTGAGTGTATCTTATTGTGAAATTAATCTCCACTTTGTTTTCATACAAAGACATTGAATAAAGGAGATTAACACAAAATGAAATTCTTTTATGGTATTAATGTCATTTTTATCACGCCTTCTGGTTCGATTCCCACATAAACAAGTCTAACCATATTGAATTATCCACACTAATAGATGGGATGAAATCCTTTCAACAACATATTAATATCATTACGTGATCATACAATTCCAAAAAATAAATACCATATGACCTACATTTTCAAATCTTGAGACAAGACATATGCCCACTTGTCTACCGCCCTTCTCAACTATTGGACTTTCCCCCCATCTACAGTGGTTGAAATAGAAATGATATGTTTTGACTTTTGAGTGACTTTAGAATGTGGGAATGAGTTTAACGAGTAATAAATTGATACCTATTTTGTAGAAGGTAGAATATTTCTTTTAAATCAAAACAATTATATATCAAACAATAACAAATTTAAAAAGAATAGGTTTTATTTGAAAATGATTCATGATAAATTTATCATGAAACTATTTTAAAGTATCGGATATTTGACCAGGAGTATCGATAATTTCACCAGGAGTATCATTAATTTGGGTTCAAGAAAATTTACAACAATTACAATTTAATACCACCGACCCAGATTATAATGATAATCCTGGTGAAATTATCGATACTTTAATATGGTTTCATGATAAACTGATCATAAAATATTTTTATATAATACTTTGTCATTTAAAAAAGATTAAATTTCCAAAACAATATAAGAAATTAGAGAAAAGAGAAGAAGCTAAACTTTGTGCAGTATATGAACCCTAGGTGTGTAGTTCACTTTCATCACACAACACAAGCGCATGCAATCGCGCGAAATGGGGGGTTTTGAATACTCAATTTTGGATGTTTGAACACACTAAATGAAAACCCAACATGAGTGCTCCTACAAAGGACAACTTCTGAATGAAACACTAAGGATTCATTCATTGTACAATGACAAAATGAATTATGAGTATTAAATTGAGTTTTCCGTTTCCAAGTCGCGATTGCCATTAACCTTTCACACACATTTTAATGTGGGAGACTCCATACATCTTGGAATAAGTTTCCCATCATATTTTGTTTATATCAAAATAGTTCATGATAAGCTTATCATGAAACAATTTTAAAGTATTATTAATCTCATCATGAGTATCATTAATTTGGGTCAGTGATATTATATTTAATTGTTGTAAATTTTCTTGAACTCAGATTAATGATACTCCTGGTGAGATTAATGATACTCTTGATCAAATTTTAAATACTTTAAAACAATTTCATGATAAGCTTATCATGAATCATTTTCATATAAAACCTACTCTATTTTTTATTGTTTTGTTTGAAAAAATGTATCCGTTTAATAATATATGATCAACCGCATGTTTACTTTTGGGGTAAAGTAACGAATAATGCTGAAAAGTGAATGAAATGAGTGAAAATTTTGATAATATTGTGGAATTGCGAGGTTAAAGATTATGTATAGTGGGATGTTTTTACCATTAATGAAATGTAAAACTTATTGTGGGAAACTCGAAATAGAAAATGAGAAACTTATTCCGAAATGGAGAGAGTAATATTATGTACTCCCTTTTATTCAAAATAATAGTTGTTCTAGGATTGTCTTAAAAATATTTTTTTGTCGCTCTTTATTGAGATATTCTGGGAGAATATCTTCCCCATTTTCGATGAAAGAAACAATTTGAGAACTCCCTATCTTCTGCAAAATTCTATTTGACGAGGGAAACAATTTATTTTGAAAACTAATAACCTATATTGTTGTGTCACTGATGCTTCTTCTCAAGTCATTTTCATATAAAATAATCAAAAGAAGAAATAGTTGAATTATTACCCGTGGGATAAAAAAATCATGAACAATGTGAGATGGCTAATTAAAATACAAAAATCACAAGTTTATCGAATAATGTTGCGAAGTGAATTTAATGGTATGAAAAATGCGTGTGACAATATGTCTTTTATATGGACACAACCGATTTAGTTTAGTGATTGTTAATGAAGCACTTAATCCAAAAAAAAAAAAAGAAGTTAAATTGATCTTTTCTTGATTGAAATGTATATATATATATATATTAAATACTTCAATTTTTTTAAAAAAAAAGAAAAAAGAAATAGATAAGATGATATTCTTCATTGTCGAAATGTGAAAGCGGATGAGTTGCAAGTTGTCCAAAACAAACGAGGAAAATCAAGTTTGGGGAGTTTGGATTGAGAGAATAGGAAATTGGATGTGAGTTTGTTGGGTAATTAATGAATGAAGAAATAGGACCAATGTAATGAGGGAAATCACATGAATTCCTTAAATTCTTTCGCAAACTCTTCTATTTAATTTCTTCTTTGGACCCCCCACTGCCACTGCCAATGCCACTGGACCAATTTCAGATTGCACACGCGCACACACGCATATATATTATTATGTGACGGTTGACGAGTAACACACTAGTGTATTAATTAGTTGTACATGGATATTGTAAGAACATTCATAAAACAAGAAAAATAATCAAATCCAATATTTTATATTTTAATAATCAAAAGTTGTATTATAATAATTTTGAGACTCCTATTCCTATTCCTATTCCTATACATAATAAATAAACTTGGGTTTTGGGGAATAAGCCCTAAAAAGTACCCACTGACAATTAATTAAAATCTAAGACAATTAATATAACATATAAATAATAATTTATAATTAAATACAATTTTATTTACATCATTTTCTCACTTTTTGAAAAGAGTTGTCCTTAGAATTGAATCTGCATGAATCTTATCTCAGAATTTTGAGAATTTCAGAATCAATGGATTTTACGTTACCGTACTACAAGAAAATTGGCATGTAGCGATAGTAATCCTGTCGTTATAACTTTTCTAGCTAAAAGCCTTTAATGACAGGATCCCGTCATTAAAATAATATTTTCTAAAGATTTTTAACTAAAAAAATTATAAAGACAGGATATGCCAAAATAACTGTCACTAAAAATTAAATTTCTTGTAGTGTCGTATTGTGCTTCTGCTATATCATTTCCAAATACAATTTGTATAAGACGTAAAACATGACTATCTTTGTGGATCGAAAATAGTACTATTATTTTTTGTTACGCATCTAACTCCGTAAAATACAGATATCAAGTTTTATATCATGATTATATAATATATATATATATATATATATATATATATATATATATATAGACATAAAGTTATATGTATACACCAAATACTTATGTGTATTTTTAAAGTATATTTATTGTTTGATTGAAACATATTACTACCTCCGTCCATGAAATATAGTCATGTTGCTTTATGCACGGTTATTAAAAAAATTGATATAATATGTAAAAAGTAAGAATATTGTGTCACATCAAGTACAAAATAAATTATTTAAAAAATGTTATGTGTGTATATTGAAAAATGTAGATAAAGTTTATTATTTCCATTTTAGGCAACAAGACTATTTTTCGTGGACAACCAAATAAGGCAACTTGGACTATATTTCATGGATGGAGGGAGTAATTTATTAGTATTAGTAATTGTTTTAACTTAAAAATAATAGTTAGCACACACAGAAGTGTTATACCTCCTTACAAAATCACCATGAATGTGAACGCCGGTTGATATTTTCAGGAGTGTAAGTAAGGAACACAAGGACAATTATTATCTAGACTTTGTTCATTTTGGTCTACTCGGTTTTGCCGGAAACATCAACAGCAATTTAATTAATGTTGAATGAGTATGTATCGAGTAAAATTGGTTCATATATGAATTGTTGAAGGGTATTAGTTGTTTTTATAAACAAGTATTAGTTGTATGTATTGATGAGTATTAGCTGTTTACACTGAAAAGTCTTTGTTTTCAATAAATAACTTATACTTTTCAATGAAAACAATTGATATACTTAAGTTAAAACAACTAATATATTTTTTAGTAAAAACAATTAATATCTTTTAATGATTCATGCATCAACTATTTCACTCTATCCTTTGTCATGTGAATAGGAGTTAGTCATAAAACAACATAATAGTATGTAGAAGTCAAAATATATATGAAAGTTGATCTTGTGTGAATTAATTTTACAACTAATATCTTTTAATAAAAAATATTAATACTCTTTAATAAAATAACTAATACTATCTTACTAGTAAAAGTAATTAATAATTTTTAATAAAACAATTAATACTATAAAATCAATTTTATGGTCAAATTTATCCATGCAAAACTTTGCCAGATATGAATTACACACTCCATCTCGTATGTATAGTTTCAACTTTCACAAGAATAGAAATCATATATAATGTCAAATTAAGTAAGTTAATTTCCTAACATGATTAATAAAGTTTTATTTCGAGATTAAAAAGAATAAATTCAGTATTAATGGTACATTCTGAATATAAATATATGAGTATGTATAAAGTGTAATTAGTTCATATATGAACATTGAAGGGTATTAGTTTTTTTTTAGTAAAAAGTGTTCCCTCCGCCCCATGGATTTTTTCACCCTTGGCCCTTGGTATTGTACATGGATTAAGAAAAAGTGTAAAATAGTAACATATGTGTAAAAATGCGTATATATTTTTATAAGTTTTTGCACGTAAATCTATATTTTTGTTTTAGGTAGTGAGTAAATTGACGTGGGACGTTTAAATAAGAAAAATATGAAAATTCCCCTGGGACAGAAAAAATATTACTTATCTTACAAAACAATTCATAACCTTTTAAAAAAGACAAAGTTTAACATGTTTTTTTGCAATTTATGTGTATTTTTTTTAATAATATTAGTTGTAATATGATAAAAAATGCCATAAGTTCGAGTCCCAACTTACCGATCCAAAAAAAAAAAAAAAAGCCTCATTCTTTCACAAGATATGGATAAAGTGCTTTAATTAGTTTGATGTTACAACTTTCTTACATTCTCAAAACATTATGAACCAATTCCACATAGTCGAAATTTGAAAGGTGAAATATGATCTTTAATGGCGTTGAACTTTCCATTGACAGCGTTGTTGAGGATATTAAATATAAATTTTGGAGTTGGTTTTATATCATGAAAGTAAAGTGTTTCAATTTTTCCTATATTGATTGACTTTCAAACCTGAGAATGATTTTAGGATGTCAATTCTTATAAACTTGTATTTGTTACCTTTTTTGTGGAATGAAAATTCTCGTACTGATAAAAGAAATAGTATTAATTATTTTATTAAAATGTATATGTAATTTAATAGTGATAATATATAATAAAAATATTAATATTACGAGTTGCACAATAAAATTGGTATACATTTTTATCCTCCGACCAAATCTTTCAATCTCTATTTTTTGTTTATTTTATTTTATTTTATGTAGAAATCAAAGCCAAATTTGTGTCCAAGTCAGTGAAATATTTGTTCTTTTCACAATCTAAGCCCAAAAACTTATAATAAAAATGATTTTTTTAGAAATATATAATTATATAAAGAAAATATATGATTGAAAATTTATGAAATAGAAAACGAAAAATATTAAAAACAAAATTTGATTTTATTATCAAAATCAAAACAATTATTTAATAGAAAGGATAGTAACATTTTTTTTTTTATGAATCCAAGTTATAATACACCTATTTTCTTTTTATGCAAGATGAAGTTGTTAAATGTTTTCTTTTGAAATATTGTGCATTATTTTGAAAAGAAAAATGAAAAGTAGGATCAAAATTGTTTAAAACATGAAGCATTATGATATTATGCCATGTACATTTAAGAGGGCTTAATTTCTTCAATAGCGAATTGTAATGAATATGGAAAAAAATATAAAGAACATGTTGGAGATGTTTTAATAAGCTTTCAGTAGGAAATTAGGAATCTGACATGGGCTTAGATGATCCATTAATTTTCTTGGGCCTTGGATATCAGCAGTTTAACATTGAAGGAAAAAATGCTCCCTAATTAATATCCTTCATAGCTACATAATCTTTTTTACATGACCTTTCGATTTAATCCATATATCTATGGAGAGAAATTGTTCTATTTACTAAAAATTGTACGTATGCTTGCATGTGGACAAGTGCTAAAATTATATAAAAGTCCATATGACATTTTCACAATGAGACATAACTTATTTTGAATCTGACGTTTAATACTTCAATAGAGATGAATACTAATATATATTAGTTTGTAAATTGTATCGGACGAGTCTTTGTAAAAAATATAATAAATAATGTGGCTGGTATGGTTTACAAAATATAGCATCTAATTAATCTAGAGGGTTGGTAATATGATATTTCATCTAATAATGCATGTTAGGTCGATCGAATGAAAAAAATGTAATTATATCTTTAGTGTAACAAATCAAAAGTACATGCAAATTATAATGTGAATGCGCGTAAAATATGCATTTCCTCGAATTTAATATGTACACTACTATATTAGGATTAAATGATCGGATGGCTGAGAAGGATGGTTGACTGACCAAAGTGGACGTTTTATAGTCAATAGAGTTGATGAGAAATTATTCCCATGCATGAATCAAATGCTTCTATATCGTATTTCACAGAAAAATAGTACTCCCTCCGTCCCCTATTAAACTTCACAGGTTGGGTGGCACAAATTTTAAGAAAAACTGTTTTATTGACTTTTTCAACCAATGGGTGAAGAGTATTTTGAATTAAAGTAGGTATTGTGAGTGTGTTTTATTTCCTTATTTGGAGTGTGAAATTTATTGTGGGACGTCCCAAATAGGAAAGTGTGAAGTTTAATAGGGGACGGAGGGAGTATTTAATAAGGTAGAAACAGTATTTATTTAGCACACAATATATGCAATAATAGTAATTTTTATAAGGTATGTATTAATTTTAGTAAATGATCCGTGTCTGAGAGGATGGTTGACTGATCATAATGGACGTTTTTTAATTAATAGAATTCATCAGAAATTATTCCCATGCATGAATCAAATGTCTATATATATATATATACACATACATAGATTATTTTTTAAAATAAATAAAAAAGTAATACTTTAAACGTAAAAAGTGTTAATTTTTAAGAACTCTATACATGAAATAATAGCAATTTTTTATAAGTATATGTATTAATTTTCAATTTTTTTTCTTTACTTTATATAAAATGTACTTTTTCTGCCATCTCATAGAATATGTCGATCTCACAAATTTTTACGACATAAATTATATCAAAAAGTGCTTCAGGTTATGATATTTCTTCTACATGCTACTTTTAACTTAATTCAAATGTATTACTTAAAAGATCCTATGATCATATGTATTCATATTTAGGCCCATTTCTGAATTTTCATCCGACATATGTGTTAGATGACGTCATTACAAATGTAAACCCAATATATATTTAAAAGTAAAATATGTATGAAATTATTTCACAGTGAGATCATTATAATTTTTTAACAAAAAATGTTATCATTTTTTTTATATATAATGTGTATCACTTTTTAAATTTTTGTTTTAAAATGATACATTTTATGTATACTTTTTGAAAAATGAGTACAATCATTTATTGTAAAGCACATCACTTTTCAATTTTTTTAATCTTAAAATAATACACTTTATATATATATATATATATATTTTTTTTTTTTAAATACAAAAGAAATAATTTTACTAGTTTTCTACAAGTTTAAATTTTTAGATAAGATGAATTTTTTTTTTTATTGTATCAAAATTTATGGTTCTCACTTGTGTTCTGGACTCAAATATTGTTGAAAGCAACTCCACCTAAATGTCGTCCTCTCGACGGGTCACCTTTTGGTTAAAAATTTCACCCACGAGGAGTGTAAAAGAATTAATTTCTTTTGTGAGGCATTCCTTATACCTCAATGTGAATGAATTTTTATTTACTGATTAAAAAAAAAAGAATTAATTTGTACACTTTGTGTGAATTCAGCTAAGATAAAATTCTTTCAATACCTAATTAATTTACTCCTAATTGGGTTGGCATTTCTCTCTTTCGAAAAATAATGAATTAATGTATATCAAATTACCCTAACCTCCCGTACAATTATTAATTGTAAAGCGTGTCGGCAGAGCTGAATACAACAGAGTGTATACAAAAGTTGAATATATAATATCATCAACCAAGTGAATGAGTGCATCATAATTTCTCTTAATTGAAGATTAGGACATCAAAAATGAAGGTGATATAATGGATAGTGATATATATACTTTCAAATCAATTATTTTATTTTAGTCGATTTCAATTATAGAAAGTGGTACCTATTATTTGGGCAACATGCATGAGATCGTTTCCACTCTTGCATGAATTAATATTTATGAATATGTGGTCATAGTTTTGCAAATTGAGTAAGTATGGTGTATGGACCATAGATCATATTTTCAACATGATCATCATCATCTTTATCCATGCCCGCCCATTTGAATTGGATAATTATTTATAAAATAATATATATATATATATTCGATAGAAATGTTTGACTTCGACTTAAATTTGTATGATAATGAGTTTTGGATATATTGGATCTTCTACTTGTAGTTGTACCTATCTATTTTGAAGCAAGTATAAGTAAGTTAAATTAATGAGTTTGACTCGATTAATAATTTTTATTTTTAAATATAAACAATATGGATTGGATAGTGTATTTGGGATCCAATGGTTAAATTCAAATCGATTCAGTTCAGTACAATATAGTGTTTTGTAGTTAATTAAATAATATATTGAATTGTGCGGTTCTATTGTATAAGACGATATAACACTATATCTCAACTATACAAAAACCTCCAAGTATACAATAGTGTCCTATATATATATATATATATATATATATATATATATATATATATATATATATATATATATATATATATAATTTAGTGGTACGTGTGTAAATGATCCAAATTATATAATTTGTATCTTTTTTATGATTGGCTGGATAATTCTTGAGCACTGTTAAATTGAGGTATTGTGAAATTATTATTTCTTAGGTACACCTTGTACACAAAACTTAATTTTTAAAAATATAATCCTTTCCTAACAAAAATAAAATAAAAAAGATAACACTATATCCAAATCTTGGATAGTGGGTTGTGATGATTTGTACTCTACTAGAACTCAAACACTTCTAGGGTTATCAATATTAATTATATAGATCCATGGCATTTTTTTGGTAAAGGTTAAATGTATGACATTACTAAAATAATGGAAAAATAACATATAAATTTGAAATAAGAGATTTATTCAACCGCCCGTTTTTGGTTGTTATTGGGTGCAAAGAAATCCCTGAACCCATAATTATTGAAGGGATCTGTTTATTTTATTTTCTTTTTCTCAGAAATGGCCAAAAGAGTAGGAGCCGTCTAAGCTTCCAACCCCAAAATTAATAAAAGTAAAATAATTACTAGTATTTTATTTATGTATTTGTTGAGGTTTACGCGTTGGTATTACTATTAATTAGTTTTTGTAGTTTTTTTCGAACTCAATCCAACTTCATCTTCGAGCTTTTTTGTAAGTTTAGCTGCCCCACTACCCAACAAATTAATATATATATTGTTAATATATAGTAGTAAAGTACTATTATTAATATTATTATTATTTTGTCATCTTTCCCAACTTTTTGCTCAGTTTAGCTTTGATATACTTTGATACGTACGATATAGTTTTGAATTATTAATTTCGAATCAATTAGGCATATTTTGATTTCTTTGGATAGTTACATTAAATGATGAATTTATCGTACGTATTCTTAATTATCAAGTAATTAAATTTGACAAAAGCTACACATCTAATTATATGTTTTCATTTATTAGTGGTACTTTTGACATTAGTTTAGTTTAAAATTATAATTGGAAAAGTAAATCAAAATTATTTCATAATCACAAGCCCTCTCTTTCGAAAAGGTTAAAACCACTAGAATTTGATTCAATTTATTTTAAAAAAATTAGTACGTTTTTTCTGATCTGAATTTAAATTAGTAATTGGAAATGTTAACACTTGATTAATGTATGTAATCTCTTTTTAAAAGAAAAGTTCTAGGGCATATCTCTACACGCACAAATATTAATTGTACTAATTACAAAATTAATTAATTAATTAAGGTCTGATTTGATTCCATTATTACATAGTATTTTGACGACATATTTAAAATAGACGATATGCCATGTGGCATTATCTCATTATTGGGTGAATATATACGCAGCTTTTGGTCAAAATCAGGTAATTAGCAGATGAGAATTTAAATCACAATTATTTAATTAGTCATAACAATAGAAATAATGGCAATATTCTTTGAACCCATTAATTAAACAAAGCAATCAATGCTGTTTGGTGAAGTCCATAATTTTTTATTTTTTATATCCAAAGATCATTTCTTAGCACATGTCAATTCACTACCATACCTATTATGTATACCCCAAGGGGGAATTATATATTTTTACTTTATTTATGTAAATGTATTGAATAATATGATTGCAAATATCTCTTTTAATTCATTGACCTGTAATAACATAATCTAGTTAATTTTTTTTATTGATAGTGTTACAACAAGATGAGAGAAAGAAATATAAATGTAAAGCAAATAACACAAATTTATGTGTGTAAGAATTCCGCCTCATCTAAAAATTCGAACTTTTAAGAAGGGTGTAGAATCAATTCATTTAATTATTTTCTTTAATAATATGGTTCACTAACATTGTGTTATCTATATCCATGACCAAAATAGAGGAATCGTATATTATTATGAGATCTCAACTTTTTCAGAGTACATAATAATCTAGGTCAAATAATAAGAGTATTTATAAACTCATAATAGACTGAGCCTAAAAAATAGGTCCAAAAGTCAAAACGAGCCCAAACATAACATACAATGAGATTCCCAACCAACTCTGCGCAAGAAACTCAAAGGCATCCCAACGGATAAAAAATTATTTTTGATGATAGAGTTTCGTCATTACAGGTCAATTTTTTGTCATCTCATTTCCAAATTCTGTGGTTAAAAAAAAAAAAAAGTTATATTCCAAAGTTAAAGTTAAAAATATTTCAAACCTTAAAAGTGATAGAAATTAAGTTTGTATTTTAAAATAAATTCGTTTGCAACAGAACGAGCAGTTCTTTTAAAAATAAATAAGTTTATTGACATGTATTATGATATGGATAGATTTATAGATAAATTAATATGGGATTAATTAACTAATTAATAATTAGTTTGACTAAATTCTTGCTAACGATGTGGTCTCACGACTAAAAACGGCTAATGCCATGTGGTCTCATGTGTTTCCACATTTTATATCTACGACCTCAAAAATCCATATTTGGTCAAACCTAATTCATCACTTAAGTAAACTCTTAGTCATGTTCCAATTAGACCTATATTAGTGGTTTAAGTTAATTAGTTAAAAATAAAAAATACTAGGTCCAGTTAGCTCCACCTGACCTTATAGTTATAGTTATATGCAACTTTGTATTTCATTGAATTTGAAAGTATAGTGTAAGATCGATACATTAATACTTAACAAAAAAAAAAATGATATTGTATTATTGCATGTATATATTATATGAGGGTGTAATGATTGGAAGAGAAGAAAATTAAAATAGCTAGAGTTGTAGGTGAACTATGGGTCTATATATGATGATATATGAAATAGGTACGAGGGGTGACCGATTTAAAAATTCTTTCATGGGAACTAGGTATATTGGAAATGAAAATTGAAAATTAAGTAAAATATCAAATAATTTGAATAAAAATTATATCCTAAAAATACTCAATGTGAATTTGAAGGGAGTATATAACAATTATAATAATTAATGGGAATAAAAGAGATTTACGATACTGACAATGCAACTACCAAGAAGATAATCATATCATTCAATTATCGAGAGCGTACGCAAATGAAAAAAATATTTTCATTCTTATTTCTATGGAAAGATTTAAACCAAGCATCACATGAATGTCAAAATTCGAGTTTTATGTCACTAAAACAAGTGGAAATTCGGATTTAGAAGTCCGAGAGTCCGACTTAGAAAACCCAGCTCCAGACAAAGATCATTTGATCCTGATGACTAGATGTACGGGGTAAAGGATAAATTTTTACGTGAGACGAATTATGATATATATAGGGAAATAAAAGTCATAAACGATCCTCCAACTTTGTATGTACATAAATAATCCTGTAAATTTTTACTTTATTAATTTTGATCTTATTCACTGAAAATTTTGATAGGGAAATAGCCATGATTTTATATTCTGGTCACATTGATTGTCGCCAGTACTCTCATTTGAATTGTATCTCATCCAAGAAGAAAAAATTTAAATTAATTTTCATGTTTCGATTACACCTACCCTAAGATTCACATATTCAAAATCACGAATTTTGTCTATTTCTGTGGCTAATTTCGAGTAATTTCAAGTGAGGTAAGGGTCGAGGTCTATAGTACTGTACTCTTTTCTCTCGTTGAGCTAGTCACTCTGATATCTCTTTCTCTCGTTGAGCTAGTCACTCTGATATCCACTAACCTGTATTTATTTTAATTACGACAAAATATTATATCAAAATAGTTCATGATAAACTTATCATTAAACGATATTAAAGTCCAATATTTGACCAGAAGTATAGATAATCTCACCAGGAGTATCATTAACTTGAGTAAATGGTATTATATTTTAATTGTTGTAAATCTTCTTGACACAAATTATTAATATTTCTGATGAGATTATTGATACTTTTGATTAAATATTCGATACTTTTAAAAGTTTCATGATAAACTTATCATGAACCATTTTCATATAAAATTTACTCTTTAATTACTTAATAAATTTGATGTATGCATTAAAATTTTGAATGTTATATGCATCACATGCCTTTCAAGATTCTAGAAAATTTACAGTCACATGATTTTTTTATATTTCGTCAAAGAAAAGAAATTAAATTATGGTGAAGCTTGTACTCAAATTTTACAATATATATATATATATATATATATATATATATATATATATATTGTCATATCACGAATTTGGTAATAATATAGTTTCATGCAAACTAAATGGCGAAATATTGTCATACTAATACATACATACACATATATATTTAGGGGCGCTTGATTAGCAATTCTTCTATACCCTCATAATAAAAATGATATGTTAGAGGAAAAAGTGTTCCAATGGTGACACCATTGCTAGTGTCATGCCTCAATTTTGGAATAGAAGTTGACAACAAATGGTTGTTGGTGGAAGAATAGGGGAGTGATTGTAGGAAGAGAATAGGGTAATCAAAATGGAGTAATGATTATAATATTTAGCAGGAGAGGTGGTGATTTTGTTCTCATAAACCATGCTAATTACATTTTCATTACCATTAAAGAGTTGTTAACCAAGCTAGCGCCCCCTTATATTTATATTTATTTATATATATATACACACACAAAAACAGATGCGTAACATATATACTAGTATGAAATTTACGGGGACCTGGACACGCAGTCACCCACTCCGGCCGGCCTGTTACAGGGTTGAATTAATGTGACCTAATTTTATTTTATTTAATTATAGGGGCGGTTCAATTCAAATATGTGTTACTTAAGTAACAAAGATGAAATTAATATGGGTAATTTATTAATTAACTAACCAACCAAACTCACTTCTAAGCAAACTTATAAATTACCCAAACTCATTTCTTCGTGGCATGTGCGACGCAAAACACTCCCTTACCCAATTAACCTAAATGGAATTACATTTAAATTTAATTTACAAATTCTACATGCATGGATTTAATAAAAATGTGTAGTTTATCGAGGGATTAATACTGAAATTAATAGAGGAGGGATAAATAGTGAAATTAAATAGTGTTAGATAGCGTGTGTTAGCATCTTGATAGTTTGGGAATTCGTATTGGGTGGTTTTTGATAGACGTAAAATGCATGCACACCTCAGGACCTACAATATTTTAAAAGTTCGACGTCTTAAATCTCATAGTTTCATATTATATTTATGACGGAAAAATTTGTGAATTCGAGTACATATGGTATTTAAAAAAAAAAAAAAATATTAGTGTTGTGTATATGCTCTATCACAATTATATGAAGTGTCATTGTTTAAAACTCAAATTTTTTCTTTAAACAATGACATTTTTTTTACGCATAATAGTTACACTCTGTACACTCCAAAAAAAATAAAAAATACCGTCAATTTGAATTCACAGAAACCATTTACTATATTTAGAGGGGTGTATTCAATTGGGATTCTATCGGATTTTTTTGGACTTTAAAAAGTCTGTGGATTTAGAAAATCTATAGACTCCATGCAGAGTTTGACTGACTTTTTTTATTGATTTATTTGAATTTTCATAGACTTTATAGGATTGTGGAATACATTTTTTTTATTGATTTACATGGATTTACATAGACTCCGGCGCTGGAACCATTGATGCAAATATATATGGGAAACACTTGTATATAAAAAAAATTTATCCAAATTATTTAAAAAAAAAAATACATTATTATTTCATCTTCATTTCCATCACCATTATACCTCGCCCTCATTAGAAGTTTCGGGTTGTTAGAAGAGATTTTCGAGAGTAAATTTTATTTATATTTTTTGAAGAGTAGACTTGACAACGGCGCGGGTAATCCGCAAAGCAAACAGAGACGGATAATTTTTTTGCCCCGTAGGCGGAGACCGGGATAGTATTCTCAGCCCGAGGGATCTCGTCTCGTTCCCAGCGGGGAGCCGCATTATTTTTTATATAATTAATATATTTATATATAATTTTAATGTTAAAGTAAATTACAAATAAATATTTCATAGTTTCCTACTCAATTAACTATTTATTAAAAAATACATTTTTTTATTTAATGTTATGTTATTAGTTCCAAATTATATTATTTTTACTTTAGTATATATGTTAATTAAAAATATTAGAATTAGAGGTTCTTCAAATTGTTTAAATTAATTTTTTTTAACACCAACTTAAAGTAATTGTTGTGTATATTTAAAAATTTTAATTTAAATTTTTTTTTATATTTTAAAAATGAGATAAAAAAATAAGTAGGCGGGGAACGGGGAATCGCCGCGAGACGGGGATCCCCAGTGAGACGGGGATGGGGGAAAAAAATTTCCCAATTATTTTGCAGGGACGGAGATGGGGAATGGCCCCCCGTCCCCGCTCCGTTAACATCTCAATGGAAAAGAATCAAAGAAAGTCAATAGATTGTTGAATACCTAAAGATTTTTTAAGACTTTTCAAAATCCGTAGAAATCTCTGGTTATTATAAGAGATTTTGAAGAGTGAAATCTATTCATATTTTGGAAGGGAAATCTAAGAAAATCCGTGGAGTATTAAAATCCATAGACTGTTGAATACCTAAAATTTTTTTAAGACTTTTTAAAATCCGTATTGAATATCTCAGGATTTTTAAAGACTTTTGAAAATCTAGATTGAATACCCCCAAACTTTAAAAGTCTAAAAAAATCCTACAAAATCTATAACCAATACACCCCTCTTAATTTACATATCATGAAATACCTCTTTAATTAATTAAATATTAGTAATATTAAGTAATATATGATTTCACAAACGCACATATAAAATATTTCACGGATGAAAGATCCGTGAAATATAGCCCAAATAGAAAAATTTGCGGGTTTTATCCAAGTCTGACTGGTCAAACAAATCTTTTCAAATTGTGCAAAGAAAAATTTTAGAAGTTCGCTCCCAGGTTGTGTTATTAAAAGCAAATATGTGTTACTCTAAGGATAAACGTATATTACTGTAACAACAAATATTTTTCTCGATCTTTCCAAAAAATCCGCGCTATGGCAAAATATAGAAGTTTGCTACCAGGTTGTATTACTATATGGATAAATATGTGTTATTATAAGGAAAAATGTATATTACTGTAAGAACAAATATTTGTCCTTGGATAAATAAATATTTGCCTATGTAGTAACATATGTACGATATTGAAAATGTGATACTATATGAACACATGTGTTACTTTATGGAGAAAAATGTGTTAACGCATGAACAAAATTAGTACAAACGTGATTTTTTTTTTAAAGAGATATTTAATAGATTAAGAAAACACATTTGTCCTTATATGTAGTTATTATAAAGACAAATATTTATTTTTGCTAGTAACATACCTGTGAACCAGTTTTTCTATTATTTTTACATTGACACAATTTTTTTTTTTTTTTAGAAAATTCATTTGACCCGATTTGACTCCATTAGAATCCATGAGTTTTGAGACTTGCATCTTTAACAATAAAACTAAAACAAACATGTACACTATCCTTCCAATCTTGTCTCAAAATTCTTACCAGCAAGAGCGTGCTACCATGTTTGTAAACATAAAATTTGAGCATCTCCCATTCCTTGTCATTTCATGGATATTTATAGTGTAGGTGTAGGCATCCTCAATTAGCTCCCCTCGAAGAGCCCTAGAGAGGTTACTCGAGTTCATCCAACAAAATTTGTGATATATAGTCCATTCTCCAGGGAAGTAGAAAATCTGAATCTCGATTGATGTACTAGTTTCGGAAGCGGTGTAACATTTTGACCTTGATTGAACATCTGGCCTTATTCATCTCGCACCCAACAATATCATCTTTAAAACTTGTGGCGTCACACACTACAAAAAAGACGGAGTTTAGCGACGGATTTTGGTAAGCCGTCGTGAAGTGTCCGTCGCAAAAACTAGGGCCCACCCCCTTCGTCTTAAACCGGTTACATTTGCGACGGATATGGCGTCGCAAATTTCAACTTTGAGTTTGCGACGGTCCATTCCGTCGAAAAATATACCCGTTTAAAAGTGACCGTTCGGGAAGTGATCAATTTGACTGATTTGCGACGGAATAGGCCGTCGCAATTTTTAACTTTGTATTTGCGGCGGACCAAAGCCGTCGCAAATCTTACATTTATATTCGCTACCTTTCGGGAAACGGTCCATTGACTGTTTTGCGACGGAATGTCCGTCGCAAATCCGACCCGATTTTACGCGTCTTCTCGGAAAACGGTGCATTGACTAATTTGCGATGGAGAAGCCGTAGCAAATCAGCAAAAACGATGTCATTTTGGCTTTGACAGACAAAATTTGCGACGGATAGGCGTCCGTCGCAATTTTTTTCCACTTATAAAACTTTCCTCGCGAAGCAGACGGAGAGTGCGAGAAAAAAGACGAAGAGGAGGAAAACGAAAGGAAAAGGAAGTAAAAGTCGGGTTTAGTTGATTGTAGAGCCAATCCGTCCCCACCGAGTTCTCGTTTCGACATTTTCTACAAATAAACCGTGAGTTTTCTTCATTTTTACTGTTTAAAATTTAATTTTAAAGTTTAGAGAAATTGATTTTAGTTGAGAATTGATTTTAGTTGAATTGTTTGAATTATATTAGTGATGAATTGATTTTAGTTGAATTAGTTGATCGAATTTTAATTTAAAGCATGTTTAATTTTTGTTAAGTTTAGAATTGAATTAGTTGAATTGTTTGAATTATATTAGAAATGAATTGATTTTAGTTGAATTAACTTAGTTGATCGAATTTTAATTTAATTTTAAAGCATGTTTAGAATTTGTTAAGTTTAGAATTGATTTTAGTTGAATTGTTTGAATTATAATTTAATTTTAAAGCATGTTTAGAATTGATTTGAGTTGAGAATTGATTTTAGTTGAATTGTTTGAATTATATTAGAAATGAGTTGATTTTAGTCGAATTATAGTTGATCGAATTTTAATTTAATTTTAAAGCATGTTTAGAATTTGTTAAGTTTAGAATTGATTTTAGTTGAATTGTGGTTAATTAATTGATTTTAGTTGAATTAGCTTAGTTGATCGAATTTTAATTTAATTTTAAAGCATGTTTAGAATTTTTTTCAAATTATGTTATAGATTTTTAAAGTATGTTTAATTTCATTGATTTTAATTTAATATTTCGAATTTTGTTATAGATGAGTGGACAAGGCAGTGGCAGTGGCAGTCAGCAGCCTCCGAGGGATGAGGAGGCGAGTCGAGGAGGGCGAGGAGGGAGGAGACGACGGGCCTCACTGAGACCTGTGGTTCCACCTATTTTCAGACCGAGGTCTCAATCAGAGACCTCTTCACAGTCTGGCTCCTCCTCACAGCAGACTGCTGAGGGCTCATCCTCCTCCCGACAGCAACCGATTGTTAAAGCATGGATGACTGTTCAGCCACATGGTTCAACGTAAGTTTTAATATTTTATACTCAATTTTTTTATTAATTAAAACCTAATTATTTTACTAACTTTGAAGTTTTAATTTTACAGTTGGATTCCTGGTCATGAGGCTAGTAATCAGGTTTCCCGGTCCATCCTTGGATGTTGATTCGAGCCCACCGCTTACAGTTGGGGGCTAGTGTCCGATGCAATGAAACAGACATACTTCGAGGAGTTTAAGGTATTAATTTAATTTATTAATTCACCGTTTATTAATATCAAATATAATTCACCGTTTTAAATTGTAATTGCAAAAAGAATGTGTCTGGGCACCGGAGCACGATGACCAAATGTGGAAGAATTTCGAAAAATATGCGGCGGAAAGGTATAGAGACCTCCTTTTTAGAATGAGGGAGAAGTGGTACAAGAAGTGGGACCAATTCCTCCGATACTGGGATTCTCCTGAATTCAAAGAGATGTCGGTGAAAAATAAGGCGAATCAGCGTAGTGACCCTGATGGAGAAGGGATGGCGAGACATCGGGCCGGTTCTCGGTCCATTTATGAGCACGGGTTGAGATTTGTAAGTTTCGTCTTTAATTTTGTAGTTTTTTAATTTATATTATTTTTTTCCTAATTTTTTATAAGTGGTATTAAATTTTACTATCTTTTTTTCTAATTAGGCGGCGGAGCAAGGACGCGAGCCCTCTCATTTTGAGAGATTGCAGCTCACCCACCCACTCGTTGAGGAGACTGGGAAGTCTACCTACGGCCGTACCACCGAGATCCACGTAAGTATTATTTCAATATTAATAATATTATTTCAATTTTTAAAATTAAAAGTATTATTTTATATTTTGTGTTCAATTTATTTAATTTTTTGTATAATTAATTTGCAGAGAAAGATGCTCGAGGACCTTGCCTCTCAGCCTCAGCCTGAGGAAACGGCAGAGGGGTCGGGGTCGATGCCCCCCACACAACCTTCTGTTGACGTTCAAAATGAATTGTACTTCAAGAACGTCAAGGCTACAAAAGGGGCGGTTCACTGGATTGGGCAGCTTCGGAAAGAAATTTTTCCGACCTCGTGGCTCGGGCTCATCCTCCTCTCAGTCTTCCATCGACTCTCATCCCAGTGAGGTCGAGAGGCAGCTTGCCACGGTGGTGGAGCAGATGAAGAACATGCAGAGGCAGCAGCGAGAGAAGGAAGAGTATGAGAGGCAGCAGCGAGAGGCGCACGACCGGTATACAGCCGAGATGCAGGTATTCAGTCGAGGTGCAGGAGTATACAGCCGCCATGCAGGCGTGGTGGCAGATATTCGCCTCTGATTCAGTGCCACGAGCGCAAATGCCTGCGCCACCGATGCCGCCGACCCAGCCATTGATGCCGCCGATCCCGCCGACCCAGCCACAGATGCCGTTGATGCCTCCGAGCCATGAGGAGGAAGAGGAAGACGGATTTAATTCCGACGGTTAAAAAAATTTAATTTTTAATAAATATGAAGTACAATTTTTTTTAGTTTGAATTGTTACTCTAATTTATAATTTTGTGAATTTATTTTAGTTTGAATTTACTTTTATTTAATGTCAAAATAAATAATTTTAGCAAAAAAATAAAAATAAAATGGACACAACATTTATAAAAACAAGTGAGAAACGAAAATGAATTAATTTGGTGAATTATGGAAAAAAAATGAATCAATTTGGATACATATACAATTAATTGCGTACAAATGAACAAATTATAAAATAATGCATTGTCGAAATAAATAATTTTATAAAATAAAAAAAATAGTTGGGCAAAATATTTTAATAAACAACTTAGATACAAAAAGAAATTAATTTGGTGAATTATGAAAAAAAAACGAGTCAATTTGGATACATATACAATTAATTGCGTACAAATGAACGAATAATAAATTTAAGTGGGAGTCGAAATAAATAATTTTACCAAAATAATAAAAATTAAATGGCTCCAACATTTATAAAAACAAGTGAGAAACAAAAATGAATTAATTTGGTGAATTATGAAAAAAAAACGAGTCAAATTGGATACATATACAATTAATTGCGTACAAATGAACGAATTATAAAATTATGCATTGTCGAAATAAATAATTTTACAAAATAAAAAAAATAGTTGGGCAAAATATTTTAATAAACAACTTAGATACGAAAAGAAATTAATTTGGTGAATTATAAAAAAAATGACTTAATTTGAATACATATACAAATAATTGCGCAAAAATAAACGAAAGAAACACATGGCCTAGCGGCCGCCCCTCCTTCCCATGCACAAGAGGTCGCGTGTTCGATTCCTCTTGAGCGCAAACAATAAGCTATGGACCGGTGGCCCAGTGGTCCGATCCCACCCCGGGTGCCTGGGCTCGAACCACGCGAACCACATTTTTTTTTGTACAGGTTCGGAATTTGCGACGGCCAAATTCCGTCGCAAATTGAAATTTTTGCGACGGAATATGCCCGTCGCAAATTGTAATCGAAAATATTAAAAAAAAATAAACATTTGCGACGGAAATGATCTGTCGCAAATGTTGTAGAACCCGAATTACTTGCGACGGACCGTAGGCCGTCGCAAACTTTGATCGACCCGGTCGGGTCAAACCCGCCAATTTTGCGACGGTATTGTCCGTCGTAAATTTGCGACGGGAGGCAAAAGTCCGTCGCAAACATTAGCTACGACTGTTTTAACAACGGACACGTGTCCGTTGCAAATTCAGTCGCAAACAGTGATTTGCGACGGATTTTCCGTCGCAAATTCTGTCGCTAAACAATGTTTTTTTTTGTAGTGAGAGTTTAATTTGAAAAACCCCCTTAGAGGAGTGTACCTTCTATCTTGTCCCTTCTCTCTTTCTTTCTTAGCACCCAACTCATATCGTGAAGTTCCCACTTGATGGAGAAGGTGGACCGATTGCACCAAAAATGATATAGGATTCGTCTTTATATCTTCAAAATTCGAATGTTCTTGAGGTTTCCATATACTCCAAGTCGTGATTGCAAAACACTCAATCTCTTGAGCCAAGAGTTGGTTCGAAAACAAAAGGTCTAATAGTGTGCTTCCGAAGTCCACAATGTTTGGAGATTGGAAGTCCACAGCCTCCAAGTGTGTATTGTCATGAGCCGTCTCAACAACATATGAGATCTACTTTCTAGCTCCTTTCTACACCTCGAGCATTGCTATTCCACACTCAATCCTTTTCTTGCAAGGTTATCAATAATTGATCGGGAGTTAGTAATAACCCGTTTACACAAGTGTGTGATTTTATGGGGGATGTTCAAATTCCACAACTTAATTCACATCTTTGGGTTGTGCTTGAAGATGACAAGTTTATACCACAATTTGAGAACTTAGCCACATTGATATGGTAGGCAGACTTGACGTTGAATTTTCATGCTTTATGGGGCTTCATATCCATCTGTCGAGTGGGTCTCTTGTGCACCAGGTGCACGATACAACTGAGCACAACAATGACCCCCTTTTAAATGGAGCACGTCTATAATGCGCACATATACCAAAATTTTGGTCATGTGTCAAGCCTTACTTGTGGCGCAGCGACCAACGGTATGTTTTTCTATTTTGGGGGTCATGTGTTCGACCCCAATGTTAACATGATTATATTTTTTTTTAATTAACTCTTATTTAATGGGCCAATTAATACACAAACGATTTCTTTCAAAAAATACTATGAACTTTTTGTATAAACATTATGTACATTTAGTGTTAAGTAGTATAACTTTTATTTGTAAATTAGCGTAACTTTTTGTTAGTGTTAGTGTCCTAGAGACAATCCTTTGTGAGGACATAATGGTACGAAAAATTCAGTTTTGGTATAATATTATTATTGATTTAATATTAAATGTATGACATTGCACTTGTCTGAATATTATGTTTGATTGTTTACATTTATTCTTATCTGTGTTCCCATAAATCACTATTGTCATTGAGTGAGTGAGAACTCAGATGACTTAAGTATAATTCTCAAAATAGCCCCGATCAAGGATCATCAAGAATGAGATGTTGATGATGCAATTGAGATTGATGTGCGATCTGCATCATACTCTTAGAGAGTGTAGTAAGATCTCACTTACTACGAGATACTAGGTATCTCATGATGGATGCACATATATCTTAGAGGGTATTGGTACACCCATTCGAGAAACCTTTTGATGTAATTTCACAATATGTATCTACGGGTGTCTCGGTTAGTGGGAGCGATGTGATACTATTTTACTTGAGGTCAATACGCACGACATGTGTGGAGTGATGAACTTTGACCATGACCGAATCTTTCACCCCTCCACGGGTAGATATGACTTAGATTGAGTTCATCACAAAATACATGTGCGTGGTAGTTGAGCCAAGAATAAGATTCATTCCTCAAATGTGGATTTAGAGAGAATGCTCGTTTTTTCATTAGAATTGGATCTAATTCATCGGCCGATGCACATCAACTTAGACTTTGTGGCTAAGTGTGATTGTCTTGATCAATTAGTAATTAGAGATAATATGATTAAGTTAATTGAATAGACACTTCATCATGTTCAAGACTTAATCGGGTATTCATGAATGAAAGGAATATATCACAACAGCCTACAGTATTACAGGTAGTGGCAGATTTTCTCGCAACGTACCTCGTATATTGAGAATGTCTGATTTATTGTCTAGGGTTCAATTAAGACCATTAGTTTGATTAACTGCTCGATATAAGAGGGCCTATGGGCAACAAAACAAGTAATGGTGATCTACCAATGATAGTTGGTTGATCAAATATTATATTAGATATAATATTTAATTTATGAAGAATATAATAATAATTATATTTAGAATTAATTATTATTATTATTATTTAATTAAATTAGATTTAATTAAATAGAAATTCTCAATAATAATATTTAGAATATTATTATGTAGAAAATTACTCACAAAGAAATAATTCATATAAAAATATTTACAAGAAAATAAAATCCATTGAGATTTTATTTAATGGGCTAGGGCTTTTTATCTTGCTAGAAAATTAAGCCAGCTCATTGACTTAAAACGAATATACTAGCTTTCTACTAGTAGCTTCCCCGCAAGAGTACGAGTTCACTGTAGTAAGAGTAAGTATAACGGCCAAGTATATCGAACCCACGAGATGGAGTGTATGCGAACAGATCCCTGAAGATCTACGCGTCGTAGTTAATATGAGTGTAATGTTTTTGGATTTTTTTGAAAAATTAATTATGAACTAAAATAAACTAATTAAACTAAAGAGCGAACTAAACAATTTAACTAAGAAGTGTTTTCAAATATGAGATGGTGATGCTTAGGATAAGAATCCCTACGTATACTAACGGAGCAGGTATATAATTAAAACAACTGTGACGCGCCAGAAATAACCTAAGTAAAAGAATGCAAGGTGAAAGCTCAAGATTCTAAACCCTAATACTTTACCCTAACACTCAACTTCACTAATCCACTAACAAGTTAATAGATTGTGCTTAATTAATGAGACCCTAATTTAACTAAGGTGATGCGGTCGTCCTCCTTCGCTAAACTGGTAGATGAATTAACCTTTCCTAAACCCTCTAGTTAAGTCTACTCGTTGTTAAAGAGTGATACGGTCGTCCTCTCTCTAACACCTTTCGAACGAAATTCAAAAGCGAAGTCTAGATTAATTTTAAGAATTCATTAACCAAGAGAATTAAAACCTAACGTCACAAGTTACTCTAAATACGTACCCACAACCTACTTCTATGAGTTCATCCTACCCTAAGCATGCAAGGGTTTTAGCTAGACATAAGTTTAACATAAATAATAGCGATTAAATAAGTAACGAACAAGAACATAATAATTAAAACGAAGAAGAGATCAAACATAAACTAGGTTTTAACTAGTTGAAAGAATAAACTTAAATTAACTCAATGAATTAGGTCTTAACGTGTTCAAGAACGAAAATCTAAGAAACGAAACTAAAAAAAACAAGATCGTAGTATGAAATCGTAACGAAAACCTCAAAACAACGTAAAAGTAAGCTTGCTTCTCCTCTTCCTCTCCAAAAACGAACTCTAAATCTCGTGGGTAAGTGGTTCCTCTCCAGAACGAACTTGGGATGGATATATATAAGCGTCGGGCCAACTCTGACTTGCATGGGCCAAAATTCCCGTCGAGCTCGAGTAGAGCTCGAGTAAAAAGTGCTCGAGCAATGCAAGCTCGAGTGTTGAAATTGTCCAGAACCTGAAAAGTACTCGAGCCCCTTAGCTCGAGTAGTTCTACTCGACCGGCCTCAGCTCGAGTAGTCTACTCGAGTGCCCGAGTAATGGCTACTCGACCAGCCTCAGCTCGAGTGCTCTACTCGAGTGCCCGAGTAATGGCAACTCTTCTTATGCAACTCTTTCACATCGTACTCCAAGGAGGACAATCGCTTGCTCCCTTCCTCCACCTTCTGAAGAATCGCTCTCAACATCTCCTCGGTTGATGCACCGCCTTCTCCACCAGGAGGTTTAGACCCCGGATCAACACCTGCAGGAACAGTAATACCAGCTTTTGGGTTAGCATAAGAAAAGTTATCATTCTTCCTCCATGTGTTTTGAGGAGGCTGCTGGCCTCCTTGAACTCCTTGTGTGTTCCTCCATTGATTTTGAAGTGGCTGAGGGCCTGGAGGTACGAATGGCTGCCCATAAGAAGGTCTTCCAAACTGATTTCCACCTTGGTAGCCATTCTGATTGTAATACGGACCTCCCATGTAATTGGCTACCTCTTGCTGTCCACTTGGCTGGTCTACTCTATCATTCTCTGCTGCATGCTCTCTATTCAACGACTTTGCAATCTGGCTCATCTGGAACTCTATAGAAGTGAACCTTCAATTATTCTCTTGTTGAGTTCTAGTCCACTCTACGTTCATCTTCTGGAGCTCTTGATCACGTTGATCACCCTTTTTATGCAACTCTTTCACATCGTACTCCAAGGATGACAACCTCTTACTTCCTTCCTCCACCTTCTGTAGAATCGCTCTCAACATCTCCTCAGTCGATGCACCGCCTTCTCCACCCGGAGGCTTTGAACCTGGGTCAACACCTGCATAAACAGTAATATCAGCTTTTGGGTTAGCATATGAGAAATTCTCATTCTTCCTCCATGTGTTTTGAGGAGGCTGCTGGCCTCCTTGAAATCCTTGTGTGTTCCTCCATTGATTTTGAGGCGGCTGTGGCCCTGGAGGTGCAAATGGCTGACCATAAGAAGGTCTTCGAAACTGATTTCCACCTTGGTAGCCATTCTGATTGTAATACGGACCTCCCATGTAAGTGGCTGCCTCTTGATGTCCACTTGGCTGGTCTACTCTATCATTCTCTGCTGCATGCTCTCCAACCAAATTCTTCCCCAACTCGAGGTTGTTGATCTTCTCCATCATGGCCATCAATAGCCTTCTCGTTCCTTCACCCTCTTCAACCTGATTAACTCTTTGGAAATCTGCATCCAGGTTCCAAGCACCGGCATTCGTGACAATGTTGTCCACGATCTCTCTACACCTCTCTATACCTTGATTCAGGAATGCTCCGCCCGCACATGCGTCTAAATGGTCTTGCCCCGCCTTGTTGGCACCACTGTAGAAGAATGCCATAATATCGCCCTCATTGTACCCATGCTGCGGGCACTCTATCAGCATGTTTGAGTATCTCTCCCACGCTTGACGTAGGTCCTCTCCTTGCTTCTGGCGGAAGGAAGAGATCTCAATTCTCGCTTTGATCGTTCTGGATGGAGGGTAGAATCGCTCGAGGAACAGACGCTCGAGCTCGGCCCAAGTGGTAATACCTCCCCGCGGGAGCGTATTATTGTACCACTCTTTAGCTATTCCCGTCAGTGAGAATGGGAACAGCCTAAGCCTCTTGGCATCTTCAGACATGCCATTATAATTGAATGTGGAGGCTATCATGAGAAAACTCCTCAAGTGTGTATGAGGATTATCCTTCCCGATCACCCCCTTGAACTGATTCTTGGTCAGCAGCTTTAGAATTCCTGGGGAAATCGAGAAGTTGTTCGCCTCAACAGGAGGCAACGTCACTCCATCATAGTACCTCTGCGGTTGTGCCGCGAACCTGCCCCGAATAGCCATATTGTGATCTGCGTTCTGGGGCACAGGCTTAGGAGCAACAGGTGGTGCTGGTACTTGTTGAACTGGAGGTGGTTGGTACACAGGTGGTGGATGATATGGGTATGGTGGATAAGGGTATGGTGGGTATGGGTAATGTTGGTATACTGGGTTGTTGAAAGGGTTGTTTGGGTTTTGTGGGTAAGCAGGGTTGTTCAGAGGATTATGGACAAAATTCTGAGCTGGATTGATAATGTTTTGTGCACCCGGGTTTTGGCTCTGACTATCCCCTAACGGATCTTGGTTCTTACTGGTGTTGCCATCAGTGCCGTCAACCCGGTTCAACCCCTGGTTAAACTCATTCTCGGCATCTTCCAACTCATTAGTGATGTCCATTGGTTCTTTCCCTAAGTCGGCAGCGTTCATCCTTCTCAAGAAGGCTCGGTTCCTTCTAGCTATTGTCTCAGGATCTGCAGGTAACCTCTCTTCGCTCGTATTGCCTTGTGAGCGTGTTTTCATAAACTGAAACACTAGCAGAAAGTTCAAAACGCAACTGCCGAATAAATAAAAATAAAAATAAAACAGAAAATAAATCACCCACTACTAACTACTAAGCTATCTACAAGTCCTATTCAAAAGTATACAACGCCATCCCCGGCAACGGCGCCATTGACTTGAAGCGAATTACACTAACTTCTACTAGTCGCTTACCCGCAAGCGGACGGGTTCACTGTAGTATAAGTACATATAATGACCAAGTAGTATCGAACCCAAGGGATAGAGTGTATACGAATAGATCCCTGAAGATCTATGCGTCGTAGTTAATATGAGTGTGTTGTTTTTTTATTTTTGGAAAGATTAATTAAAATACTAAATTAAACTAAGTAAACTAAAATACTGAAGAAATCAAATTAACTAAGGGTTGTTTTCAAGTAAGAGGTGGTGATGCTTAAGATAGGAATCCCTACGTATACTAACGGAGCAGGTACATAATCAGAATAACTGTGACACACAAGAAATAACCTAAGTCTAAGAATGCAAGGTGAAAGCTCAAGATTCTAAACCCTAATACTTTACCCTAACACTCGACTTCACTAATCTACTAACAAATTAATAGATTGTGCTTAATTAATGAGACCCTAATTTAACTAAGGTGATGCGGTCGTCCTCCTTCGCTAAACTGGTAGATGAATTAACCCTTCCTAAACCTTCTCATTTAGTCTACTCGTTGTTATTGAATGATGCGTGTTGTTTACCAAATATATTTTGCTGGGATTGAATGGCTATTTGTTAAAGCTTTGGTAAAAACACCAGATGATCGGGTTCTTAAATGCTAAAATGAATGCTTAGATGAAAAGAGGCTTTAAATGCATATGAACACTCAAGAACACCAAGAATTGCCAGGGGTTGTTAATCCCTGGACTTGAATGAGTATGTGTATTGATTATACTGAGAGTGATTCAACCTTTTTCTACATTACAAGTGTTGGGGTATTTATAGTTTTCTCACTATAGGGGTATGTTGGTCATTTCCGGCCTCTCGGGGGACAGGTGCATTAAATGCCTCCTGCCTCTGAGGACGCGCGGGCTCTGAAGTGTCAGGGCCTGCAGGTGGCCGGCCACTAGTGTGTTGACGCGTGTCCAAAAAGGACGATTCTCTGAAGGATTTCCTCATTTGGATGGAATATTCTCCGTTGCAGGGTACGGAGGCGGGCTTTTTCTTCCTTGGGAGAGGATCTTGCCTGATTCTGTCACGTGCTCGAGATCCCACTTGCCGGCCGGGGGCCTTAAGTGATCAGATGCCGGTCTCCTGGCGGACACCGAGGTCGGAAAACGCTCCAGCCAGTCGGTCGCGTCCGGGCGTCTTCTGCTGGACCTCACTGATCATGGCCGGGCCGGACCGGCCACGGCAGGGCTTTGATGTAGCTGTGATCGATGTGGACGGACGTCCCAAGCAGGTTTCCGGCCTCGCTTTCGCGGCCAGAATCTCGTGTTCGGAGCCCGCTGAGGTCGGATTCAGGCCGGCCAGGTCGGTCCCGACCTCGGGGTATCTTCTTGCCTTTTCAGGCTTTCTTCCGGCCGGATCCAATGCGCGGTCCGAAACGGTCACAACAATTGCCCCCCAGCTCGTTTCTCAATTTGAGGGGCGAGGTGGTCGTTTATCGTTTCTTATTGGTGCCGGCCTGGATCCGCCCGGGGTGATCGGAGATCGGCCAACGGTTAGGAGATGGTTGAGGTGACGTATGTTGTCAGGCGACGCTTCGGGTTTCGCGCACTAGCCTGACGTGACGTGATGCGACTCCTCGAATCCCGTTCATTTAATGCGCGCCTAGTACGAGGCGTCTGGCGCTGAAACCGTCGTTTCAAATTCTTGCTTCTAGGCCCCTATGCCTAGAAACTTATTTCGCCGTAGGTCCCCGCCCATTTCCTATAAATAGGGGTGTTACCTCATTTCCAAAGGTTTTCACTCTTTGCGATTTTGCTGCAGTTCCTTAGGCGATTTCCGGCGAGCTTCTCACGGCGGCGACGAACTTTGCACGGCGGCGATCGGCGTTTCGAAGGTAATTTCCAACTTTCCGTATCTCAAAACTCGTTTTGTTTATACAATGGTGCGACGGTGGGCTGGCCCTCCGCCTGGGCAAAGGGGCGGCGCTTCCTCCAGTGGCGGCGGCGGTGGCGGAGCTAATCGCCGTTTGTTCGAAGAGGGGGGAAGTTCCCGCGGGGGGAGTGGAGCCTCTCCTTCTCGTCTAGCGGGCTCGATCTGGGCCCACGACGATGACGGTTTGGATGCCCTATTCCCGCGCCCGGGACGATCATTATTGGGTGAAGGTGCCCGGGAGGGAGTTCCTTTGGCTACGGAGAGATCCCGGGACGAGGAGGTGGCCCGACCGGTGGAGGAGAGAGATCCATTGGACGACCTCTTGGAGGAAGATGAAGAAGAAAGCGGTCGCGGCGAGGGCGACGACCGGGCCACTAACCAGCTCCTCAAAAATCTCGCGGCCGAGATGATTAAAGAAAGGCTTGGGAGCGCGGGGGAGGCCTCGGGATCCGATTCCGAGGAGGTTGAGAGGCCGGCCGCAGTTGGTCGGAGTGTTAGCCAAGATCGGCGAGACCAGGTCCGACAGGCCTTTCGTCTGTGGTCGGAATTCGTTGAGAGGAAGGATGAGGTCGAGTCTCTCTCCTTCGATTACGAGGAGTATCTGGATCATTTCCCGCGCGAGCCGACCGCTCGCGATCCGGCCACTATTCGGATAGCCGACTTGGAAGAGTCCCGGAGGTGGACCATTGGCCAAGTACAGAGTAAGATGTCCCAGCGCCAACTCGACGAAGCCCGGGCCGGATGGGAGGTACCTCTTGACGTTAATCTCTACGCACCCGAGCCTAATGAACGGGCGGACCAGCCTCCACGAGGGATGGTGGCCGTAACCCAAGATATGATGGAGGTCGGGCTCCGGTTCCCCCTCCATCCGGCCGTATCGTACCTGTTGAACTACTGGAATCAGGCGCCCATCCAGCTGCTGCCGAACGCCTGGATGATTATAGTGAGCGTCATGACCTTATTTGGCAGGAATCGACTCTACCGGATGCCGACCCCCGGAAAGATGACTTATCTCTATCGGATTCAGAGCGAAAGGAGTGGGACCGGAGAGGTCTACATCCAGACGAAAGGGCAGAAATTGGTGACCGGCCTGCCCAGTAAAGGTCGGAACGATCGAAAGAAATGGTTCTTTGTTGGTGGGGCGTGGAAGACCGGGTATCCGGATGGGACGGAGATTGACGTTCCGACCGACATTCGTCTCAAGAATCCCAGTAAGGAATTTTTAGCTTAAATTTGGATTAAGAGTACTGATCTAATCTTTGCCTTCTTTTGCAGGTTATCCTTGCCCTTCCGATCGAGAATTGAACTTTGATTTCGCGGTCGTCAGAGAGCGGATCCTGTCCCTGCCTGCCTCGAAAAGAAACCAGGCCGTCCTCCGAACACGGGAAGCCAGAATTTCCGGTCGGTTCTTCCAGTTTCCTCGTCATATAAAATTGACGGGTAAGTGACCGGGTTCCGATCTGTATTTATGTATATATATATATATATATTTTTTTTTTTAACTTGGATCTTGGTCGTTCTGTGCCAGATTTTCCGATCGTCAGGCAGTGCCCCCCTGAGTTTTCCGATCGTTGCCCGGAGATGTTTGCCTTGATGGGAGCTTGTGCGGCGAAGAAGACGGCCAAGGGGGCGAAGAAGAAGAAAGGAGCCGGCGCCAGGACCGGGATCGTGATAGAAGAGCCTCTCCCCCTCCAGTCTGTTCCGGCCGCCGGGGCAGCAGCTGCTGAGATCCCGACCTCTTCTCCGATTACGGGTAAGAAACGGAGTTGGGAGGAGGCCGGGATCGAGGGATCCGGCCAGCATGGGTCGAGCCCGGCCACGATAGATGTTTCCGACGACACCCCCCCAGGGGCCGGGCTGGTCGGAACAGAGACTGCGGCTCGTCTGGAGACCGTTCCTGGACAAGGGGATGACCGGACCTACTTTGGTCGGGACCCGGTCCGCTTCCAAGCGTAAGTCTTTTTACTTCGACATTCTCACTCATACCATTTCATTTCTATACCTGATCTGACTTTTCACTTGTCCAGGTTGACTCGAAATGACTCCGATCTCCCTCCAATGGTGCTCGATTTCCTCTCCTCTCGTGCCCCGAGTTCAACGGCCGAGATGCCGGATTACATGCACCGGGCTGCGAATTCCCTCCCCCAGGCGTGGACAAAAGATCTGGCCGAAATTGTCGAGCGCCGTCCCCGGCACGCGGGCCGGACTGGGGTCGCGCTGATCAGTCAGGCGGCCATCGTGGTTAACACGATGGAGAACGAGCTCTCCGAGATCTCTCGGTCGCTCCGGAGGACTGAGACCGCCCTGACCCGTGCCCGGGAAGAGAAGTCCGGGCTCGAGAGCGAAGTTGCCAAGCTTAAACAAGAGAGGGATGGTGCGGTCGGGCAGATGGAGGCCGTCCTGAAGGAGAAGGATGATGCTCTGGGCCGGGCGGAGATGGCCTACAAAGCCCTGGAGGATGCTCGGCACCGCGTGTCTGAGATGGAGGACTCCCTCGCCGATCTGCGGTTGGAGGCGCACCGTGCTCGGGGGGATGCAGACCAGGCTGCTGCCCGGCAGGTCGAGGTGGAGAAGGAGCTCCAAAGGAAGAATGATGAGCAGGCCGCTGCACTGAGCCGGCCGGCTTTCGACCCTGCGGATCCGACTCAGAACCCGGCACTCTTTTCTGAGTTCTGCTTCTACGTGGCCGCCGCCAATGTGATCCGGGCCGGGCGCCAGGCCAGTCTCGATACCAAACCCCAGGAAGACTACTTCCGGGAGTATGCTGCCCAGAACCCGGTCAGCGACGGTTTCTGGTTCCCCTTCCTCGATCTCGAGACTGACTACGGGGTGGACCTCTCTTGGTTCCCCCATCGGCACAGATTGTTCAAACATGGCGAGAACCCGCCGGCCGGTGATGAGGAAGAAGAAGACGAGGAGGAGGAAGTCCCTGCGGAGGGGCCCCAGGCACCGGTCGGAGACGGGGCCGTGGTGGAGGCCTTGGTCAATGAAGTGGTCGATTATGTGGCCGGGACCGGAGTTCAGGCAAGCCCGGCGGCCGGGGAAGGCGGCTCTTGAGCTTTAATTTCCTTAGATTTATTTTTGCTTTCCTGAATGTAACCGGCTTCCGACCGGATTTGTTTTGTTTCAAAACGTTGTACTTCCCGGCTTCCAGACCGGTTTTGACTTAATATAATTCACTTCAGATTTCCCTTGAATTTTATTCTCTATTATTGTTTTCTCGCTTTCTTATACCTGTTGAAGTAAATTTTCCCAAGTATGAAATGAGATTTGACCCGGGCTCGAGTGTGATATGCCGACCTCGATACGGTCGGCATATGTTTTGAACTGAGCCCGGTTTGTAGGAATGCCTTGGTTGCCTTGCCGAGCTCAAGTGTGATATGCCGACCTCGATACGGTCGGCATATGCTTTTGAACCGAGCTCGGCTTTTAAAGTGGCTGGGGTGGCCTTTTCGAGCTCAAGTGTGATACGCCGACCTCGATACGGTCGGCGTACGTTTTTGAACTGGGCTCGGTTTTTTGGATGGCCTTAAGTGTGTTATGCCGGCCTCGATACGGCCGGCATACGCTTTTGAACTGAGCCCGGTGTTTGAAATGAGATACAGCTGTGCGAAGAGCTTTTGTATTAATTGATAAACATAGTACAAAATCATTGGTAGTATTTCTTCAAGTGAATTGCATTCCAGGGGTATTGGTCCGGAGTTCCATCCATGAGTTCCAGCTCGTAAGCTCCCTTAGAGAGCCATCTGGATATCCTGAACGGACCCTCCCAGTTCGGGCCGAATACCCCTTTTGGTACTTGAACTTTCTTGAGGACGAGGTCCCCGACCTGGAATTGTCTAGCCTTCACTTTGGAATTGAAAAAAATTTCGGATTTCTTCTTGTAGGCCGCATTTCGGAGATCGGAATTGAGTCTTCTCTCCTCCAACATGTCCAAGTCGATCATCCGGGCGGTGTCATTGTCTTCGGTGATCGTCTGGGCTGTCCGGTGGCTTGGTAGGGAGACCTCTGAAGGAATGACGGCCTCGGTCCCAAAAGCTAGAGCGAAAGGTGTTTCGCCCGTTGAGTTCCTTGTGGTCGTTCGGTATGACCAGAGGACATCGGGTAGCTCGGCTGCCCACTTCCCCTTTTTGTCCTCGAGCTTGGCTTTGATAGTGTGCTTGAGGATCTTATTTACGGCCTCTACCTGGCCGTTCGTTTGCGGGTGGTAGGGGGTGGAGAAAACCTTCTTGATATTCCATTTTTCACAAAACTGGATCATCTGGAGACCGTCAAACTGTTTCCCATTGTCGGAGATGATCACTTGAGGTAGGCCGAAGCGGCAGATGATGTTTTTCCAAATGAACTTGATAATTTGGGTCTGGCTGATTTTGTTGAGTGGCTCGGCCTCGGCCCACTTTGTGAAATAGTCGACGGCCACGACGGCGAATTTGTGGCCCCCGGGCGCAGTGGGCATTGGTCCGATCAGGTCGATGCCCCACTGGGCAAAAGGCCAAGGGCTATACATAGAGGAGAGCTGCTCGGGGGACAGTTTGATGTTGGGTCCCAAGACTTGGCATTTGTGGCATGACCTTGCGAAGCTGACGGCGTCCTTATTCAAGGTCGGCCAGAAATATCCTTGTCTGATCACTTTGTGGGCTAGGGCCCGGCCTCCGGCATGATTTCCGCAAACCCCCTCATGGATCTCGGCCAGAATGGTCTGGCCTTGCTCCGGGGTTATACATTTTAGGAGTGGGAGGGTAAAGCTTCTCTTATATAAAAGATCCTCAATGAGGGTGTACCTTGACGACCGGAGTTGCAGTTGCCGGGCCCGAGTCCTGTCCTCAGGGAGTGTGCCGGTCTTGAGATATTTCATGATCGGCGTCATCCAATTCTCATCCGTGCTTGAAACGGTCGCCACCTGTGCTCGGATGACCGTGGGCGTTCCGAGCGTGGAGAGTTGAATGTTGGCAAGGTCGGCTGCTCCCTCCGCTGTTGCAAGCTTGGAAAGCGCGTCGGCTTGGGTGTTGTGTTCCCGAGGGTTTTCATTGAGTAATTCCGGCACGTAGTCCTCATCGGACTCCTCTTTCTCCTGGCGGATCCGCATCAGGCGATGCCAGCTTTCCGGCCGGGCGATTTTGGCCGCAAAGTATGATGAGAATTGGGTGCTCAAAGTGGCGAACGAGTCAATGGACCGTGCCGGAAGGGACACGTACCATCTGTGGGCGAGGTCGCCCAGGGTGAGAGGGAAAAGCCTGCACTTCGTGGCGTCTGTCGCGCCACGCCCGGTCATATAGATCCGGAACTTGCTGAGATGGGTCTCAGGATCTGTTTTTCCCTCGTAGAGAGGAGTTGGTGGGGGGACGATCTTGAGCTGGACCGGCGCGAGCTCAATATCGACCGCCAAAGGCTCGTTGGCGACTGGCCGGGCCTTGGTTTGGCCTTGCGCTTCAAGGAGCGCCTTCATTTCGTCCAGTTGCTTTTGCAACTTGACGATTTCTGGACTGGGGGTTTCGGCCAGCTGGTCGTCCACGTCGGCTAGGGGGCCGATTCGGTCGAAAACGGCCGCACGGGGGACTCCGCGTCCCAACAGGCCGCTTTGGGCGAAGCTTAGCTTGCGCCTGGCGGAGTTTGCCGGGGTCAGGCTGACCTCGGCTGCCCTCTTGTTGGGCATTTAGGCCGTGCTCCCCGAGTTGGAGATGGACTCGGTGTCTCCGTACCCAGTGTCGTAACTGGGCACACGGCTCGGGTACCACGACGGGTCTGTTGTGCCCAACCGGTCAAAAACCGGATGGGCGGAGCCTCGCGAACGGTCAGAGACGGGGTTCGCCCGACCTTGGCTTTCGCCTTGGTGTTCTCTGGCCTTCTCCTTGCCTTTGAGAGCACGAGCCTGGGCCTTCTTCTTGGAGGCAGAGGTGGTGCTCCGGCAGCCCCTCGCCTCTTCCGCTTGGCGGCGTCTTCCTGACCAGGCCTGGTCAGGAGTAAAGAATCCCCGGCCCCCGGATGGGAGAGGTTCCTCCGGGAAGCGAATTGGGGAGGCCACACGTGTGGCTTTTCCGTGGGCCTGGGATGGTTTCTGGGGATCCATTGCTTTAGGAGATGAGGGGGTTGAGGTTTGAAGATTTGAAGGTTTGAGGATGTGAAGCTTTGAAGAACAGTGAGTGTTCTTCAAAGAGATGAAGAAAAATGTGTTTGATGGGTTAGATACCCTCCTTCTAGCGCCAAATGTTGTTTACCAAATATATTTTGCTGGGATTGAATGGCTATTTGTTAAAGCTTTGGTAAAAACACCAGATGATCGGGTTCTTAAATGCTAAAATGAATGCTTAGATGAAAAGAGGCTTTAAATGCATATGAACACTCAAGAACACCAAGAATTGCCAGGGGTTGTTAATCCCTGGACTTGAATGAGTATGTGTATTGATTATACTGAGAGTGATTCAACCTTTTTCTACATTACAAGTGTTGGGGTATTTATAGTTTTCTCACTATAGGGGTATGTTGGTCATTTCCGGCCTCTCGGGGGACAGGTGCATTAAATGCCTCCTGCCTCTGAGGACGCGCGGGCTCTGAAGTGTCAGGGCCTGCAGGTGGCCGGCCACTAGTGTGTTGACGCGTGTCCAAAAAGGACGATTCTCTGAAGGATTTCCTCATTTGGATGGAATATTCTCCGTTGCAGGGTACGGAGGTGGGCTTTTTCTTCCTTGGGAGAGGATCTTGCCTGATTCTGTCACGTGCTCGAGATCCCACTTGCCGGCCAGGGGCCTTAAGTGATCGGATGCCGGTCTCCTGGCGGACACCAAGGTCGGAAAACGCTCCAGCCAGTCGGTCGCGTCCGGGCGTCTTCTGCTGGACCTCACTGATCATGGCCGGGCCGGACCGGCCACGGCAGGGCTTTGATGTAGCTGTGATCGACGTGGACGGACGTCCCAAGCAGGTTTCCGGCCTCGCTTTCGCGGCCGGAATCTCGTGTTCAGAGCCCGCTGAGGTCGGATTCAGGCCGGCCAGGTCGGTCCCGACCTCGGGGTATCTTCTTGCCTTTTCAGGCTTTCTTCCGGCCGGATCCAATGCGCGGTCCGAAACGGTCACAACAATGCGGTCGTCCTCTCTCTAACACTTTCATACGAAATTCAAAGGTAAAGTTAAGGTTAATTATAAGAATTCATTAACTAAGAGAATTAAAACTAACGTCACGAATTACCCTAATTACGTACCCGCATCCTACTTCTACGAGTTCATCCTACCCTAAGCATACAAGGGTTTTAGCCGGACATGGTTTTAACAAACATAAAAGCAATAGAAGAAACAACGAACATAAACATAATGAATTGAACGAAGAAAATAAGAAACATGAACTAGGGTTTTAAAAGAAAATAAATACTAAGAACTGAAATTTAATTAACTAAAACGAAGTTTCAAAGCGTTTAAAGTAACCAAGCTAATGAAAAGAAACTAAGAAACGAAAAGAAACTAAGAATTCGTACGAAAAACTTCAACAAAACGTAAGTAAAGCTTGCTCGTTCTTCTCCTCTTCCTTTCTCTAAAAACTAAGTCTCTATCTCGTGTATGTGTCAAGTCGTCCTTTAAAACGAGTTTGGAAGAGGTATATATAGGCACCAGGTCAAAACGGGATCTCATGGGCCGAAAAACGAAATTTGGCATTTAAGCCTCGGAGGCGCTCGAGCTGTCCCGGTCGAGCGGGGCGCTCGAGCCTTTGTGGTCAAATGAATCAGTAGGTCGAGCGGGGCGCTCGACCTTGTTTGGTCGAATGGTTCTATAGGTCGAATGAGGCGCTCGAGCTGTGCCCCTCGAGCGGCAAAAACTCTCTGTAAGTTTGGAGCGCTTGACCTACGTTGCTCGAGCGAGGTGCTCGAGTGATGGTGCTCGAATGGCCTTCCTTCCTTGCAACTAACACTTTTCTTCTCACGTACTAATACCAATCGTATTTCTTCGATATCTTCTCATCCGGGCATCCGTTTGAGTCGATTCAAAGTCCTACGAACTCCGTTTTTCGTCCTCGATTCACCTATGAGTATCAAAGAGACAAATTCATCAATGTATAGAAATAGTACTCATTTGGCTCTAAAAACTCAATAAAATCAACCAAAACTAGGGCGTTTCTAGCTACGAATCATGACAATTTCACGCCTAATCAACCCCCCCAAACTTACCATATTGCTTGTACTCAAGCAATGAAATAATAAGTCAAGTGAAATTGTTAGGGATGAGTCAAAGAAACAATCATGCAAGCTAATGAACTCGAGCTTCAAAAATCAATCACCCGTATACTCACTCACTTTCCTTTATCATACTCATGCAACAATAACAAGAAACACCAAGATCAAGCATGGATGTGCACTCAACGATGTGTTTCGCTCCCTCACAAGTGTATATCAATGATAAAGGGACTCACTCAATCAATCAATCAATCACTCAAATTGGCAGCCATAGGCTTGTAAGCGCTCTTAACTCCGACCATACTATAGAAATCAATGCCGAATCAAAAAGGACTTTCTCAAGGTTGTAATGTAGGCTCTTTGGACAGGTGGGATAACAATATAGGGTAAGTGACTAACGTGAATGGAGAATAGAAAATCAAACTTTGGCACTTCGAGATAAGGAACAGTCTACTTCAAACATATTCTATCAACAAACTTTCAATTCCAATTCTCTCACCACTTCATTTTTTTCTTTCTCACTCTTTCACTTTTTTTTTCAATCACTTCATTTTTTTTTCGCACAACACATGAGCTCTTTTTTTTTTCTTTTCTTTTGCTCATTCTCAACCCCTTTTTTTGTTCTTTCCCACATCTCATACTTCATCACACCTTCTCATATTCACTCAACAAACAACCTTTTCCTTTTTCAACTCAATTTACTCCCTTCACATTCACACTTTCCTATTCTCCACTCAAATTGGGACAAAAAGGCTTATGAATTGGAATAGTGTTCATATGTGCTAGCAAATAAAATAGGCTTAAAGGCTCAACGGGGCTAACAAGGGATTCAATGTCATTGGTAAGGAAAATTTTGGCTAAGTGACTCAATTAAATCAAAGATGGCCTAAGATCACATTCGGCATATCAAACTAGACATAATCAAGAAGCAAGAGCACACACAAGTTCTAGCATCCTCTAAGGTGATGATCCACTCACAAACGAAGAGATTAATTCATGCATCAAAATCGCATAAGGCTCAAATCTCACGGCTTTCACATCCATGCTAGTCTAGTGCATTCTCACAATCATCACACAAGCACTCAGAAGGAAAATTTGTAAGCATACGGGTTCTCTCTCAAATCAACTCTAACTCAAACACTCACACAATAAACTCCTAACTCAACCTCACAACTCAACTCTACTCATCACGTCATACTCAAAGATAGCAATCGACAAGTAGAAGGTAGTTGATAGGCATGAAATATGCAATAGCGAGTCAAATCAAAATCACCTCAAGGAGTATCTCAACAATCCAATAATCAATCAAACTCAACTCAAAGATAAGGGCGTGCATGCATGTGCAATGTAACAAGAAACATAAAAAAAAAAACTCCACCCCCCAAACTTCGACCTTGCTAGAGGTCTAAGTTTGGGGTTGTGGGTTACCTCAACCAAACAATTCAGTTTCTCTCAATAGCTTTGCACACTCCCTTGTCTCAAGTTAGTTCCTTCAATCTGAATAACTCCATGATACCTTTACTCCTTTAGAGACAAGCCTACAAAATAAAAATCTCAAGTACGAGGTTAAACATACGACTCAAAATAACTCCCTAATAACTAAAAAAACTCAAAGCAAATAAAAATTAATGGGTTGCCTCCCATTCAGCGCTATTTTTAAGGTCCTCATGTCGGACCAAGCTCAAAGGAGCTTATGGGACATCATACTCAAATTTACCTCCCCCACTCTCATAAGAGTGGTGTTTGAACTCCTTTCCTTGATGCCCCTCCATCATGAGCTCCTTTGCTTTCTTCTCCACCTCAAGTGGTATAGGTCTCAACTCCTTCTCACCTTTATCTGGATGAGTCTTACTAAACAATTTCTTGAGTTTGGACTTCTTCTTTTTAACTCCTCTTTTCCCTTCTGACTGGACCACGTCCACTTTCTTCACCTCTTCATCCTTCAACTTCTTCACTTTATCCCTATCAAAATAATCAAGATCATAACGCTCATGGGTTAAATAATCAGGTGAAAGATTATAAAATTCATGAATATGAGAAGGATTAAGGATAGGAGGCGTGTCTTCAACACGAGGATCAATTGCATCCATGCAATACAAGCTCTCATCCTCCTTCGGGTGCTTCATGGCTTCATATAGGGAGATCTTCACTTCTTGATCATCAACCTTCAATGTAATCTTCCCATTTGCCACGTCTAGCACCATCCCCACCGTAGCTAAGAACGGTCTTCCCAATATCAGGGGCACGTGCTCATCTTCCTCCATCTCTAGCACTACAAAGTCGGCTGGAAAAATGTGATCTCCAACTCTCACTAGGACGTCTTCAACCACTCCTTGAGGTCTAGTAATAGACCGATCAGCAAGTTGAAGCGTCATCATTGTGGGTTGAAGTTCTCCACCTTCCAACTTCTTGAAAAGCGACAAGGGCATGAGATTGATGCTCGCCCCTAAATCACATAGCGCTCCTTTCTTGATCCCGCTCCCAATGTCACATAGGATCGTGAAGCTCCCGGGATCCTTCAACTTCGGTGGAAGCGCCTTGTGCACTAATGCACTCACCTCGTGGTTCAGCTGCACCAACTTCGGCTCATCCACTCGCCGTCTTTTCGCGATCAAGTCCTTCAGAAACTTTGCATAATGCGGCATCTGTTCCAAAGCATCATAAAAAGGAATGTTAATGTGAAGTTGTTTAAAAACATCAAGAAATTTTGCAAATTTTTCATCAAGCTTCTTTTTCATGAAGCGCTGTGGATACGGGACTAGTATCACAGATTTGGGTACCCCCCATTTATCTCTTTCTGTTTCTTTCACTTTATCCCTTGCTTCCTTTGCCTTCTTCCACTTAGGAACTCTCTCACCCTTCTCAACGCCTTCCTCTTCAAGCTCTTTGCTCGCTTGAGTGCTTTCACCCTCAACCTTCTTCTCAATCCCTTCACTTTTTATCCCCTTCTCAACTTGAGGCGTCTCAGAATCAGCAGGCATCTGAGGACCTTCATAGTTGGTTCCACTTCTTAACTGGATAGCCTTGCAATGCTCTTTCGGGTTCCCCTCCGGCATGGAAGGATATTTTCCCGGCTCTCTATTCAACGACTTTGCAATCTGGCTCATCTGGAACTCTATAGAAGTGAACCTTCGATTATTCTCTTGTTGAGTTCTAGTCCACTCTACGTTCATCTTCTGGAGCTCTTGATCACGTTGATCACCCTTCTTATGCAACTCTTTCACATCGTACTCCAAGGAGGACAATCGCTTGCTCCCTTCCTCCACCTTCTGAAGAATCGCTCTCAACATCTCCTCGGTTGATGCACCGCCTTCTCCACCAGGAGGTTTAGACCCCGGATCAACACCTGCAGGAACAGTAATACCAGCTTTTGGGTTAGCATAAGAAAAGTTCTCATTCTTCCTCCATGTGTTTTGAGGAGGCTGCTGGCCTCCTTGAACTCCTTGTGTGTTCCCCCATTGATTTTGAAGTGACTGAGGGCCTGGAGGTACGAATGGATGCCCATAAGAAGGTCTTCCAAACTGATTTCCACCTTGGTAGGCATTCTGATTGTAATACAGACCTCCCATGTAATTGGCTACCTCTTGCTGTCCACTTGGCTGGTCTACTCTATCATTCTCTGCTGCATGCTCTCTATTCAACGACTTTGCAATCTGGCTCATCTGGAACTCTATAGAAGTGAACTTTCGATTATTCTCTTGTTGAGTTCTAGTCCACTCTACGTTCATCTTCTGGAGCTCTTGATCACGTTGATCACCCTTTTTATGCAACTCTTTCACATTGTACTCCAAGGATGACAACCTCTTACTTCCTTCCTCCACCTTCTGTAGAATCGCTCTCAACATCTCCTCAGTCGATGCACCGCCTTCTCCACCCGGAGGCTTTGAACCTGGGTCAACACCTGCAGAAACAGTAATACCAGCTTTTGGGTTAGCATATGAGAAATTCTCATTCTTCCTCCATGTGTTTTGAGGAGGCTGCTGGCCTCCTTGAAATCCTTGTGTGTTCCTCCATTGATTTTGAGGCGGCTGTGTGGCCCTGTAGGTGCAAATGGCTGACCATAAGAAGGTCTTCCAAACTGATTTCCACCTTGGTAGCCATTCTGATTGTAATACAGACCTCCCATGTAAGTGGCTACCTCTTGATCTCCACTTGGCTGGTCTACTCTATCATTCTCTGCTGCATGCTCTCCAACCAAATTCTTTCCCAACTCGAGGTTGTTGATCTTCTCCATCATGGCCATCAATAGCCTTCTCGTTCCTTCACCCTCTTCAACCTGATTAACTCTTTGGAAATCTGCATCCAGGTTCCAAGCACCGGCATTCGTGACAATGTTGTCCACGATCTCTCTACACCTCTCTATGCCTTGATTCAGGAATGCTCCGCCCGCACAGACGTCTAAATGGTCTTGCCCCGCCTTGTTGGCACCACTGTAGAAGAATGCCATAATATCGCCCTCATTGTACCCATGCTGCGGGCACTCTATCAGCATGTTTGAGTATCTCTCCCACGCTTGACGTAGGTCCTCTCCTTGCTTCTGGTGGAAGGAAGAGATCTCAATTCTCGCTTTGATCGTTCTGGATGGAGGGTAGAATCGCTCGAGGAACAGACGCTCGAGCTCGGCCCAAGTGGTAATACCTCCCCGCGGGAGCGTATTATCGTACCACTCTTTAGCTATTCCCGTCAGTGAGAATGGGAACAGCCTAAGCCTCTTGGCATCTTCAGACATGCCATTATAATTGAATGTGGAGGCTATCATGAGAAAACTCCTCAAGTGTGTATGAGGATTCTCCTTCCCGATCACCCCCTTGAACTGATTCTCGGTCAGTAGCTTTAGAATTCCTGGGAAATCGAGAAGTTATTTGCCTCAACAGGAGGCAATGCCACTCCATCATAGTACCGCTGTGGCTGCGCTGCAAACCTCTCTCGAATAGCCATATTGTGATCTGCGTTCTGGGGCACAGACTGAGGAGCAACAGGTGGTGCGGGTACTTGTTGAACTGGAGGTGGTTGGAACACAGGTGGTTGGTTGTAAACAGGAGGTGGATGATATGGGTATGGTGGATAAGGGTATGGTGGGTATGGGTAATGTTGGTATACTGGGTTGTTGAAAGGGTTATTTGGGTTTTGTGGGTAAGCAGGGTTGTTCAGAGGATTATGGACAAAATTCTGAGCTGGGTTGATAATGTTTTGTGCACCTGGGTTTTGGCTCTGACTATCCCCTAACGGATCTTGGTTCTTACCGGTGTTACCATCAGTGCCGTCAACCCGGTTCAACCCCTGGTTAAACTTATTCTCGGCATCTTCCAACTCATTAGTGATGTCCATTGGTTCTTTCCCTAAGTCGGCAGCGTTCATCCTTCTCAAGAAAGCTTGGTTCCTTCTAGCTATTGTCTCAGGGTCCAACGGTATTCTCTCTTCGCTCGTATTGCCTTGTGAGCGTGTTTTCATAAACCTGACACACTAGCAGAAGGATCAAAACGCAACTGCCGAATAAATAAAAATAAAAATAAAACAGAAAAGAAAGCACTCACTACTTACTACTAAGCTATCGACAAGTCCTATTCTAAAAGCATACAACGCCATCCCCGGCAACGACGCCATTGATTTAAAGCGAATATACTAGCTTTCTACTAGTAGCTTCCCCGCAAGAGTACGGGTTCACTGTAGTAAGAGTAAGTATAACGGCCAAGTATATCGAACCCACGAGATGGAGTGTATGCGAACAGATCCCTGAAGATCTACGCGTCGTAGTTAATATGAGTGTAATATTTTTGGATTTTTTTTGAAAAATTAATTATGAACTAAAATAAACTAATTAAACTAAAGAGCGAACTAAACAATTTAACTAAGGAGTGTTTTCAAATATGAGATGGTGATGCTTAGGATAAGAATCCCTATGTATACTAACGGAGCAGGTATATAATTAAAACAACTGTGACGCGCCAGAAATAACCTAAGTAAAAGAATTCAAGGTGAAAGCTCAAGATTCTAAACCCTAATACTTTACCCTAACACTCAACTTCACTAATCCACTAACAAGTTAATAGATTGTGCTTAATTAATGAGACCCTAATTTAACTAAGGTGATGCGGTCGTCCTCCTTCGCTAAACTGGTAGATGAATTAACCTTTCCTAAACCCTCTAGTTAAGTCTACTCGTCTTTCGAACGAAATTCAAAAGCGAAGTCTAGATTAATTTTAAGAATTCATTAACCAAGAGAATTAAAACCTAACGTCACAAGTTACTCTAATTACGTACCCACAACCTACTTCTACGAGTTCATCCTACCCTAAGCATGCAAGAGTTTTAGCTAGACATAGGTTTAACGTAAATAATAGCGATTAAATAAGTAACGAACAAGAACATAATAATTAAAACGAAGAAGAGATCAAACATAAACTAGGTTTTAACTAGTTGAAAGAATAAACTTAAATTAACTCAATGAATTAGGTCTCAACGTGTTCAAGAACGAAAATCTAAGAAACGAAACTAAAAAAAACAAGATCGTAGTATGAAATCGTAACGAAAACCTCAAAACAACGTAAAAGTAAACTTGCTTCTCCTCTTCCTCTCCAAAAACGAACTCTAAATCTCGTGGGTAAGTGGTTCCTCTCCAGAACGAACTTGGGATGGATATATATAAGCGTCGGGCCAACTCTGACTTGCATGGGCCAAAATTGCCGTCGAGCTCGAGTAGAGCTCGAGTAAAAAGTGCTCGAGCAATGCAAGCTCGAGTGTTGAAATTGTCCAAAACCTGAAAAGTACTCGAGCCCCTTAGCTCGAGTAGTTTTACTCGACCGGCCTCAGCTCGAGTAGTCTACTCGAGTGCCTGAGTAATGGCTACTCGACCAGCCTCAGCTCGAGTGCTCTACTCGAGTGCTTGAGTAGTAAGTACTCGAGCTCCTCCATCTTGAGTACTTCAATGACACTTTTGCTCGCTCGAACTAATACTTCTCGTATTTCTTCCATATCTTCTCATCCGGGTATCCGTTTGAGTCGATTCAAAGTCCTACGAACTCCTCTTTTCGCCCTCTATCCATCTATAAGCATCAAAGAAACAAATTTGTTAGTTTGTGAAAATAATACTAAAATGACTCTACATACTTATATGAATCCATCAAAACAAGGGCATTTCGAGCGACGAATCATGACAATTTCACGCCTAATCACTCATCCTTATAAATATAAGTCCTGTGGGAATTTCAAACACACAAGAAATATATTCTCTCCATAAAATCTCTAGCTCGAATTTTTCTAGCAAATTCATCTCGAGATTCAAACCTGGCACGTTGGTGCAAGTTGGTGGAAAACTGTTACGTGGATACCATAGTGGAGAAATCCGTGTACGAATTGCTGTAAGAATTCCTTTTATGTTTTCCAATATTTAATTATGCAATTAATTGTTCATTGTTGGTGAACTATTTAATTCTGCTGCGCATGTATTATGTGTTTACGTGCTTCCAAATATCAACACTTTTCAGTTAAAATTAGTGTAAGTTTTCAGTTAAAGCTAGTGTTACATTTCAATTTTAGTTGGGGTAATTTTTTAGTTATAACTAGTGTAACTTTTCAATTATATCTAGCATAATATTTCAGAAAGAGATATGCAACTTTTCAGTTAATGCTGATATGACTTTTCAGTTAAAACTAACATAAATTAGTGTAACTTTTCAGTTAAAACTAGTGTAACGTTTCAGTTTTAGCTAGAGTAACTTTTCACTTATATCTAGTGTAACTTTTCAGTTACAACTAGTGTAACTTTTCAATTATATCTAGTATAACGTTTCAATTATAGATATGCAACTTTTCAGTTAAAGCTAGTGTAACTTTTCAGTTAAAGCTAGTGAAACTTTTCAATTAAATCTAGTGTAAAAATTCTTTATTTGAATTATCGATATCAACGACAGTTATCGAAGATGGAACTATTTGAGGGAGAACACCCATGTTCACAACATCCCTACATATTGAGGGGACACTTGGTTAGCCATTCTTCAATGGTAATGGGAATGTAAATTTATTTCCATCTATGCCCTCATAAGAAAAATGATATGTTAGGGGAATAAGTGTTCCAATGGTGACACCATTGCTAGTGTTATGCCCCAATTTTGGAATAGAAGTTGACAACAAATGGTTGTTGGTGGAGGAATGGGGGAGTGATTGAGGAGGATGATTGTAGGAAGAGAATTGGGTAATCAAAATGGAGTAGTGATTACCTTATTTAGGAGAAGAGGTAGTGATTTTGTTCTCATGAACCATGCTAATTACATTAATTTTCAATCTCATTCCCATTGCCATTGAAGAGTTATTAACCAAGCGCCCCCTGAATATCTCGGGTATTATGAATAGTTTTGGTTAGCACATGTATCAAGATTTTGAATAATAGGAACAATAGAGAATGGAGTGTAGATATTACAGTGACCGAAACCTCCACAGAAGAAGTTCTGGTAATACCCAAGTTATGAATTAAAGAATTCAATGCTAATCCAAGCGGAAGAACTTGCGGTGGAACCCTAGATAAATTCATGGAATTAATCTTAGGGCGGTTCAGAGGGACAGACGATCTGAAGTTATGGGGGCACAATGGCTGCACAATCTCGATGGAACTCTGTGGCACGTCCCCATCGGAATTGGGGGTTATGTGAGAGAAAGAAAGTAGCATCTGGGCCAGTGTATAAATGAATAAAAAATGTGAAAAATGGTTTTTATAGTTGACCCGATCTCAATGTGCGGGTTAGGCGGGCGCACTATGTAATTGGTGCATATGAGACTTTGCCTTGTGCAATAAATGAATTCTTAGATGAGAGCCAATCAAGTCCACATGAACACTATCTACAACTCAACTCAATCTACTAATCAAATTCCCCAACCAATTTGTCAATGAACAACGTAATTTCTATATTTTTGTTCATCGTTTTTGTTCATTTTTTTAATCTTTTATAACAATATTCTACTTTAAATTGATTTCTATGGTGCAAATTTACATACGAGACATGCTCTGTTAAAAAAAAAAAAAAAATTCAAATCTAAGATATGTTATATTTTGATTTCATATTTTTTTATTAAATTAATATGAATATAATTACCTATATCTGTTTCACATCTCATTTCAAATTATGTCACATAAAAGTTCATCCTAATCGCATCTTAATTGAGTACTGATTATCGACAAATGTTTTTGTAAAATCGAGTTCACGTGAACTCAATTTTTTCATCTATCATTTTTGTGTATACAAAGTATTACTATTTAAAAATCAAACAATTATAAGAAAATAAATAATTACCTACAAAATTAGAGTTGCCTATAAATTTTTTTTAAAAAAAAAGTTCGTAGTAAGAATTGTCTACGAAATTTTCTAATCATGAAATCATCTACATTTCTCAACCTAGAACAACTTTGCCTACAAAATAAAATCTCTAGGTATAATTACCTATAAGTCATTTGCCTACAAAAATTTACCTATATCACAATTTGCCTACGGATTTTTTTTTTTAAAAGTAGGTGGGGAAGGAAAATGCCAATACAGTTAGAAATTTTTGTAGGCAATTCGTAGGTAATCTCTCCTACGAATTTTTTTGTTGAAAATTTCGTAACTATGTTGACAATTTACGTAGACAATTTTAAATTTTGTTGTGGTGATTGCTTAATTGTTTGATTTTTAAACCATGATATTTTGTATGTTAACCACAACACTCGATTATAATAGTAGCACTCCAAAAATAAAAAAAAGTTTACACAAACCCACATTCAGAGTATATCTAACCATCTCGTAACACATGAGAAGTAGGTAGTTATTAAGACATGATAGCCCACTTGGAATACAAAATCATTTGTCCAAGAAGTTGATCACCTCGTAAGAACTAAAACCATGTAAGAGGGGCGGCCCCTAGAGTTACAAACCCCAACCCCAACCCCAACCCCAACCCCAACCCCAACCCCAAAAAAATAAAAAATATTTGGAATTTTGGGAGATCCAATGTTTCAAACATGCATGGCATTTGGGTCAGACAAACGGTTTTACCGACCTCATCAACCGAATATCGTTACTGGAAAGCGTGGTATTAATTTGGGTTAATTTATTTAATCAACGCATAGTGTATATTACTCTAATTAATTAATTAGCTTAATTATTGGACCACCTTTCGACTAATATAAACACTTTCCATGTTCTCTTCCATGTGGTTTAACAACAATTTGGGATCCTCTATATATGCTCATCAACTATCGTCAACTTTATTTATTTATTTCGTTTTTCATTATTTTGGAGTTATTTTAGCTAGTCATTTAAAAGATAATTTCCTAATTTATTGGATTCAAACTACTATTAATGCGTGATCATTTTAAAAGCGCTAATGGTGGTTTGCAAAGATTGTGATATATTTGGTCGGTTTGACTGTTAAAATGTTAGAAGAATTTATTATGCCAAAAATTAATGTATTCGAAATAATTTTAATAAAGAAGAAAGGATATTAGGGCATTTTCCATATATCTGCAATTCCAAAAGCCATGTCGTAATTATACTATAACTCAATTGAATTGGAAATATGGAATCATTTTTTTTTTTTAAGTATAGATAGCTTTTATGAATTTTTTTATCTATAAATCTTTTTTTATATATATAATGTCATAAACATATATTTCAATCTTCAACGCTCTATACTTTAATGTAAGCTACTAATCACTATTTTCATAATTTCATCATGAATTATTGAGTGCCATGATCACCTATAAGTTATTTATAGTACCTGATATAATTTTATTCAAAATATATCATTTAGTGGGGACTCACAACCTACATATCTTCCCGTGGAATTCAAAGTGGAATGTCTATACCAAATTTGTCTCATCAATAGATATTATTTTTTAAAAGTATAGTATTTCAGTAATTAAAGTTGCATTTCAATTAAATCAATTCCATAAATTTTCATTTTGAATTGGAGTATAAGTTTCATGTGCACCAAGTGCAATGTGCAATTCAAGTGTATTTTTAGACAATTATGATTGTCCAAGCACAATCGTTCAATGTAATCGGTCTTAACCGTTCAATGAACTGTATTGCGTAATTAGCCTTAAATATTCAAGGAAAACAACACCATTGATATTTGAGTTATCGGTGTATTTGGTGTATATAAGACATTGACTTCGAATTAACATTTTCGAAGGAAATTGGTTTCACACACTCATAGTCATATATGCACCAGGTGCACTGTGCACGGTGCACTCACTCAACCGTTGAAGTTGTTTACATTGAAAAGTGTAAATTAATTACATTGGAAAGTATGATTAGATTATATTGAAAAGTTTACACTGAAAATCGATTTTTAGTGTAAATTTTTAAACGTAATCTAACCACATTTTTCAGTGTAAACAATTTCAACTGTTAATTGAATGCACCATACAGTAAGTGCACAAGAGAGTTTCTCGGTGAATTTACTTGAGACATGTACTTTCTTGGCTTAAATTCATGGGATTCGAGAAGATAATAATATTGGTAAACACGAAGTAAATTTTTGATGCTTTACACTATGGAGTCTCTTCTAATTTGATGTTCGGAGAGTTTATAATTTCTATGGGTATGAAACATAGTATAGAATTAAATTAATGAATTGATTTAATACTTCTCTATAAATTCCAACTTTCAAATGGGATGAAATTATTTTAAATGATTAAAATTTTTTCCATTATATTTGTATATGACAAAGTATTATATGAAAATAGTTCATAATAAGTTTATCATAAAATAATTTTAAAGTGTTTAATGTTTGATTAGGAATATCAAAAATCTCATTAGGAGTATCATTAATCTGGGTCAGTGGTATTATATTATAATTATTGTAAATTTTCTAAAACCTAGATTAATAAAACTCTTGATGAAATTTTTGATACTCCTGATCAAATATTCAATATTTTAAAACAGTTTCATGATATGCTTATCATTAACCATTTTCATATAAAACCTTTTTATATTGATTTGATAAGTCCTCCTCCAATTTTAAAACGCATCAGTTTGCTAAAGCTTTTAGAATGTCTTTAATCCCCATTGTTGGGTCTAACTTCCATGAATTGTTAATTTTCTTATCACTTGTGTTCTTTTTAATTAATGCATTTTAAAAAAAAAATTCATCCAAATATAGTACTTAAATAATAATTAAATAGTTAATTAAATTCAATTTCTTAATGGGGTGTTAAAATAAAAATAAATAAAGAAAATTTATCCCTTGCAGTCGGAGATAGTTCAACCTGCACTACACGCCAAAAAGAAAATTCAAAAAATATTCTTGGCATTACTGAAGTATTAATCGAAGATTTAGTGAGTCACTCGGCAATTTAAATAATCTAATCTATACCAAAATCTCTACTAAATATATTCGAATGTGACCGGTTAGATACTCTAAGATTATATTCAGTTTAATATTAATTGAATCCATCTTTTATATTCTTTCAAAAGATTCACTTATTATCATGTGCCACAATTATGTTCCACTAATAAAATCACCAATATACTTATATGTATGTGTATATTTATATGCTTTACTAAACCGTTCAAATAATCTATCACGTTCTGGTCAAAACATGTGTTTTTTTTTACTAAGTTTTTGATTTGGGATTAAAGACTAGCTAGAAAAGAAAAAATTAAAAGAGTTTAAAATAAAATAAAAATAAAAGTAATTTTTGTATGCACCCGTTGCACCGTGTAAAACGAGATGCAAATAAAATGCATAATATGAAAATAAACGACATAAATTTACATAGTTCACTAACAATGAGTTAGTTACATTCATGGAAGAGAATATTATGTATATGAGCACGGAATAATATAAGTCAAATAATTTGGCTTTATATATAAACTCCTAAGGCTCAAAATAGGCCCAAACAAACTTAATAATAAATAAAAATTATAGGTAGCTTTGTAATTTGATATTGTAGTAATGGTATATTTTAGTTGTCCCCATCCAATTAAATTATATAATTAAAATATAATTTCTTTATTGTGGATTTTCGATTTTATATAAGTTGTAAATGATTTATACTTATCTTTCTAATTGAAGTCTTGGTAATGAATATTCATAAATTATTCATTACTATACAATCCATATATGTATGGCTAAATATTTAGTACTCCCTTCATCCCATAAAAATTTGCATATGAGAGAAGAGCATAAAAAATAAAAGTGAGTAATGATTGATTATTGAGGGAACTTTTTTTAAAATCTTTATATATAAAGTAAAGAAATTGATTGAATTAAGTGTTATATGGACTCAGTGGTAATGACTAGGAATGACAATGGGGCGGGTTCAAACTCGAACCCGCATTGAACCCGTCCCGCTCGGGGCGGGTTTGGACCCAATCAAGCGAGTCCGGGGCGGCTATGGTTTTGATAGGACCCGCCCCGCAAACCTGCTTCATAATATTTTAATATTATTTTATATATCTATATGCATATATATAGACTTATTTTAAATTTATGTATATAAATTTATTAATATATTGATTATATATGTTACTTTTAATTATTAGATGAATAAAAAAATATTTGAAGCAAATATATGTTTAAATTTGATTTTTCGAATGAAAAAATTATATATTTTATATTTAAAAATTAATTTAAAATAAACTAATTAATTAAACGGTGCGGGGCGGGTTAGACCCTGCGGGTCCCGGGGCAGGTCCGGGTCCACTAAAATTCTAGCGGGACGGGTCCTGGGGTTTGCCAAACACGTCCCAGACCCAACCCTTTGTCATCCCTTTTTTTTATAGGAACACTTGGATTTCATTTAATCAAAAGTTGAAACTTGTACATCAGAAGTAGCAATAGAAAACACCTCTTTAGGGAAATTTTCTATCCACACATGTTTCATGCCATAAAAAAATTTCAAAGTGCGCTAAATAATAAGCCACTTTGTTCGCAGACCGGGGGATATACATAAAATTTACACAATTACTAGCACGGCCTAACTCGCGGAATCCCCTACAATTTGTTCCCCATGAATGTCATTTACTTCGCCTCCATTAACACTGTCGACCTTGCAGTCACTTTGCACCCACAGGTTTTGGTACCCCAACTCGACACATTTTTGGATTGCTCTAAGCATTGATGTTGCCTCATAGCATAAGATCCCTCCCTCCAGATTCCCCCGACTGGATCCCGTAGCCACCAGATCCCCTGATTAGGCGTGAAATTGTCATGATTCGTCGCTCGAAATGCCCTTGTTTTGATTGATTTATATGAGTTTTTAGAGTCATTTGAGTATCATTTTCATAAACTGATGAATTTATCTCTTTGATGCTCATAGATGGATAGAGGGCGAAAAGAGGAGTTCGTAGGACTTTGAATCGACTCAAACAGACGCCCGGATGAGAAGATATCGAAGAAATACGAAAAGTATTAGTTCGAGGGAGCAAAAGTATCATTGGAGTGCACAAGCAAGGAGCACTCATGCAAGGGTGCACGAGCGGCCGTGCAAGGCGCTCGAAAAGGTGCAACTCGTGCACTGCGCACGAGCAAGAGCCGGTCGAGCACTAGTGCACGAGCTAGGCTGGTCGTGCACTATTTCGGTTCTGGAAGTTTGGAGCGCACGAGGGCAATGTGCTCGTGCACTAGTGCACGAGCAGTGCAGAGCTTGCGTGATTTTTCGGCCCATACGTTCCCGACTCGACCCGTTGCCTATATATAACCCTTCCGAGCACGTTTTTAGAGATAACTTGAGACCACCACTTACCACTTGATACGAGATCGTTTTTAGAGTTAGTTTTTGAGAAGAAGGAATGAGCAAGCTTTACTTTTACGTTTTTGAGGTTTTTCTTTACGAATTCTTAGTCCGATTTTGCTTTTTAGTTCCGTTTCTTTAGACCTTTATTCTTGAACACGTTAAGACTTCGTTTTATTTATTTAATTTCAGTTTATTCCTTTATTTCTTGAAACCCTAGTTTATGTTTGATCTTTTCTTCGTTCTAATCATTATGTTCATGTTCGTTATTTATTCAATCGTTCTTGTTTACGTAAAACCCATGTCTAGCTAAAACCCTTGCATGCTTGGGATAGGATGAACTCGTAGAAGTAGGTTGTGGGTACGTAATTAGGGTAATTCGTGACGTTAGGTTTTAATTCTCTTAATTAATGAATTCTTAAAATCAATCTTAACTTTACCTTTGAAATTCGTTCGAAAATTGTTAGAGAGAGGACGACCTTATCACTATTTAACAATGAGTAGACTTAACGAGAGAGTTTAGAAAGGGTTAATTCATCTACCAGTTTAGCGAAGGAGGACGACCACATCACCTTAGTTAAATTAGGGTCTCGTTAATTAAGCACAATCTATTAACTCGTTAGTGGATTAGTGAAGTCGATTGCTAGGATAAAGTATTAGGGAATTAAGTCTTGAGCTTTCATCTTACAATCTTTAACTTAGGTTATTTCTTGCGCGTCACAATTATTTTGATTATGTACCTGCACCGTTAGTATACGTAGGGATTCCTATCCTGAGCATCACCATTACTCATTTGAATACAAACCTTAGTTAATTCGTCTTCTTCAGTACTTTAGTTTAATTAGTTTATTTTAGTTATAATTAATTTTTCTCAAAAATCCAAAAACATTTCACTCATATTAACTACGACGCGTAGATCTCCAGGGATCTATTCGCATACACACTTTCCCTTGGGTTCGATAATACTTGGTCGCTATACTTGCCCATACTACAGTGAACCCGTTCTCTTGCGGGGTAACTACTAGTAAAAAACTAGTATATTCGCTTCAAGTCATCCCCCGAGAACTTCTTCTACAAACAAAACCCAAATCGACCGAACCATCAGAGAAAACCCATGCATCAGTATTCACACAACAAAACTCCTCTCCGGGGTGTTGCCACACATGAGAGATAGCCGCGGCACATTTCAACAAAGTTTTTTTGCAGGTTGAGGCACACTCGAGGTACATAGATTCATCCCTTGGGACGATTCTTGCCGGTTGAAAAGGGGAGTTCTCGAAAATCAATTTATTTCGCGCTTCCCACCCCGTTGTCATCCCTACTACATATATTAATAAACAAATACTTTCTTAAACAACTACTATTTACTTTTTCACAACTCCCCATAACTTTACACAAAAGTTAATAGGGAAAAGGTACAATTTGGACCCTGAACTAATGTCATGGGTACAAATTGGACCCTAAACTATTTTTTTGTACAAATTGGACCCTAAACTAATGTTTCTGGTACAAATTGGACCCTCAACTAATGTATTGGGTACAAATTGGACCCTAAACTATTTATGAGTACAAATTGGACCATGAACTAATGTTTTAGGTACGAATTAGACCTCAAACTATTTTTTTTGGTATAAATAAGCCATAACTTTTAAAATTAAATAAATAAATCCCAACTAATAAAAAAATTAAATATATGGTCCACCATATACCAATAAACAATACACTTTCTAAACAAAACAACAAAAAGAAACAAGAAACTTATACCGGGACGGAGGGAGTACAAATCAAGTCTCACATTAAAAGTCAAGAAAAGTCAAATAGAAAAATAAAACTGAGACGGAGTATCGAATATATAAAAAGTAAAATTCAAATAAAAATATACGAGCTTTAATTTTTTTTAATTGATTTTGACTATATATGTCAAATTTTTAAAACCTATTTTTGTAAAATATATTTAATAATTATGAGATACTCACACACATATATATAATATCTTTAAAATTCATATATTAGTAAAAAATATATAAGAATTTAATGTGTAGATGGGCAAATTAATTTAACTTTATATTTTATCAGTAATTCTCACATTAAAATAAATTAATATTCATACCGTATATCACACGGAAGAAATACTAGCTTAGTTTTGTAAAATAAAGCACATCGTTTGGACATAAAATAACAATTCATCCTCCGTCAACTTACTCCATCAACAAAATATCTCAAAAGTTGATGATATAATGAACGATGTGTTTTTTTTTTTTTTTTGAAAATGGAACCCAACAAATAACTATTGGACACTAGCTACTACGCTAAAAAATGAAAAGAAAAAAGTAATTGTTATTAATGAAGCTATGATTTGTAGTGGAATTATGAGGGAGGATAATCAATTGGTTCGGGTGTGTATACATGACGATTTTGTTATCTTTTCAAAATTCAACTTTCTCATGAGGAAGAATGATTGAACTCAAAAGAAAAAGTTAAGTACCAGCTCTGTATTGACGAGGGTTGCAAGTTAATTATAACATGGCCAAATCTTATTGGTATACATATATATATATACCACAAATTAAAATGCACATGCATCGCACAAATGCATACCCAATTCAGATTTATGTGACTAATTACCTAATTAATACTTCAATTTTTTGTTCTGTTACCGCTCCAAGTTATCAATGCTTGCACACTTTAAATGTATATT